>OX596274.1:41418346-41876846 GCA_951394225.1 Harpalus rufipes | reverse complement strand
ACACACACACGCACACGCACACGCACACGCACACGCACACGCACACGCACACGCACACGCACACGCACACGCACACGCACACGCACACGCACACGCACACGCACACGCACGCACGCGCACGCACGCACGCACGCACGCACGCACGCACGCACGCACGCACGCACGCACGCACGCACGCACGCACACACACACACACACACACACACACACACACACACACACACACACACACACACACACACACACACACACACACACACACACACACACACACACACACACACACACACACACACACACACACACACACACACACACACACACACACACACACACACACACACACACACACACACACACACACACACACACACACACACACACACACACACACACACACCACACACACACACACACACACACACACACACACACACACACACACACACACACACACACACACACACACACACACACACACACACACACACACACACACACACACACACACACACACACACACACACACACACCACACACACACACACACACACACACACACACACACACACACACACACACACACACACACACACACACACACACACACACACACACACACACACACACACACACACACACACACACACACACACACACACACACACACACACACACACACACACACACACACACACACACACACACACACACACACACACACACACACACACACACACACACACACACACACACACACACACACACACACACACACACACACACACACACACACACACACACACACACACACACACACACACACACACACACACACACACACACACACACACACACACACACACACACACACACACACACACACACACACACACACACACACACACACACACACACACACACACACACACACACACACACACACACACACACACACACACACACACACACACACACACACACACACACACACACACACACACACACACACACACACACACACACACACACACACACACACACACACACACACACACACACACACACACACACACACACACACACACACACACACACACACACACACACACACACACACACACACACACACACACACACACACACACACACACCACACACACACACACACACACACACACACACACACACACACACACACACACACACACACACACACACACACACACACACACACACACACACACACACACACACACACACACACACACACACACACACACACACACACACACACACACACACACACACACACACACACACACACACACACACACACACACACACACACACACACACACACACACACACACACACACACACACACACACACACACACACACACACACACACACACACACACACACACACACACACACACACACACACACACACACACACACACACACACACACACACACACACACACACACACACACACACACACACACACACACACACACACACACACACACACACACACACACACACACACACACACACACACACACACACACACACACACACACACACACACACACACACACACACACACACACACACACACACACACACACACACACACACACACACACACACACACACACACACACACACACACACACACACACACACACACACACACACACACACACACACACACACACACACACACACACACACACACACACACACACACACACACACACACACACACACACACACACACACACACACACACACACACACACACACACACACACACACACACACACACACACACACACACACACACACACACACACACACACACACACACACACACACACACACACACACACACACACACACACACACACACACACACACACACACACACACACACACACACACACACACACACACACACACACACACACACACACACACACACACACACACACACACACACACACACACACACACACACACACACACACACACACACACACACACACACACACACACACACACACACACACACACACACACACACACACACACACACACACACACACACACACACACACACACACACACACACACACACACACACACACACACACACACACACACACACACACACACACACACACACACACACACACACACACACACACACACACACACACACACACACACACACACACACACACACACACACACACACACACACACACACACACACACACACACACACACACACACACAGACATCATCGTAAAAATGTTAAATGTGGGGACCTTAAAACGTGCTTATTCAATAAAATCTGGATATGCGATTTTTAGCATGAAAGCAATACCTCTCTTAGTGAGAGGTAAAAAAAAAAATCTGTTGTGGCCAGCACAATATCTCTCGCCACTTACGTTTTTGGTTACATAAGTATAGGGTGCGAGCAGTCATATGACATTGTTGGCCTTGACCAGCAGATATGGGAGCCCGTTTCAGAATGATAATTAATAATTATGTACGTAGATGTTAAATGTTAGAATGTTTCTTTAAAAATTTCAAGATTTTCTAAATTCACGTAGTTAATTTGTTACCAGGCGTGCGGAATTGTCGAGGAAAATAAACTACATGGAATTGGAAAATCACTAAATTTAGAATGAGAAATTATGATATTTGACATCTATGTATATAATTACAAAGCTATCATCCTTGGGAACGTTACCCTGATTTTTTTTAAATTAACAGTTATTAACAATGTACAGATTTCAAAATATGGTTTTAGATATATAACGATTAAGTTATTTAAAAAATACCCCATTTATACAATGCAGCGGTAAAAGGAACGATTATTATTTTTCCCCTGTGGTGCTCTCTCCACTTTTAGAGCCCGTTAGGTGACGTCTGGTAAGCGCCCTCTACGGTACAATATACGATATCTGCATATAAAAGGCAGATTGGCACACCCAAAAATGGGTAAAAAGTCGTGATAATATTTATTTTTACTTTAAAATACTATATAAAATCGGTTATAAAGAACAATACAATGTGTTTTACCAGAAATTGTAATGGGTAACAGATTTAAAAATCAAAAATGTAAAGATCCCGATTACATTACTGAAGCAAAACGATTAAGAGAGCGAAATAAAACATAAATTATTTTTATTGCTCAATAATAATTACTTTTGGACAAATTATTTTCCTTTCACATATTCACAATGATGATGCCTATGAAAATTATGTTTCAAGTGCCAACTGAGTGAAAAATTTAATTCTTTTAAATTAAGAAATAGGTCAAAATTTTATTTGGGTTTATGAATTTACATACATTGGAAATATAAATAGGGGATGCCAGGTAGAAAGGCAAAACCTTGAAGGTCAATTTTCAAATATTTAAACTACTTTACCGACACTACTACGCTGTTGACATCTATGAAACGAACGTTGAACTATTTCTTAAGAATCCGCCATTAAAACCGCCGGTTTTGGTTTTATTTTTGGTACACCTTTTTAGCTAATATACAAAAATATCTATTATGAAAATCGCATATTACTCTATATTTTAGTGTTTGCTATTACATGAATGTGTTTTTGTTTCATAATATCAACTCTTAAGTCACATTTCAAATATTTTCTCCTATGTGCGTTGCATTTCTTCAACCAAAATTCATTCAAGAAGTAAAGACAACAATATAATTGAATAATTCTTAGTTATATTGCTTATTCTTCAAACAGAAAACTAAAAAATCGGTCCCAAAATAATATTTTTTTGCTTATGCAATTTGCACGACTCAAACGCCCCCTTAAATCTAATAAAACACCAGGTACTGACGGGATCATATATGAACAACTCCAGAATCTACCTCTTATTTGGTTGGAAAACTTGAATAAACTTCTAAATTCCTTTCTAACCACGGAAGATATCCCTGAAGAATTAAAAATAATAAAACTGACATTAATACATAAAAATCTGATGTGGACACCACATGACTTCCTTGTACGATTATTAAACTATACATATTTTTTTAATAATTAAGTTACAAAATATTGACAGGCTTAAGCCAAGCCCAAGAAATATTTTGATATAGAACAAAAAATAATACTATCATTCTTAAATTAACATTAATCTAACCCGGTTTTTTTTAAAGAGAGTTTTGATTATAACAAAGAAATATTTGATTACAACAATGAATATGACTAATTTCACAATAAAAATATAATATTTGTTATTGTACGAATCATAAAATTGCACGTATTTAACGTAATTTGACATGAACTTTTTTTATTTTTTTGTCCTAATCCATAGCAAGCTTTATTACAAAAACAAAAAGTATATAATTTTTAAATTTACATATCTCGCTTATACAAAGGGCTAATTTAATAATACTTGATGTGCTAGACGCAGAAATTAATTCTCTAAAACTTTTATTTGAAGCATTTATTTCTAAAATCAAAATAAAATCATTTTTTTCAAGAAAAACTGTTAACAACTTCAAGTAATGTACCACTTCCGGTTAGCCTATTTTAACCAAAATCTATTATGTTATTTCGATTGACATAAAAGTCTTGTATACCAAATTTGAAAAGTTTTGGATTATATTTTAAAACAGTTTTTCATTAAAATCTATTATAGGCTTCATGTAAAGTGCCACTTCTGGAAATTGTGTAATAACCAGAAAGGGAGGTGCACAACTAGATGTTATAGGAGTCCTAAATACAAAATTTCAACTTTCTACGGCTTACCGTTTTTGAGTTATGCGAGATACGTACGTACAGACGTCACGACGAAATTAGTCAAAATGGATTCAGAGATGATCAAAATAGATATTTCCGCTGAAATCTGAAAACCGAAATTTTTCGCGATTACAATACTTCCTTTACTTACGTACAAGGAAGTAAAAAGGAGATCGTACGAACCCAAATAACTACAGAGGTATCGCTCTTATCAACTCTATAACAAAACTATTTACATTCATTATGAATGAAAGACTACAGAAATGGATTGAAAGCAAAAACATATTGCCGGAATCACAAGCCGGGTTCAGAATACGAAGATCATGTGCAGACAACATATTTTTGCTAAACTCCATTATTCAGTCTTCTTTTCTCACCTGTAAAGACGGAGTCTATGTAATCTTTATTGATTTTCAAAAAGCTTTCGACGCAGTACCCCATTCAATTCTTTGGAATAAAATATACCAACTGGGAATAAGTGGAAAAACTACACGATTATTGAAAAACATCTATAATAATGCGGTAATGCGAGTTAGCGTAAACAACAATCTATCTGAACAAATAGGCATAACGAAGGGAGTCTCGCAAGGCGAGTGCACGAGTCCAATATTGTTTGCACTCTACATTTCAGATTTGGAAGAATTTATGAGACACAAAAATCTAAACGGATACTCTATAAACAGTAAAGTCGATATCCTTTCACTTCAATATGCAGACGATATTGCTTTATTTGCATATTCACAACCTGACATACAGAGAAAATTACATACATCAAGCGAATACTGTAACTCTCACAAACTTAATATTAATGGGAATAAAACAAATATACTTCACTTCCACAAAGGACGACCGCCTAATAGATTTATGAAACATATTTGCCAAAATAAGGAAATAAAATTTGTAAAAAAATACTCTTATTTAGGAATAACGTTCACAACTTCAGGATCATTTAACAACCACATACAAGAAAATCTTATCAAAAGTAGAAGAACCACTGGAGCCCTAAAAAACACCTTAATTAAGGCACAAATAAACTGCTGGGATACAAATCTCAAATTATACAACTCAATACTAATATCAGCACTGTTATATGGTTCAGAAATTTGGGATTTATTTCAGTTTGAAAGAGCCCAAGTACACTATTTTAAATCGATTCTCAATTGGCAAAAATCTGTACCAAATTATATAGTAAGGCGAGAAATAGGATTAAGGAACCTAGAAACTATGATTGTGGAGAAAACTATTAATTTTTGGAATAAAATTTTACATATGCCAGAGGACAGATATCCCAAAATATGCTACAATGAATTACTAGCTCTAAATAGCAAACCGCCTCACAATATTCCAACCGAAAGACAATTGAAATACAACTGGGTAAGAAGACTTGAAGCAGTACTTTTCAAAGCTAATTTTGCCTGGTTGTGGGAAACACAAAGTTGTGTCTTATTAAAAGATAACTTAGATAGCATAGTACAATGAAGTACTGTACGAGGCAGATAATAAAAGAATTGTAAACTCTTCCTACAACCACTATTACCAAAACTACATCACAAGTTTTAACTACCTAACCCAAAAACCTCCTTTCAAATTCCTTAGACTTTTCAGTCAATTAAGAACAGCCAATATTAACCATTTTTCCCTCAGCAAAGATGGCTTCTACCACAAATTTACAAACGAAGAGCTTTGTAGTATATGTAATCTCTATGAACCAAATACCATAAATCATTTCCTTTTTAGTTGTCCTCTTTATAACCCAATCCGCGAAAAATACTTATCCAAACACACATCTCACAGCAACAACAATCCAGAAGCGGCCAACATGGAATTATTAGCGGACCCGACCGACCTGGCCCAAGGAAAAGTAGCTGACATCTTGTACTATTGTAACACTGCGTTAAAACTTAGAGCTTTTGCTTTAAATGTATAAAATTTATATTTAATATTTATGTGCAATACTTATAAATGTAAATACTTATATGTTTATATACTTTTATTCTTAATGTAAATTTTGTTACCAACCAATTTGTATGAAATTTATTTTCTAAGCAAATAAATTTATTATTATTATTATTATTATTATAGATAAAATATTGAAGAATACACATTAGATATAGCCTCATAATGAAACTTGTGTGATTAAAACACTCGGTTTATCGATTCGTGATTTAATATCACACGCGTTTCATTATGAATGCTATATCAAACTTGTATAATATTAATATCTATAATAAAACGCATTGAAATTCACAAAGTATATCCATAATTATATTACATACAAGAAGCAAATGACCTTAGTTGTCGGACCACTTTTTATAGTACGCTAGATTTGGCCGCTATAAATGCATATGTTTTATACTCGTATACCCATGTATATCCAAATTATAAATCTAAGAAGTTGCATAAAAAACGTCATTTTTTAAAGAATTAGGCTATAAGTTAACAGAGAAGTACTAAAAAAGTAAGAAACTTGACGCAGTTGCTGGGTCAAGTACTTCGAGTGAATTGAAACGAGGAAGATGTAAATTATATAGCTCTAAACAGGATCGAAAATCAAGCAAGAAGTGTAAATCTTATATGTTTATATGTCAAGAACATGTCAATATATTCTGCAATAATTGTATTAAATAATATATCTATTTTTATTTGATTAGAATGAACTCTTTTTTTTATTTAAGCTTGATTGGCTTTGCGTCCTCAGAGGACACTCTCGCCATAGTTTCTATATTTTGGTTTTGTTTATAATTCTATTTGACATTTAGTAATACAAGTAAATAATGATCGGCATAATCGATTCTTGGGATTTGAAGTTACATATGTATGCTATGTTGACTTGGGAGGGTTTGATGAGTTTTTATTATTTCCTTGTATAGTATTTATTTATTTTATTTATAATTGTATTAAATAATATATCTATTTTTATTTGATTAGAATGAACTCTTTTTTTGTATTTTTGAAATAAGTATAGCAATTATTATTTGTTAACTCTTTTTGTGTACTTTTAATCGTATTCCAATACTTTGTTACCCTAATAAACTAATTTATAATAATTAAATTTACATACCCAACTAATAATAATCTCAAAAGTATGTTATTATTAGTCTGGGTGAATCTGACCCATTTACCAAATGTGTGACATAGTTTCTATAGTGTTCAGTTTGTTTTAGTTTTTTTATTTGTTAAGTATTTTACTTTTTAGTGTAAATATGGGTATTTGTTGAGCTATGGGTTATTATAACCGTACATCGCGAACATGGACCTTTAGAAAATCACGTAGTACATTTAATAAAAACTATTAGCGCATATTATTTTAAAGAAAGATTTTATTATTTGATTACGAAATCAATAAAAAATATTCAGCATCGGTACAACAGTCATATTATTTCGTGGCTATTAGTTTAAAAACTTAATTGTTTATTTTTCATAGAATATAAAATAATATACGGGTAATATATATATATATTATATATATATATATATATATATATATATATATATATATATATATATATATATATATATATATATATATATATATATATATACAGGGTGTCCCTTAACTTGGTGCACAAACTTTAAGGGCATATAATACTGATCAAAATGAGTAAAAAAAGCTTAGTCAAAATGTGTCCGATCTTTAATAGTTTCCCAGATATAACGCAGTGAAAAATGAGTTTTTACGAGATTTACCTTTGCTATCTCAAAAACTATAAGAATTACGATTTTGATTAATTGAGACTTTTTGTTTACCTTTGAGAGGTAATCTTAGATGGCCTTTTGTTATTTTATAAAAATCAAAAGTGAAATGTTGTGGCGACCTTGGTCAATATTTAATTTTCATATAACTACGTAACTATAAGAAATTGAGAAAAATGTTTCATATAAAATTTTATTGTTTTTTATAGTATTTTTACTGACATAGACAAAATTTTATTCGATCGTTATCTTTGTCAGTTTTTCTTAGATTTTTCGCTTTTCTCGGAAACAGTTGAAGATCATTCCTATGTTGATGAAGCTTTTTTATTCATTTTGGGCAGTACTATATGCCCTTAAAGTTTTTGCTCGAAGTTAAGGGACACCCTGTATATATAGAACGAGTTGTATTGTTGCAATCTGTCTCATTTTTATTTAACTCGCCTAACCCAGTCTTTTTCCAGATATATATATATATATATATATATATATATATATATATATATATATATATATATATATATATATATATATAGGGTGATCACGCGAAAATGAACCAGCAATTATCTTCGTTATTAAGCGAGATAGCGATTATCTTCAAATAAACAAATTTACTATAGATAATATGGACAATAAGATGTCGTATCAAGAAGCGTTCTATTACTTCCGGTTCCGGAGTATGTGATACCAACTTTGAAATTTCAAATGGAACATACTATATTTTTTTATATTTTTGAAAAGTACATAAAATTTGCTTTACAATTATAGTAAATAAGTAGGACGTTGTATTGTTAAAAAGTAAAATGGCGGACGTTTGAAATATCTTACAAAATAAGTCAAAAAAGTGTGGAAATTTGTTTTATTGGATTTGTTGCATAGGTTTCGTAATATAAATGAATTCATCTATGACAAAAAACAATAAAATCTCACCCACTTGATTTTTTTTTTTCATTCAATATGTTCATATTTCAAACGTCCGCCATTTTATTTTTTAATAATACAATGTACTACTAATTTACCACCATTGTAAAGCAAATTTTGTGTACTTTTCAAAAATATAAAAAATATAGTATGTTCCATTTGAAATTTTAAAGTTGGTATCACATACTCCGGAACCGGAAGTAATAGAACGCTTCTTGATACGACATCTTATTGTCGATATTGTCTATAGTAAATTTGTTTATTTGAAGATATTCGCTATCTCGCTTAATAACGGAGATAATTGCTGGTTCATTCTCGCGTGATCACCCTATATATATATATATATATATATATATATATATATATATATATATATATATATATATATATATATATATATATATATCTGGAAAAAGACTGGGTTAGGCGAGTTAAATAAAAATGAGACAGATTGCAACAATACAACTCGTTCTATTTACAATAATAGACAGATACAGAATAACAAAAATGAAATTAGCTGTCAACTGACTGCAGTGGCGCCAGAGCTTGACTGGCGGGAAAATTTTGAACTGCTTTGTCACTTCCAACACTCCTCCTCAATCTTGGCAGTTCAGAGCTCCGTAAACTTTGGCATTTGAAGATCACAGCTGCTTGACTCCAAGTCTGGATCTGAGTTCTTGAAACCTCTTCCTGTGTAACCCCTTGGTGAGGATGTCTGCGACTTGGTCGTTTGTACGGATGTACTTGACCTCAATTTGGCGGGTCATCTGAAGGTCTCTGACGAAGTTGAACTTCACGTCAATATGCTTCAGCCTGTTATGCTGCCATGGTTTTTCTTCTATAGCATTTTCTTCGATCTCTTCAATTCTGCGTTTTAAACGATCTTCTCTTTCTTCTAAAGTTGATTTTATATTTTTATTTCCATCTTCATTGTCTGGTTCATTTTCAAAATGTACTTTAGATTTTTTGTTTGTTATTATCTCATCGTCATCATCTTCGTCTTCTTTTTCATTTGCCTTTTTCCGCTTTTTATTATCCATTGTTTTGGATTCACCGAAGAAATCTTCATATTTTGGATTCATTTCTGTATCTGAATTTTCTTCGTCGCTTTCATCAGTGTCTTCCATATTGGGATTATTTTCGAATAGATCTACTGATTCTTCGTCATCAGCCTGATACCAGTATTGCGCATCCTCCCGTCCCTGGTTCTCGCTGAATGACGCCGGCAAGTCTTCGACGATCATTTCGGCGCCAAGCGCCAAGACGACGTAGTCGTCCAGGTAGCGGGGCGCCGTCCTGCTGCGTATGCTCCTCCTCAGCGCCAGCTGTGGATGCTGCTCTTCCTTCTGGACGGTTGCGCTGTCCTCCGTGTCACCTGCCTCCAACTCCTGTTTTGCCTCTTTCAGCTCACCTCGTCCAGAACTGCGACCACCCGACGCCTGCTGTTGCGCTGTTCCTCCAGAACTGGCCTCGCCCGGCGCCTCCTCGTAGTCGTAGAAATCAGCTGGGCTGTCGTCCTGGGCTGACTTCCTCGGTGTCTCATCAAAAATGACGTCCCGACCGAAAAGGATCTTCATATCCTTCGGTGACCAAAGTCGCCAGCCGTTGTTGCAGTATCCAACCATGTAGCAGTCCTTGGTCCTCGAGCTAAATTTACCTGTGCAGAGAGCTTTAGGAAGATGGAGATAGGCCTTGCTGCTGAAAACTCTGACAGCGCGCCTTGTCCAGAATCGTCCGGTTCATGCGTTCCGCCACGCCGTTCTGCTGAGGCGTGTGTTGAATAGTGAATTCGTACTGGATTCCGCGCTGCTCCAAATGCTCCTTCATCTCCGTTGACAGATATTCGCGGCCATTGTCGCACCTGAAGCGTGAGATCTTCTGATCGAAGTGCGTTGTGGCCATGGCTTCGAAGATCTTGAAGTGGTGAAAAGTTTCCGACTTCGCTTTCAACGGGTAAGCGACTGTAAAGTGGGTAAAATCATCTATAAACGCGAGAATATAACGTTTTCCATTTTGAGACTGCGGATCTACTGGCCCAAACAAATCGTTGTGTACCAACTCCAAAGGCCGTTTGGCTCGCCGGCGCGGTTGTTGATGTGGCAGGCTGGTCTGTTTACCTTGTACACATGCATGGCAGATGTGTTTGTCGTTTCCGCCCAAACAGACACTGTCCAGTCCCTCAACCAGCGCCTGCTGCTTCACCAGCGACGTGTGACCGATGTATCCGAGACGTCGATGCCAGAGTTCCGAGGTTCTCTGCATCTCACAAATGTTTGCCGATTCATGGGCCGGTAGGAAGACAATTTCGTACAGTTTGTGCTTCCTGGTAGCAATGGCCAGGACTTTCCCATTCTTCTGCACAATTCCTCTTCCGTGTTCGAACTTGACGGCGTAGCCGTTTTTCTCTAAAATTGAAACAGATAGAAGGTTAAATTGGAGTCCTGGGACATAGAGGGCATTCTGGATCGTGATCCGGTTCGGTCTTCCATCCACGATTGTCTGCACGTGAACGTTTCCTCTCTTTGTCCCGATTAGTGTCGCACCCTTCTTGGCGCTTTTAATCAGGATTCCTTGGTCGAGAATTGTGACATCCGTCAGACATTTGTCCGAGCTCACCAAGTGCTCCGAAGCGCCCGAATCCAGATACCAATTTCGAGACTCGGAGCGCTCCTCACCCGCGAAGAAATTGTAGCTGCAGGCCTCGTCTCCTTCGTCCTTGTCCGAGTTCGCTGCGAGGTGGACCTCCTTCTGCTGCTGACGGTTCCTGGGCGGTTTCCTGCAGTCCTTCCGGAAGTGCCCGAAGCCGCCGCAGTTGTGACACTGGTACTGCTTCCTGTCCAGATTCCTCTTGGACTGGTTCGACCTTCTGGCGGGGTTATTTGGAGGCCTATTGCGCCGCTGGATCGGCGCCGAAAACGCCGCGGACGGCTGCAGCTCTCCATCCTGCCGCGTGCCCAACCTTTTCGCCTGCTCGTCCAGCAGCCGGTTCTTTACGAAGGTCAGCGTCAAGTTTCCTTCGGCTAACGTCTCGATAGCCGTGACGACGACGTCGTATTCCTCGGGCATCGTGAGTAGGAGATGACAGACGACATCGTTTTCCTCCAAAGTTGCCCCTGTTGACTTCAGATCTCGTACTAGCTTGTCGAATCTCAAAAAATGGGCTTCCAGAGTGTCATCGCCTGGATTAAATTTCATGGTTAATAACCTCTTCCGGATTAGCAACTGACTAGCAATGCCGTTCCGTGCAAAAGTGTCCCTCAAATTTTTCCAAATGTCAAAAGACGTTTTCGAGTCTTTCACATATTCGAGTTGATTATCAGCTATCCTCTGAATAATCGCAGACTTACATTTCTTGTCGTGCTTCCGCACCAGATCACACTCACGTTCCTTTTGGACTTTCGGCATATCCAGGATGTCCACCTTCGCCAGGATCTCGGCGAGCGGCGTCTCAACAAAATCCAGGAACTCGAGCTCATCCAGGTGCGTTTCCATGCGGAACTTCCAGTTGTCGTAGTTCGTCCCATCGAACAACGGGATTTTATAGCGTGATTCCTCAGCCATAACCTCACTTTGAGAAACCGGAGCTTTTTGTGGTTTTCCAGTTCAACGAACGTAGAATCTGGGCCCATAACCTGTGAATGTGTGCAGGCTGGAAAAAGACTGGGTTAGGCGAGTTAAATAAAAATGAGACAGATTGCAACAATACAACTCGTTCTATTTACAATAATAGACAGATACAGAATAACAAAAATGAAATTAGCTGTCAACTGACTGCAGTGGTGCCAGAGTTTGACTGGCGGGAGAATTTTGAACTGCTGGGATTGTCACTTCCAACAATATATATATATATATATATATATATATATATATATATATATATATATATATATACCGTGAGTATTTTTTAACATGAAACATGGGATTTGTCATATCCGTAGTTACGACTTGACATTTGATTGACAGCAATGTATTTGCCTGTCTCATTTAAAATGAAACATAGGGGATGAATTTGACATAAGTATTATATTTAAATATTGAGCAGTAATATTCCCGTTAATAAAAAATGGCCCAATAATGCGGGTTCCCATTATGCCAGACCAAACGTTAACTTTCTCGCGTCGTTGAGTCCTCGTATTATGATACAAATGTAGATTTTCCATGGACCAATACCGACAATTTTGTGAATTTACCTCGCCATGTAAATAAAAAGTTGCTTCGTCCGTAACAAGTATATTTTGCAGCAAATCTGAATTGTTATTAACGTTTTCAAACACTCTTTCAAAAAATTTATTCTTCGTCTCGTGTCATCCATAACTAACTCCTGGTGATTTTGGAAATGGTATGATCTGTAATGCTCCTTTTTAAATAGTCTGTGTACAGTAGCTTTGCTTACAGCAGTAGCTTGCCCAATCTCTCTTAATCTTAACCAGTTCTTATTTTGTATTAAAGTCAGAATTTCAGGTTTTTTCTCTGCAGTTAATATATTACAGGATCTATTCCTACTGTTATGTGCAGGCTGGACGCAACCGTTTTCTCTAAAGGTAGTCACTATTCTGAAAATTGTTGCTGCACTTGGTGTAGGCGTAGGCCTGTCAGGAAATGAAGCGCGGAACAAGTCCGTAGTTGCCTTAAACTTGGATTAAAATTCGAATAATACCATGTAATAATCTGCACCTTCTCTTCCACAGTATCAACCATTGTATTTCAAATTGATTTTTTGACACTGACAGAGTAATAGACAAATCTCATAATTGTCCCCTATGTTTCATTTTAAATGAAACAGGCAAATACATTGCTGTCAATCAAATCGTAACCATGGATATGACAAATCCCATGTTTCAGGTTTAAAAATATTCACGGTATATATACAGGTGTCCCTTAACTTCGAGCAAAAACTTTAAGGGCATATAGTACTGCCCAAAATGAATAAAAAAGCTTCATCAACATAGGAATGATCTTCAACTGTTTCCGAGAAAAGCGAAAAATCTAAGAAAAACTGACAAAGATAACGATCGAATAAAATTTTGTCTATGTCAGTAAAAATACTATAAAAAACAATAAAATTTTATATGAAACATTTTTCTCAATTTCTTATAGTTACGTAGTTATATGAAAATTAAATATTGACCAAGGTCGCCACAACATTTCACTTTTGATTTTTATAAAATAACAAAAGGCCATCTAAGATTACCTCTCAAAGGTAAACAAAAAGTCTCAATTAATCAAAATCGTAATTTTTATAGTTTTTGAGATAGCAAAGGTAAATCTCGTAAAAACTCATTTTTCACTGCGTTATATCTGGGAAACTATTAAAGATCGGACACATTTTGACTAAGCTTTTTTTACTCATTTTGATCAGTATTATATGCCCTTAAAGTTTGTGCACCAAGTTAAGTTAAGGGACACCCTGTATATATATATATATATATATATATATATATATATATATATATATATATATATAGTTACATATGTCGGGGATCACACTGTATATGGATCACTCTGTACGTGATTCATCCTGTATACAACTCTGCAGTGTAAACAAATCGGATGCGTAAGTGCACGTGCCTAAAACAGCGTATGAAGCAAGTGTGCTAGCAGAATCAAGAACAGTCGATCGAGTATCAAATATCAATGGGTCCATTATTGGATGCAAGGGATTCGTGTCCGTTCTGTTTTCATTTAATTGTTATATTCTGCATTGTTGTATTATTGGAATTTGAACTATTTATTGGTAACTATTATTTGTGTATTATTATTAAAAGGCATTTAAATATTTATTAATTGATAATTTGTAAGGCTTCAATTTAAGACTATTTTTGTACCGAGCGACAGCGGGGAATTCCCTCGCTCACTCGCTCAATAGGTCGCTCGGTCCGTGCGCACGATAATTTGAGAACGCTTTAAGCAATCTTGATAAAAATTTGTATGCAGCTTCTAAAGAAAAATCGCAGATCTAGGTTTGTGAATGGGCTAAATCGGCCCAAGATAGATAAGGCCCTTTGTCATTACTTAGTTATTTATATTATATATATATATATATATATATATATATATATATATATATATATATATATTGATGCACGGTATCTTGTCGCCTCCGGTACATGGAATAGGCGACCTGGCCTCCGGGTCTTCCCATTGACCTACATCGACAAAAAATGTATATATGGGGTGTTTAAATGATAATCAATCCGAATTCCTTGAGAGGGGAAAAGATTTTTAAGGTTTTCTGGGGTCATATGGGAAGCACAGAAAGTACGCTGTGACCTCCGAAAACTGTATATATGCGTACACCTTGTAGTCGTTGTTGCCTCCGACAGTGCCACATTTATTTGTTATCAGGGATGTGGACTTCAGTTGCCGAGAAAAGGAATCATAAAATACCAAAAAATGAAATTTTGAATGTATAATTGACATTTGTCAGTTACGGGCATAATTAATCGCTGTCATTCTGATATCTGCTTGCCAAGGTCAGAAAGTCACGTGACTGCTTGTGCCCTATACATAAATTTTCTTGCAAAAGATCCTATTTTTTCAGTAAAATTATTTTATAAACAAACTGTGAAATATTATTTACACATTTAATGTTATTATAAATATTAAAGAATATTCTATTAACTATAAGAATTGATTGCATTTTATATTTCCTATTCAATGGATATAGAGTTAAAGAATTAAATTAAATTTTATTAATCAGCCGACCTATGCTATAATCATAGAAACAACAACTATGTTAAGAAAATTCTAACTGAAAAGATAATGAATGTGGTAGAGATGAGGATGTTGAGATAGATGTTGGGGAAGACACGGAAAGATACAATAAGGAACGTATGAATAAGGGAAATAACTCGAGTATTAGAAGTTTCTAGAAAGATACAAGGGAGACGATTACACTGGTTTGAATATGTCATAAGGAAAGATGTAGAATATATTGAAAGAAGAATGAATAGCTTAGTAGTAGAAGGTAGAAGAAACAGAAGAAGACCAAAGATAAGATGAAAGGACTGTATTGCGGAAAACTTGAAATAAAAGGACCTGAATGAGGACGACACGCAAAAGAGAAATGAGTGGAATAAAAATATAAAAATTGCGACCCCTAACGAATGGAAAAATCTAAAGTAGAAGAATATAACAGTGTCAAGTGCCATTTGCATAGTTTATGAAATAATTTTACTGGAAATTTAGAATCTTTTGCAAGAAAATTTATGTATGGAATTTGTACATAATACACAGGATTGAGGGAATGTATTGTGCTGGCCACAACAGATTTTTTCTGTATGTATGAAGCAAATTCTATCTCTAAAGCATCAACTTCTGCAGCGGTCCATCCTAAAATTATTGTTAGTTCCCAATTATTTGTACCTATTTTTGTTTTTACTGTATGTACCTTTTTTGGTTATAGTTGTGGAACCTTTTTTGCTTTAAATAAATATTAATACACTTTCTAATGAAGATATTGCTATTAAAATTGTTAATCGGCCATGGTTTCACATTGAATAAACATGCTGCAAAGTTGGTCACAATCGGTTTATAATTAACTGGGAAATGACAAAGGGCCTCATATATTTTTGGACCGATAAGGCCCATTCCCGAAATTTTATTTACAATTGATGGATGTGTATGCATTATATGGATGTAACAAAGAAAAAATATATTTGAACAATGTAACTGTAACACATTTGCTAAACTTAACTGATAAGGACTAATTTTGTTTATTTTTGTTTAATTAAGGACTGATGTATGATTGGATGCAGCAATTCTGTCGTGAGATGATGAACCCCTGGAATGTTGATGTCTTGTGCTTCTATGTAGTTTTTATGTGTTAGATTTTATTTATTGTATATATATTTATTACTTTTTTATTTTTTAAATTATTGTTATAAACAAAATTAGTTGATAATATTATTTGTAATTTGTAAGTAATGCAATAAAAAAATAATTAATTTATAACTATGTATCTGAATTTTGCTTCAATTTAGAAATATTAATGACTGGTCGTAGAAAAAGTATAGTACATAATTCGAGATGTAAAGCAATTACTCACTCGTAAAATTACAAACTCGACGCTACGCGTCTCGTGTGTCAATCATTTTACTCGTACGTAATCTGCTTCTTACATCTCTCATTACGTAATATACTATTAAATTAGTACGAGCTGTCGTTTAACAAAATTGTCTAGTTTAGTGTTACGTAATTGCTGAACATTACTGTGATAACCACTTTATCATTTTATCATTTCACTGTACCATGTGCGTGTGCACGTTTTAACAAAGCATGTTTGTAAATGTAAATTTTTCAAAAAATCTCAACTAATGTGAGTACTTATTACCTAAACTATTTTTGATCGTATTGTAAATTGTAAGTGTTCATTATTGTATTACAGTGTCCTGAAGATGGTTAAAATTATAACCGAAAGCTTGACAAATTAAAAAGAGTGTACTCCACTTAAGCCTACAATTTTCTGACTGTCAAACCCACTATCCAGTTTCCTTAACTAATTACAGTCGCAATTACCTATCACCTATATATATATATATATATATATATATATATATATATATATATATATATATATATACAGGGTGGGGCAGAAAAACCTATCCGATTTCAAATCCCTTTTTCTCAAAAGAGGGGTAAAAACCGTTAGAAAGCCGGTTTTATGCCATTTGTCAGTAGTCAACATGCCTTGGTCTGGTGAACATCGTGTTTTTGTTATTGAGCGGTTTATCGAATGCGGCGGTTCGATAATTGCTACACAACGTGCTTTTCGAATTCATTTCGGACTCGGGCGTCATGATCCTGTTCCACATCACGCTACGATTAAAGTGTGGGTGTCAAATTTTAGACAGACGAGTTCAGCATTGAAAAAGAAGTCGCCTGGACGTCCCAGGACAGCAACAGGACCTGAAAACGTGGCCAATGTGAGAGCCGCTATTGTTTCATGCTGGAAAATTTTCTTAGACCCAAAATGGAAGAAAATGGCGTGGAAAATGTGTGGTTTCAACAGGATGGGGCAACCGCCCGCACATCGCGACGATCAATGGACATTCTCAGGGAACTGTTTCCCGGTCGCCTCATTTCCCTGAGAGGTGATCTTGGCTGGCCGCCGCGCTCACCGGATCTCACTCCATGTGACTTCTTCCTTTGGGGTTACCTCAAATCGAAGGTTTACCAGCATCGACCAAGGACCCTTCTTGCTTTACGAAGGGAAATTGCTCGGGCAATTGAAGAAATTCCTGTGGAAATGACGGTGAAAGTCATGGAAAGCTACCGCGAGCGCCTAAATCAGTGTATCCGCTCCCAAGGACGACATTTGAGTGATGTGCTTTTCAAAACTTAAATTTAAAAATGGCATAAAATTTGCGATATGTTAATAAAAAATTTTTTTGACAAGTTGAGTGGTTTTAATTTTATAACGTTTTGAAATCGGATAGGTTTTTCTGCCCCACCCTGTATATATATATGTTTGGCGTAAGTCCGGCACCACGAATATTTCGTTTATTTTGAGAGATACAAAAAAAATGTTAATAAGCAAAGTTAAACTAGACAAAGGGGCTCATAAGATGATCATAGCAGAAATTTTGTATCACTTCCGGTTTTAGCGGAAATGGGTACAACTTTAAATCTAGCATAGGGAATCGGTATTTTTATATTTTTTTCAGAATATACATAAAATTAGTTTCACAATGATACCAAATTATCATAGTTTTACTTTAACCATTTCAAAATTTATTCTTAAAATATGTATTAATAAAATTCCATACAAAATAAAACATAGCAAGCTATGAAAACAATTTTATTATCTTATAACAAAAGAAAAGATTTTACCTACATTTGTGATAGTGACAATTTCTTGTAATAATTAAATAATTATGGCTCAAGTGAATTACACAAATGAAGAAATGGTTGATATGATTTTAATATTCGGAGAATGTCAAAGAAATTCTGTTAGAGCACTTCAACTTTATGGAGAGAGGTATCCTCACCGACGACAACCGAGAAGACAATATTTTAATGAAGTTGTTAATAAATTGAAAACACATGGATCATTTAACTGAAAAATACCGAACACCTCCAACTACTTTGGAAAATTTAGAAATAAAAGTTAGAGCGACTGTTAGAGAAATTAATGAAAATATCCTAAAAAATGTAATAAAAGAGTTTTTGTTACGTATAAGAAAATGTATAGAAAATAACGGCGGCCATATTGAGCATTTGTAGTTTTTCACATTTACTGTTTCTGTTTTGGTATCGTTGTGAACATACTAAAAGATAAAAAAATAATACCTCACGCCTAATTTTTTTTTAATTTCTTCTTTTCTTTTGTTATAAGATAATAAAATTGTTTTCATAGCTTGCTATGTTTTATTTTGTATGGAATTTTATTAATACATATTTTGAGAATAGATGATTGCCATTTTGAAATGGTGAAAGTAAAAAACTATGATAATTTGGTATCATTGTGAAGCAAATTTTAGGTACATTCTGAAAAAAAATATAAAAATACCGATTCCCTATGCTAGTTTTAAAGTTGTACTCATTTCCGCTAAAACCGGAAGTGATACAAAATTTCTGCTATGATCATCTTATGAGCCCCTTTGTCTAGTTTAACTTTGCTCATTAATATTTTTTTGTATATCTCAAAATAAACGAAATATTCGTGGTGCCGAACTTACGCCAAACACCCTGTAGGTATATAAAATGATTGTTTATTTAGGTATCGGTCAGTTGTGCTAAAGCTGCTGAAGCGACAACATCAGGGATAGAGGATGTATATATTTATTTTTGAGTAACGGTGAGTGCTAGAGTTGTGTTGTTACTATATCTTGTTGCCCTCCACTGCAGTGAGGAAGAGAAGAGCTATTCTGCGATATAGCTGTACCGTCGCTTGCGGGCTGACGAAGAGTCTACAGTGCGGCTGGGACTGGTTGCTCTCACGCTGCGGTGTTGAGAAAGAGCTGTTCTGCGGTTCAGCTATACCCTCGCTTGCGGGCTGAGGAAGAGTCTACAGTGCGGCTGGGACTGGTTGCCCACCTCTGCGGTGTTGAGGAAGAGCTATTCTGCGGTTTAGCTGTACCCTCGCTTGAAGGCTGACGAAGAGTCTCCAGTGCGGCTGGGACTGGTACCTAATCCTTTCCTAATCTCAAAGCTAGGCCGAGACCTTGCGTATTTACGTGGATCCTAAGCACTCACTGAGAGACTATACTCATCTATATTTTTATCTGTTCCAGGCTATTGGTGCTCGCAGGAGAGAGTCTGGACAATCCAGGGATTAGGGATTATTATATTTGTTTGGATCTGTTTTCAATTATGTATTTTTTGAGATCTTTCATCAATTAATTATATTGGTTTCTAATATTTGGTATAATAATTTCAGATCCGTTTTAAAATAAACTCCTTGTTGTAGTGCAGTGTTAATGTTTTGTTTGTTAAAAACGAACTTTAATAGACTTCTTTTAAAATATAAATTAATGATTTAGGTAGGTCATTGCCTGATTTAAAATTATCTCAAATTAGTGATAAAAATACCAGAATGGAATATTTACCCCCATTTTTCAATTTATATCTACACAAGACGGAAGAGGTGAATTTATTTTCAAGAAGTGATTTGTAATTAAATTACTTCATTTACTTGTCCAGTTTACGTAAAAAATATACTCTTAATTTTTTTAAATTACTGTGCCCCTCCGGTTGAAAAGACACGGGCCGCCACTGCTAATTCCTGTAAGTCATTGATTTCAGTAGATGACTTTTCTTTCGTGATACATTACGACTATATCTGCTACTGAGTATACATTAAAAGTAAAATAATTTCTAATAGGGAACACGCAAGAATACTTGGAAACAGACCATACAATAATTTCTGCATTTTATTGATGATTCATTTTAGCAATGAGGGTTATTAAGATTACATAAAAACGAATTTTTAAGATTAAGGTTGGCTCATTGAAAAATTATTCGGAAAATATTCATATTCAAATCGATTGCAGGAAGAAAGCTGTTGAGTGGAATTAATTGATTTTAGACATTATTACACTTTGTAAGTGTTTTTAGCATGGGATTTTAGTTTTATGCAATTTCCTACTATCCGTATAAATAATCTATAATAAAAGTTTCCATTGTTTTTATCCCACCATTCTTCATAGCAACCAATCAGAGAGTGTTGTGAAAAATCTGAAAAATTTACAATTATTATTATTATATGGTGTAAATATACCAAGTTTCATAATTTTATTTCAAATAGAGACCAAAGTATACTCCTCTTGGTAGTCTAGGTTCATCTTCAAGAGGTTGGTACTCCTGTAAGAGAGGATATCGGGTAGATGTATATATATATATATATATATATATATATATATATATATATATATATATATATATATATATACAGTGTGTTAATTAAAAACCTGGCCATAGGCGTTTAACATAGGAAATCAGTTTTTCCTTGCGCAAAAGTTCCCAAATTATTTTAGACAAAAATACTTCAAATAAATGTTGTAGAGAATTAAATTCTGCACCTGAATTAGTAATAAGATTTTATTTTTGACACTTCATAACCGAGGGAATCAATTTTATTTTTTTCTGGAGATAGCTGATTTATAGCGTTAGCCGTGGAACTTAAACAAAATTACGAACAATTGTATGCCATCTTAACTGTCAAAAAAAGTTTGTCTTTTGTGATTTTCGTTCAGTAACATATTTCTTTGAAAGTATGGAACAGTTTTCCCATGAAGAAAATCTTCAGATTATAAAATGATGGACAAATTTTGTTTGAGTTACATGGCTGTCGCTATAAATCAGCAATCTTCAAAAAACTTTAAAATTGATTTTCTCGGTTATGAAATGTCAAATATAAAATCTTTTTACTAATTCGGGTGCAGAATTTAATTCTTTACAACATTTATTTGAAGTATTTTTGTCAAAAATAATCTGGGAACTTTTGCGGAAGCAAAAACTGATTTCCCATGTTAAACGCCTATGGCCAGGTTTTTAATTAACACACTGTATATATATATATATATATATATATATATATATATATATATATATATATATATATACTCGTATTTAAAAATTAAAGAATATATGGTTGTACACCTATCCCCCGATTTACATGGTACTTTTTTTTACACGATTTCGCTTTTACACGGTTTTAAAAATGTCGAATTTAAAATAAAGTATGGCCTGATGTAGTAGTTGAAGCTGACAATGCTAGGTTAGTATTGGAGAACAAATATTCTCAAATAACTGAGGTGGCACGTACAATAGGAGGAGAAGGTTTCGATGACTTAGCTGATGCAGACATTATGACGGACAAAGATTTAGATGACGGTGATTTAGTTGATATGATTACCGAAATAAATAATCGCCACAGTGATAGTGATGAAGAAGAATCTGAACCAATTGCGTTCACAACAAATGTCATCCGCATAGGACTTGAATTAGGGCGAAAATTGGGTAATCATTTTGTACAAAATGACCCTAATGTTGAACGAGCTCTCCGGTTCCAGAGAAAAATTATTGAATGTTTAACTCAATACCAGGAAGTCTGTAAAGATTTAACAAAAAACAGACCACAATTGTTAATTACAGATTTCATTACCAAGTCTCGACAATCTGAAATTGTCTCTAATACATCAACTATCAAACCAAATTCGCAACAAGAAAGTAATGAAAGTGACATCACGCCATTCAGAAAGAAAAGATTGAGTTTATGAAAGTGATGATGGCAATTAAACTTTTGATGAATTTTTTTTAAAGATTTTATATTTCTAGTGTCTATACAATTAATTACATACTCCATATGTTTATTATTTTATGAATGAACTGTTGTTTTTATTTTTCAAAATATATTATTAAGAAAAAGTTAAATAAATGACTGAATTATGCATATTTTAGGTTGTTTTCAATTTACACGGTTTTTCCTAAGAAATTTAAAATTTCGTTTTACACGTTTTTCTACGGAACCGATCTTCCGTGTAAATCGGGGGACAGGTGTAGTTTAAGTATTGACATTCTTTCGTGGGATCGTGGGACAATAATGGGTTATATAGCATGAACTAATTAAGAATTATTAGTGATGAATTGACTATAGCAGTGTTTTATCCCTGTCAATTGTTTATAGACTATTTTAGAGAAAAATAATAGTTGCGTACAATTCATTTTTCCATAACTATTATTTCAAGTTTTTTTCTTTAAAATAATTTGTAATTGAATGAAAGAGTTAAAACACTGCTAGTCGACTCCTCACATAATCACCCTTAATCACTTGTACCACCCATTGAATTTCCTACACCGTTTTATATGGAATTATTCGAGTTATATTTCAATAACCATTAGTAATCATATAATAAATTGTGAAAGAAAACAGTACTTTATAATCTTATCAAATTCACAAGTACATTTTGCTGTTAATATTCAATTCATATTTATATGTCGGCTAGAAAAATAAACAGTAAAAGAATGATAACAAATTCTTGCGCTGGTCAACATCTGAGTCAGAGAAACAAGAAACCTTCGATTTCGATATGGATGGAATGGTATCGAGTTATATGGCGGCAACCGGCACCTGCATGCACTGTATTATTGTTAGTGTTATTTCTTAGCTACGATAACGTCAGTTTTATTGTTGTTATTGTTAAGTGCCCGTTAAAATCACACGCTGACTGCCATTTCTGTTTCTGATCAGAGTTGTTTCATTGCAGAAGCATAAGAGACGTGTTGCTGTTCAATTTGGAATATATTTCGGTAAGTACTTTACAATTTCTATACTTCTTTGTATCATTTTGTTTAGTTTGGTATTATGTGATGAAAAATAAATTGTTACTAAAAAGAATTATTTTGTAAGAAAAAATCGAATGATTGTGGATATTTGATTGAATAAGAATGCTTATGTTTGTATATTACTCACAAAAATAGAAATTTAAATCTATTGTGACCCACAACCACACCACAAGCCAATTTTTACTACCACCCCATGGTTGATTAATATTAAATAAAAACATGTAGAATATGAAAAAAACATAAATAATTTTCATCACGTCTGTTTTATCTTGCTTTAATTTGCGAGAGGTAAATTTGTAATATAATCATAAATGTGCAAAATACTTCATAGAAGTAGGTACTGAAATACAAATATCTCATTTAAAAAAAGTATTTTAAATTCACGTAAATATTATAATTTTTTTCTATTAAAATTTTAAAATAGTTCTACTCGTCTCTAATTTTTTTAAAATATTTAATTCTCAATTTTCTCTCTTTGTGATTCCTTTTGGAATAAGTTTATTTGAAAAACAATACAATATAGATATTTTATTAATATTAATTTATTGGGAAATAATTTAAGATAAATTGTTCAAAATTAATAAAATATATTGAAGTATTAACTCGTATTTCGCTTTACACAATTTTCTTTTCAGTAATGAAATACTTTTTATTTAAATACATTCTGTTTTTTCAGTAATTAAAATACTGCTATCCAAATACTAAGAAAACAGGGTTTATATACTCGTTTGTGGTAACCGCGACCCGGAACATAGGACTTTAATATGTAAAATCTGATATTTGTAATTTCTTGCTTCCCTAATTATTTTAGGTAAAAAAGCTCCAAATAAAAGTTGTAGGGCATAAAATTCTTCATCTGAATCATTAAGCAAAATTAATTTTGTTTGCCTTGTAACGTCAAAAATTAGGTATGAAAATGTCGAAAATCACCGCAAAAATAGCTATAGCCATGGAATTGAAACAAAAAATTAACAAATATTAACGATTTATCTGTCAAGCTAGGTTCATTTAATTTCATGATTATTTGTAAAATTTGTTCAAGTGAACAATTATCAATTTAAAATAACAGATAATTGTTAATTGAAACAGAAATTAACGTGACAGATAAAATTTATTTTGTCTCAATTCCATGGCTGTTGCTATTTTTGAGGTGATTTTCAATATTTTCATACCTAATTTCTGCCTTTACAAGGCATGCAAAATTAATTTTGCTTATTGATTCAGATGCAGAATTTTATGCTCTACAACTTTTATTTTATTTTTACCTAACATAATTAGGGAAGCAGGAAATTAAGAAAGTATGATTTTACATATTAAAGTCTTATATTCCTGGGTCGCGGTCACCACCCTGAAAGTAATTAATATATTTTTCCGATTTCACTTTCATAAAGTGAATTTTGTACAACTTTTTTTATCAAAAACATTGTACAAATGTTTTTGAGGATTTTTTTAAAATTATTAAGTTGGTAACTTAGCCTGTGTCAAATAAATATCTTTCATTTTAATTGTGATTAGTCATGGAAAATTACTGCAATTAGATTTTTTATAGTAAAATATTTAAATTAAAGAGTGAAGCACTCTTTTAAATTTTTATTTGTAGGTTCATAGAAAATATAAATATTAACTCTAAACAAACTTGTAAGTAACTGTTGTCAAAATGTCAAATGTCAAAATAAATTAAATTTCAAATGTTTATTAAAACTGTCAGTGTTAACAACCTTGATGGTATTTTTATATTTCTTTCAATAATGAGTTCAAAATGAAAGTAAATTAATACGAAAAATAGTATGAAAAACACGTATTATAGTGAAAATGATTAGGCAGAAGACTCACGTCATCAACCTGAAAAAAACCTTATAAAATGAAATATAACTTGTAGAAATTATTGGGTGTTATTTATTTGTAAAAGAAGAAGAAAAAAGTACTAGTATTAAGTAATGTATATATTAATGATATTTACTAATATTTCTAAGTCAATCGTTATTCCTTTTACGGAATATAAAATTATATGAAATAATTGTAGTTTATTTTTGTACCATACGTTGGCACTACTGAAAATGACCATGTTGTGTCAAATAATTTTATATTCCGTAAAAGGAATAAGGACTGACTCAGAAATAATTGTAAATTCATTCATATATACGTTTATTTAATACTAGTATATGTTTTCTTCTTTTTTAAAAAATAAATAACAACTAATAATTTCTACAAGTTATATTTCATTTTACAAGGTTTTTTTCTGGTTCATTACATGAGTCTTCGGCCTAATTATTTTCACCATACAATGTCTATTTATAATACTCGTACTTTATTGTACTCGTATTACAATAAGGATCATTATAATACTTGTCTTTCAATACTATTTAAGTAGATAAATATTTATGTCTTATTAATATTAAAGATTACAGTACTATTTGTAAATGTACAATTTTTAATAACTAAATTCTCAGTTTCTAATAAATTTGTTTGTTCTTTTGTAAAAGATAGAGTGCTATTTTGTGGATTTTATTGTGGCAACCTTCGGCAACGGTACTAGATTTCCATCCGCCGTGTCTTTTTAAACTTAAAATATCTGCTCCAGTATTGGCAAGTAAAGTGGCTGAAGAGCGTCTAAAGCAATGTCCAGTATAAATATGTGGATCTTGACAATTTTTTTTTTTGGCTATTACTGAAGGCATTTTTACAAAAGTATGTTTTCCAACTGGTTGATTCATGCATTTTCTAGCTTGATAGCATAAAAAAGCGAGGGATTGTATTAATTTTATTACGAATTTCGAAAGGTTCCGCAATAGTCAATATATATATATATTTTTTTTTAAAAAACTGTGTTGTACATCATTTTTACTCTGAGGAATGTTTATAATGACAGTTCTACATGCCCCGGCAATGCCCATAATCCCCAAATAAAAAATATTAAGAAATATAATTGCAGAAAATTCAATATTATATTATTAAAAAATCTTTCAGAACTCATATTTCAATTAAAATGATACAACCTTTTTTAGTTTTATTTCTGTTTATTTATTTAAATACCGACGTTTCGGCAGTATTAACTACTGCTTTCTTCAGGGAATGAACAAATCATCAAATATATAAATAAATAAATAATAACAAAAACATTAGCAACAGGTAACCAAGGTGACAATTACAACATATTTAATATACGAAGCCAGGCAAGACTAAGATCTAGACCGTCACAATGATTGAGATTATTACTCTTGGTTTTGAAAATCTCAATGGCTTCTCTAATTAACCTGTTCTTTAGGTGTGTTGGTCTCGCCAGTATTTTTGTTTCTTCGAATTTTATACGGTGGAATTCTCCCAGGGCATGCTCTGCAACTGAAGATTTTTCTGGCTGGTTCAATCTGATTGAACGCTGGTGTTCATTCAATCTTGTAGAAATAGTTCTACCAGTCTGGCCAATGTAAACTTTCCCGCAGACTTATGGAATCTGGTAAATCCTTGATGACTGAAGAGGGATGATGTCTTTAATTTGTCTCAACATATGTCGAATTTTAATATATGGAGAAAACGAAATCTTCATGCTGTTCTTACGAAGAATTCTACCAATCTTGTCCGTGACATTTTTGACATAAGGAAGTGAAGCAAACAATACGTCTCTTTCATTAGCATTGTTAATAGGTCTTTTCGGTTTCAGGCATTTTTCGTTAGATGATTTAGAAAAACCATTCTTCATAAAAATATTTTTAATTTCTTTTATTTCTTTTTCCAATTTTTCTGAATATTATATATATATATATATATATATATATATATATATATATATATATATATATATATATATATATATTGTAATGTCGCCGCCACCGCCGCGTCGTAGCCCTCGCCGCCGCCGCCATGTCGCGCCCGAATCTCCGCGCGTAAGAGACATGTTCGGACTTGTTTAATTATTGCGGTGACGTGATCTATTGTGCACGATGTTTTTATCTCGCGAATGTTCTAGTCGTTTCTGGAACAAAAGTCGCCGGGTATATAAATACCGTCGAGAAAGGCAGCGGATAGTCTGATATAAATAAGCGTCGTGTTATAAACAGTCGACAAGAAGAGAACATAAATAAATGTAATTAGTGACATAAATAGTAGTGTTAATTGTTTAAATAAATAATCTTAGTGTTTGTGTCTTATAATATTCTTAGTCTTTAAATTAGTGTTAATATTTGTTTATCATAGTGTTAGTTACTTTTATCATCTTTTTCTCTTTTTAAATATTTATCGTTTAATAAACGTATTATTTTTACTAATAATATTTGTTATATTTACACTTCACCCATATAAATAAAACGTTACAATATATATATATATATATATATATATATATATATATATATATATATATATATATATATATATATATCTTACTTTGAATAACAAATCGTCAGCTTCTTGAAAAAATTTTAAAATCTATTCCCTAGTTAAAATTTGGGATTTCTTTCGGTGATATCCTTTGTTTTTGCTTTTAAGAATATCATTTAAATTGGAAAAATTTGAAATATCCACATTATCTTTTTTTAATACTGGCTTTTAACATGGAATATTCACACCATAAGCGATTTTAACGAATTGGATCTTTCCAACATATACGCCAACATCAGATTTTTGGAAATCACTTTCTTCACGGCACACCATTTTTTAAATACTTCATAAGTAAATTTGTACCCTTTTTCCTGATTTTTCAGGTAAATAAGTTTATAAAGCAACTCTTGCAGCCTCGTCAATATCCATTTTTTATTTTAATCAAATCTCAATACACCATGCAATATTTAAATAAACGTCAACAGTATGGTTTGTTTTATTTTAACTGTTTAATTAGCAGTAACAAGCACAGGTAACTTGGATTAAAATAGGTAGTAAAAAAAAAGATTAATGGTGATGACAGATGTCATCCGAGCTAAATTATTGAATACTTAAGCTTAATTTTTCAGTAGCGCGAAAAATATAATAACACGGAATGTAGGTACATACATCTTAACATCCTCGTAAATTACTAGGACCTCGGCCTACGCCTAGGCCTAGTACAACTTCCTCGGATATAAAGATATACTTACATTTCTTGTTACTTAAAGAACTATTAAATATTATTTAAATATGTAAGTAAATACTGTCCAACGCTGAATATAACATACCTTGATAATAAGCTAACCAATAACAATGAAATAACTTCGATAAAATAATAAATAAACTTTATTACCTACCTGTGTTAGTTATAACATCTTGAAAGGCCATGGAATAATTTTAGTAACAAGTTTAAATAAATGTGTTAGGTATTTAAGGTTTATTTTTTTCACTAATGGGTCCCATAAACTAAGTTTTAAAATTTACTTTTTTATGGAACTTTGTACAAAGCTAAGACGATTAACGAAACCCGACATGAAAATTACTTATATTAAGCAAGATATGATTTTTTTTTAAATGTGATGAGTTTCTTTCCTGTTATATTAATTTTGTTGCGAATAGTAATTAATGTCTGCTTTTAGGTCATGAGTGAAGATCTGTTCCATACCCAGGAGAAGGAGAAAGATACTAAGGCTCAACGTTACAGCATCTATAGGTAATAAATTGCTATAAATATATGTTAACGACATGTTTAATTTTGAATATTATAACATAATAAAATCTATTCGCTATATTTTTTTATGATTTTATTTTATATTTATAATATTCTTATCAGAGTACAAGGTTTATCTTTAATTAAAAATTAATTTATTTTGCCTTTAAATTAAATTTTAATATTTATAAATGCAGTAATGATTTAATTCTATTTGCAATTTTTAAACAAACTCTATTTAAAAATAAATTCAAATATGTAAGTACATAAAATTACTACGAAATATTAAGAGTCAAACTTATATAGTTGTTTATGTATTGCGTGCTAGTATATTAAACAAAAGTTACACCATAGCTAAATATATCGATTTATTCTTCAATTTCAATATTTGTAACATTGTATTTATTTAAAAAGTTAAAAAAATTAAAGTTTTATTAGAAATAGCAGTAGTACTCGTATGTCAATCAATATCTAGATCTAGACATCTATATAGTCATGATTACTGGAAAAGGATTAATTAAATATTTTCGATTTTTTTATTTAATAACCAAATTTACAATCTAATCTAACTATAACTTTACATAACCTGAACAAAATATTCATACAGGCTGGAAATGGAACTCCCGACCATATATGTATGTAAAATAATACTTTCGTAATTTCGAAATAAAACAAATACAAAGCACAATAACATCATTGAAAAAAGAAAAAAATATTTTTTTTATGGAGACTAAAATCAGATATGAGTTCCATTTAAAAAAATATAACTGTATTAAATGTCGGAAATTTATAGATATAAAAATTTATTTCGTGCGCCGCTGGTTAGGTAATAAAAATATCTAACTTCTTTATTAGAAGTTATTTGAAAAAGAAAAAATCTGATGTGGCCAACACATTACCATCCATTAATCCTGTGTATTATATACAAATTACATACATAAATTTTCTTGCAAAAGATCCTATATAAAAAAAATAAATAAATAAATATTTCATCACGGCATATTACCCATTGCTGGGTGTGCCAATCTGCTTCATACACAGATGTCGGTAATGATGGAATATTTTGTACCGTGCGGGCGCTTACCAGGCGTCACCTCACGGGCACTCATTGCTGGCGTGGAGAGTGCGCCACAGGGGTCAATTTTGTCCCATTAAAATGCGATGTAATTTTTGACGTCGGTCGGGATCGAACCCGGGTTCCCTAGATTCGCGACCAGACACTCAGGCACACGGCCACGAGATCCTATATTTCCTATAAAATTATTTCATAAACAAACTTTGCAAATTGCACTTGACACTGACATCTTCTTCTTCTTCCCAATCGTTAGGGGGCGCAATTTTTTAATTTTTTCTTCCACTCATTTTGCGTGTTGTCCTCATTCAGTTCCTTTTCTCTCAAGTCTTCCGCAATCGCAATACAGTCCTTCCATCTTATCTTTGGTCTTTCTCTGTTTCTTCTACCTTCTACTACTAAGCTGTTCATTCTTCTTCCAATATATTCATTTGTCCTCATGATATGTTCAAACCAATGTAATCGTCTCTCTTGTATCTTTCTAGAAATTTCTATCACTCGAGCTATTTCCCTTATCCTTTAATTCCTTACCCTATCTTTCCGTGTTTTCCCCAACATCTACCTCAACATCCTCAACTCTGCCACATTCATTTTCGTTTCATTGACACTTACATCTGACAATTTGAATTATCTGAATATAATAACAGTTTCCATGGTTAGCATAGCTGGCTGATTTATGAAATTTAATGTCATTATTATTCTTTAACTCTTTATCTATTAAATATGAAGTATAAAATGCAATCCAACCGTATAGAGAATGATATATTCTTTGTTGTAATAACAATAAATGTCAATAAATGATATTTAACTGCTTTTTTCAAGAAATACTGTTAAAAGTTGCAAATCAGGGTACTTCCGGTGGATCAACCAAAATCTAATCATGTCTGTATATGGATGTAAACTTGAGGAATATGAAAAAAATATAATTTTTGGAATCATGGTTGCAAAAATAAAAATCTGTTGTGGCCAGCACAATACTTATCGCCGCTTCCGTTTTTGGTTACATAAGTAGGGTGCGAGCAATCATGTGACATTGTTGGCCTTGACATGCAGATATGGGGGCCCTTGTCAGAATGACAATTAGTAATTATGTACACATGTCAAATATCAAACTTTTTCATTAAAATTTTCAAGATTTTCTAAATTCACGAAGTTAATTTGTCACCAGGAGTGTGGAATTTACTTCTTGAGGAAAATAAACCACATGGAATTGGAAAATCACGAAATATAGAATGAAAAATTATGATATTTGACATCTATGTACATAATTACTAGCTATCATTTTGACACGGGCTCCTATATCTGCTTGTCAAGGCCAACAAAGTGACATGACTGCTCCCACCCTATTGTATTTAACATTTCGTGTATACTAGCCTATACAAAAAATTCTACTTATATCCTTTATATTAAATTTTTAAATTTTATATTCATTCTATGAAGAAATTTTGTTCTACTCGTCTAATTTTTCGTAATGTTTCCAATTCATTATCGGGATTGACAGTATTTTTGAAAGGTATATGTAATATACCTTTAATTTTAAATATTTAACTATTAATCCAATAAGAAATAATATAATGTATGTACTTCCCAGAAAAAATGTTCAGTAATGTTTTGACACTTACATTTATCTGTCAGTTGCAAACATTTTAATTTTTCAATTGGTTTTCATGACATTATTTGGGCTGTAAGATTTATTACAACAGATTATTGTATACCTTATATTTATTTATCTCTAAATCTATAAAAGATATAGTAAAATATTTATATGTATCAAATAGAGAATTTACTTTTCTTTAAACTAGGAAGAACAAAAATTTTCAAAAACTAATATTTAGAAGATTTTTTTTAATCTGCTACTTCTGGTTGTCCAATTATTACCAAAACCTTTTCAGCTCTTCTCAGTAATGTCCGATTGAGAAATACGTAAACAGATATTAAGTATTATAGTTTTTGATTTGAGAAATCATCCTTCCAACATCCCCACACACATACACACATACATCCACACACACACACACACACACACACAAACAAACACACACACACACACAAACACACACGCACAGACATCTCGTAGCGAGAGGTAACAAACTGCAAAATTTACATTTTCATCTATATCTAGTGACCTATACTGTCACGGCTAAAAATGACATAAATGATATTGACATAAAATTGATGACAGTGACATAAGTTTGACATTGACATTTAATTGACATTGACAAAATATAGGACGACTAGACTTATTTAGACATAGACGCTTTGTTGTTTTTAAAAAAAAAGATAGTAATAAAAAAAAAATATAATTTTGATTGATATGTATTGAACTGCATTTTGAATAATAAATAATTTGTCATTCGAGCCTGGATTTAATTTACTCTTTTATAGGTAAACATTCTTTACATTGGTCATTCGAGCCTGGATTTAATTTACTCTTTTATAGGTAAACATTCTTTACATTGGTCCTTCGTAGCCCTTTGACGAATCATCTTTGGATTTACACTCTTTTATAGAACATAATCATGCCAGTATTAGTACAACGAAATAGAAGACGTAAAGAAGATAATAATGACGCCCAACCTTCACAACAAAATGAACAAAAAGAAGAAAATATTACTGAACCTCTTCTAAAAAATGATGAAGAACTAGCAGAAAAGATGGAAAAAATAAAAGAAACAGGAAGCGTAAAAAGCATAAAAGATTTATCAGTAGCTAGTGAATCTGCGATTCGTCGACAGAAACTTGCAATACAACTCGAATATGAAAGAAGAAAGAAGGAACACGAAATAGAATTATTAGACTTGGAAATGCAACTGAAACTTGCTGAAATAGACGAACAGTATGAACAGGATGACATAGATAATCATTCAATTAATACAGAAAAAATAAGCATCGACGGCTGGTTGAATGAACAAGAAAAAACGAGAGAAGCTGAAACAGCTTCACACGAAAAGAATATCTCTACAGATATACACAAATTTCTCTCGAGACAGTCAATGCCGAAAGATCTACCCATTTTTTATGGAAATCCAACGGATTGGCCTAATTTTATTAGTCAGTATAAGAACTCAACAATTATGTGTGGATTTACCGATGAAGAAAACCAATGTAGACTACAAAAATGCTTAAAAGGGAAAGCAAGAGAAATAGTTGACAGTTTACTTATTATACCATCAAATGTCAACAAAGTAATTGAAGTTTTAGAAAAGAGATTTGGTAATTCAGAACGTATAATATTCATGCTACTGGACAAAGTTAAAAAAATGCCAATAATAAAAGACGATAGACTTGAAAATTTGATAAACTTTTCTGATTCCGTAACTAATTTGATATATACTTTGCAAACACTGAACAGAACTGATCATTTACAAAATCCAATACTACTACATGAACTTTTAGAGAAATTACCAGTCAGTCATAAAATACGATGGATTCAGAAAAGCAAAAGTTTGAAGCCTACAGATTTAAAATTAGAAAAATTTAAAGAATGGTTATCTGATCAAGCAGATACAGCAGCTGAAATTGTCATTCCTAATTTAACAAACTTTGAAGAAAAACATAAATCAAAATTCAAAAATGTGTTCTTTACAAAAGATGAAAATTCAAAATGTTTTTGTTGTGATCTTCAAAAACATCCTTTAGAAAAATGCAAGAAATTTTTATCATATTCAGTAAACGAACGATGGACATTTGTCACCGAGAAAAGAGTATGTTTTTCATGTCTCAACCCTGGTCATGGAAGTATAAATTGTAAACGAAAACAAATCTGCAATATAAATGACTGCAAACGAACCCATAATAGACTGCTACATCATGAACACGAATATAAATTTAGTAAAATGGAAGACAAAAATAAAAATGTTAGCTGTCAAACTAACTGTCATATGTCAGAAGAGACTAGTGACATATTACTGAAGATACTACCTGTGAAATTATATGGAAAGACCAAATCTATCGACACCTTTGCATTGCTGGATGACGCTTCTACAGTAACTTTAATTGACCAAAAAGTAGCTAAAGAAATTGGACTTGATGGACCAGAGAAATCTTTGAATATACAGTGGACCAACGAAAATTTCCAACAAAAATTGGACTCCAAAGTAGTGACCTTTTCAATATCAGGAAGAGAATCGAAACGTTTTCTAATACGACACGCAAGAACGATGAAAGATTTGTCGCTTCCAACACAAATTATTGATACTGAAGAACTTTTACAAAAATACCCTTACTTAAATCATCCAAACGTAACAAAATCTAAATTCATTGGCAAACCAACAGTACTGATTGGACAAGACAACTGGCCACTATTAATAAATCGAAAAACAGTACATGGACCTTGGAAAGGACCAGCACTAAGTAAAACATTGTTAGGCTGGGTAATACATGGCATTACTGGAAAATTTAAAAATGATAAAAGTTATCTTTACCATATTTATAAAGAGAAGGATGATTTAGATATTCTGCACGATATGATAAAAGAACAATGGAAACTGGAAAATATTGGAATCAAACAAATAACAAATTCGATGGAGTCAGTACAAGATAAACGAGCACAAATCATTTTAGATAATACCATGAGAAGAATAGGAAACAAATTTGAAACTGGCTTACTATGGAAAGAAGATGAAGTTGTTTTCCCAGAAAGTAAAAATATGGCACTAAGAAGACTACAGAGTATTGAAAAGAAGATGGACAGAGACAAGATATACGCAGAATCTTACTGTAAAAAAATGAAAGAAATGGTTGAAAAGGGTTATTTGAAACAATTGACACCAAAAGAAGCGGATTTAGAAACTCCAAAAACGTGGTACTTACCTCACTTCGGAATAATAAATCCAAACAAACCCAATAAATTTAGAATAGTGTTTGATGCTGCTGCCAAATCAAATGGAATTTGCTTAAATGATAAATTATTAACTGGTCCAGATTTATACAATTCGTTATATAGCATTTTATTGAATTTTCGAATTAAGAAGATAGCATTTGTGGCAGACATAAAAGAAATGTTCTTACAAGTTCTTGTGCGGCAAGAAGATAAATGTGCACAAAGAATATTATGGCGTGGAATGGAGCGTGATAAAGAACCAGATATTTATGAGATACAAGTTGTTTTCTTCGGTTCAACATGTGGGCCTTGCCTAGCTCAAGAGGCAAAAAATAAGAACACTTTAGAATTTCAAGATCAATTTCCAGAAGCAGCAAACGCAATAATAAAACAACATTACATGGACGATTATCTTGGCGGGGCTGACAACGAAGATGAAGCCATAAAATTAATAAATGAAGTCATAGAAATTCATAAAAGAGGTGGATTTATAATTTGTAATTGGATTTCAAATTCTCTAAAAGTTTTAAAACACATTGATCCATCTATAACAAAATTTGGACAACAAAACGTAGATATAAATACTATAAATCCACAAAACGAAATAACAACGGAAAGAATTTTGGGATTATGGTGGAATTCAGTAGAAGACAGTTTTAAATTTAATTTAAAATTTCACAAAATTGACAAGAATTTATTAAATGGAGAAAAACGACCGACGAAGCGAGAAGTATTGAAAATTATAATGTCAATATTTGATCCCTTAGGCTTCATTGCAAATTTTGTTATCCAAGCAAAAATACTACTACAAGAAATTTGGCAAAGTGGTATAGGATGGGATGATGAAATAACAAATTCCCTAAATGATAAATGGCAAAAATGGTTAAAAGATTTAAAAAATATAGACAAATTTAAATTACCCAGACAATACTGCACAATAAATTTGTCAAACTCTACTAATGAATTACACATATTTTGTGATGCTTCAGAAAAGGCGTATGCCACAGTCGCTTATTTACGTTTTAAAGAGGATAAAACAATATCAACAGCCTTTGTTTGTGCTAAAACAAGAGTATGTCCCTTACGAAGTGTCTCAATTCCTCGTCTTGAATTACAAGCAGCTTTGATGGGTGCTAAAGTGGGAAATTTTTTAAAGAAAGAATTAAATATACCGATCAATAAAGTTACTTATTGGACAGATTCAAACACTGTGCTTCACTGGATAAAATCAGAAGCAAAACGTTTCAAGATGTTCGTCGCCCAAAGAGTTAGCGAAATTCAGGAACTTACTGATAGTAACAATTGGAACTATATCTCTTCTAATAATAATGTAGCAGACGAAGCAACAAAGAGACACAAATTTTCCTTTGATTTCTCCATGAATTCTCGTTGGTTAAACGGACCTAAATTTTTAGTAGACACAGATATAAAATTTCCAGAAGATAAACCAGGTGAAATAGAACTGGAGAAATTGGAAATGCGGAATAATCATATCACAATGGTAACCACAACAAAAGAGAATATATGTGTTCCAGAACCAACACATTTCTCCAGTTGGAATAAAATTTTAAGAAGTACAGGTTGGATGCTCAGATTTATCCAGAAATGCAGAAAAGAAATACCGAAAAACGATTATTCTGAACTGAAGGTTGATGAATTAAAAGAAGCAGAGAACTTGCTTATAAGAAGAATTCAAGATGATTGTTTTATAAACGAAATTATACAACTTAAAAGGAAAAATAATTTGTTAAAATCAAGTAGACTATACAATCTTACATGCCTACTTGACGAAAAGGGAATAATTTGTATAAGTGGAAGATTAAACAGTTGCCAATTTATAAATGAAAATATGAAAAAACCCGCAATTCTAGATCCAAGACATGATTTAACTAAACTTTTAGTAAAACAATATCATGAAAATGCCAATCACGTAGGCAAAGAAATGGTAATAAATGAATTACGTCAGAAATATTGGATTTTAAATATAAGACAAGCTGTCAAAAATGCATTTAGAAATTGTCAGTTTTGTAAAATCAAGAAAGTCAAACTCAGTACACAAATTATGGGTCAAATGCCTGAATGTAGACTAGAACCTACTATTCGACCCTTCATAAAATCAGGAGTAGATTATTTTGGTCCAATTGAAATTAGAAATAAACGGAGGCATGAAAAGAGATATGGAGTAATATTTACTTGCCTCGTTACAAGAGCTGTACATTTAGAAATAGCCAATGACTTGAGTACCAATGGTTTTATACATGTATATAGACAATTTGGATGTCGAAGAGGTTTCCCTGACGAAATATATAGTGATAACGGAACAAATTTTAAAGGAGCTGAAAGAATTTTGAAAGAAGCACTTAACAATTTTAATCAAAATGAAATTATCGAAAAATTATCACAAAGGAATACAAAATGGTATTTTAATCCACCACTTGCGCCACATATGGGTGGAGCTTGGGAACGTTTAATAAAAATCATTAAAAATATTCTTCATCAAGTTCTTAAAGAAAAATACCCTGAAGAATATGTACTAAGAACATTGTTCGCGGAAATTGAGAATATTGTAAACAGTAGACCATTAACGTATGTTTCTACAGATCCCGATGATCCTGAAACCTTAACGCCAAACCATTTTCTCATAGGACCCTCATATTCAGCTTTATCATGTACAGTAACTGATGACACTAATTTATGTCTTTTGTCAAAATGGCAAGCCGCCCAACGACTAACAGATTTATTTTGGCAAAGGTGGTCACGAGAATATTTACCAACATTATTGACGAGATCAAAATGGAAAAATCAACAAAGACAAGTTAAAATTAATGATATTGTTTTAATAGCCGATCCTGAAGGACAAAGAAATTTATGGCCTATAGGCAGAATTGTAGCTCTATATCCAGGTAAGGACGGGAATGTTAGAGTAGTGGATATAAAAACTTCAAAGAACGGAATATTACGGCGTCCAGTGACAAAAATTTGTGTCCTTCCAGTCCAAACCCAGAAATAGTAATGTTCTAAATTAGAACAATTACTGCGGGGGAGAATGTCACGGCTAAAAATGACATAAATGATATTGACATAAAATTGATGACAGTGACATAAGTTTGACATTGACATTTAATTGACATTGACAAAATATAGGACGACTAGACTTATTTAGACATAGACGCTTTGTTGTTTTAAAAAAAAAAGATAGTAATAAAAAAAAAATATAATTTTGATTGATATGTATTGAACTGCATTTTGAATAATAAATAATTTGTCATTCGAGCCTGGATTTAATTTACTCTTTTATAGGTAAACATTCTTTACATATACGTTTTTACGCAAATAACAAAACACTATTAAACCATTAAAATTTAATCGACTTCTTATCTCTCATAGTTTTCCAGATCCCCGTGTTGGACAAGTTATACTGATCAACATATTTATAATACTTACTGACTGAGTCTATTTTATATTTTTTAGCTTACATTGTAAACTAGGTATTTATTTTACATTCTATTGAGAGAAAATATTTTTGCAGAACTGTGACACGGGGAGAACCAGCAGTGGTTGTTCAGTCCCATGGCTCATGTATGGTTAAGAAGAAAGGCGGACTTTCAAATATGGCTAGGTGTACTATCTATCATGAGGTTGGACCGAATGTCATCAGAGCAATTATGAGTGGAAATGTTCTTCATTTTCATATGAAAAAAGATGGCCGTATCATGTATATAGTAAGTCATATACATTTTTTCATTTATAAGAAAAGTAAAATCATGAAATAACCTGAAATCGATTACATACTTAGTAGGATCAGCGCAGCCATAAGTTGGGGCTATGGTCGGTTCATGAAAGCGTAATGGGATACTCATTACATTAATATATCATTACGCCTTTTTCTCTATTTGTTGAGGTAAAGCATTTTTGTTCAAAAACAAGCATATATATATATATATATATATATATATATATATATATATATATATATATATATATATTTAATAATGTATTCGTTTTGGTTAACGTAATTATTATTATTAACAATCACATTAAAATACATATCGTTGGTTTACACCGTAAAATTGTACTGGTAACCTACAACTCCGGAAAGTGGAATTACCACTTACCACTAGCCATAGTTGTGAAACCTATTTTTCTTTTTTCGCGAGCCCTATTGATAGAAAATTTCTACGCGATCCCTAATTTTATTTTACTAATTAGGAAATATAATAACAATACATTTCTGGGGATTCCATGACCCCCACAAATTCTTCTGCGACCTCTAAAGGAGGCGCGACCCGCGCATTGCTCACCTCTGCTCTAAGCAAGCTAAGGCGACAACATGCAATATAAATTAAATAATATTTCTACAATACGTATGTTAAATATTTTTTTAAAAGGTTCAGTCCATTCAATTCACTTTGGAAATACGTTTGGTATAAGCAATAATTGATTTAATTTAATGTTTTTTTGCGAAAAAAGACACTTTCTGCTTTTCTCTGAGTTCCCTTCTTCTTATGTTTTCATCTTTTCTTCACTTTTAAACTCGATTAGTTTGTTTTGCTTATAAAAATAATTTGATGCTTATTATTATTATTGACTTGTATTCATGTCTTTGCCATGTCATCTCTAAAAATACGTATAATTTCCGGATTATCCGGACTTTCAATCATCAGAACCAAATAAACGGGTTTTCATTGTAGTTCTAATAAATGTGATCGATGATTTTAAAAATGAATACCTATTTTTATTTAATAAATTTTGGGATGTTTTACCTTCCGTCACCTATAGGTAAGGAAGGTATTGTCTTTGGTCAAAAAAATCGGTGGTGAGTTTTCATTGAATAAGCACGATTTTACTATTTTTACGATGATGTCTGTATGTGTGTGTGTGTGTTCGTGTGTGCGTGTGTGTGTATGTGTGTGTGTGTGTGTGTAACCGCGGTTTCGTCAACGATATCTCCAATACTAGAATTCCAAAATTTCCAATTCTTGCGTATTCCTCTTCCTTACAACCATATGCAGGCTTGATCAGATTTTGGTTATAATTGGTCAACCGGAAGTACCCTCATTTGAAAATTTTAACAGTTTTCTTGAAAAACTCAGTTAAATGTTATTATAACTTGAAGAATATATTATTGTCTATACGATTTGATTGCATTTTATATTTGATATTCAACAGATAAAGAGTTAAAGAAGAATAGAGATAATAAATTTCATATAAATTTCATAATTCAGCCAGCTATGCTAACTTAACCATGGAAACTGCTAATATATTCAGGTAATTCAACTGAATGAGGACGACACGCAAAACAAAAATGAGTGGAAGAAGAAAATAAAAAATAGCAACCCCCTAACGAATGGGAAAAACTAAAGAAGAAGAAGAAGATGTCAGGGTCAAGTGCAACTTGCATAGTTTGTTTATGAAATAACTTTACTGGAAATATAGGATCTTTTGCAAGAAAATTTATGTATAGGGCACGTGCAGTGGCATGACATTGTTGACTTTGGCAAGCCGATATGGGGACCCGTGTCAAAATGACAGCAGTTAATTATGTCCATAACTGACAAGTGTTATAATTTTTCATTCAAAATTTCATAATTTTCTTATTTCATGTGGTTTGTTTGTTATCAGGAGTATGGAATTCAGGTGCCGAGAAAGGGAATCACATAATACCAAAAATTTAGAATCTTTTGCAAGAAAATTTATGTATGGAATTTGTACATAATACACAGGATTGACGGAAGAAAGTGTGCTGGCCACATCAGATTTTTTTTTTAAATAAAAGGTAATGTTACAACTAAATTGTGGGAAAAAGCAGTTGTTGTTAAATTTTTAAAATATCCTCGTTCTTATTTAGTAAAGACATAAAAATAAGTATTACCGGAGAAATTCAATTTTTATGAAAAAATGCTTTGATGACTTTGATCACTTTAATGAAACATTTGTAGAAAAAGAGGAAAAGAAAGATTGTAATAATGATTGTAACAATGTTCAAATTAGAAGATCAACTAGCCAGCGTAAACCGCCCAATAGATTAAATTTATAAAAAAATCTGATGTGGACACCACACGACTTCCTTGTACAATTATTAAACTATACATATTTTTTTAATAACTAAATTACAAAATATTATTTTTAACTTCAAAACGGTAAGATATATAGCGACCATAATCTAACCCGCTTCTTTTTAAAGAGAGTTTTGATTACAACAAAGAAATATTTGATTACAACAATTAATATGACTAATTTCACAATAAAAATATATTTGTTATTGTACGAATCATAAAATTGCACGTATTTAACGTAATTTGACATGAACATTTTTTTATGTTTTTGTCCTAATCCATAGCAAGCTTTATTACAAAAACAAAAAAGTATATAATTTTAAATTTACATATCTCGCTTATACAAAGGGCTAATTTAATAATACTTGATGTGCTAGACGCAGAAATTAATTCTCTATTTGAAGCATTTATTTCTAAAATCAAAATAAAATCATTTTATTCAAGAAAAACTGTTAACAACTTCAAGTAATGTACCACTTTCGGTTAGCCTATTTTAACCAAAATCTATTATGTTATTTCGATTGACATAAAAGTCTTGTATACCAAATTTGAAAAGTTTTGGATTATATTTTAAAACAGTTTTTCATTAAAATCTATTATTGGCTTCATGTAAAGTGCCACTTCTGGAAATTGTGTAATAACCAGAAAGGGAGGTGCACAACTAGATGATATAGGAGTCCTAAATACAAAATTTCAACTTTCTACGGCTTACCGTTTTTGAGTTAAGCGAGATACGTACGTACGTACGTACATACGGACGTACGTACGTACAGACGTCACGACGAAATTAGTCAAAATGGATTCAGGGATGATCAAAATGGATATTTCCGCTGAAATCTGAAAACCGAAATTTTTCGCGATTACAATACTTCCTTTACTTACGTACAAGGAAGTAAAAAGAGGAACGTGTTCGGAGTTAGATTTTAGTGTCATTTAAGTTTTATAATAATTAAGGTTGGCAACACAAAAACAGTAATACAAAACTAAGCAACGATGTAAACACTAATAATTTTGATGATGTATTGTATTAAAGATTGTATTATTATAATTCTGAAGTAAAAAGGGTAATAACTAAAACAACAACCATACAATATAATCATAAGGCATATAGCACAGATGGATTTCGACTGGAATGAATGTCTATTTGCACTACAAATTATCTCCATTCTTTCCTGCGTTTTTCAGTTAGTTCTTCTTAATGCCCATGAAGTTTTTCCAATTAAAAGGATTGTCACAAACAAGTGGTATGGTTTAGCTTGGTGGTAGCAGAATAAGCAGGTCTACAAGTATCCTGATGGGTCGCGACGAATACGCTCCTGCTAAGCGGAAGGGGGGGGATTATATATTATTAAAATATTACCATTCCGATGTAATCAGTCTTGTATAAAATTATATATAAAATATATTCAAAATGATTTGACAGATGTCAAACATAATTATTTCTTTAAATTTAAATTATCCTATCTAACAGTATAGAATCAAAGAATATAAGTAGTTTTTTTTTTACCATTATCGTCCAATATGTCTTCAAAATCACTGTCGATAATTATATTGTATTATAAATGTCAAATTGAACCACGGAATAAATATTTATTCGCTGTCAGATCGAACGATTAAATTTATTCTCAAGATAGAGTATTTCCCAGGAATAAACAAAAAGAAGTTTGGAAATACAGAATTTATTTTTAACCCAAGTATAACATTAATTGTAGGAATAAAAATATTTAACCGAACATGGAAATATCGGCCCTGAGAAATACGTAGTTAAACAGATATTAGGTATTATAGTTTTTGAGATATCGTCTTTCCAACCGACCTACATACACACGCACACATACATCCACACACACACACATCCACACACACACACACACACACACACACACACACACAAACATCATCCTAAAAATATTAAAATCGGATTGTAGGGACCTTAAAACTTGCTTAATCATTGAAATCTGGATATGCGATTTTTAGCAAGACTCCAATACCTCTCTTAGCGAGATGTAAAAATGATTTTTTTGTGTGTTAAATAAAATAATAAAAATAATTATAATTATTTATTTGTTACAGAAGCCGCAAGTGGAATAAGATGATAAAGAAGAAATTAGTTTTTTTCCAAATTAATAATGCCTGTATTTCATTAGTGAAAATAAATGTACGAAAATATGAAATTTTACATTTTGTACTGGATTTTATGTAAATCACATATCTTCAGTATGATTGTTACCTAATCACTATTTTTGTTGCTTTAGAAATATTTATGATTTTAAAATGAACAAGTTTAGTTTAGTTGAGCGTGGAAGTTTGTCTTTAAATTTTCATTGTGATATTGTATTTTTCATTGACTGTGATTATAACTGATAATCAATAAGGATTATATACATTCAGATTCTATAGGTTCATATCTAGATTTGGTGGTCTGCAAAAGGTAAGGTAATATTATATTAAATGCAAATGTACTTATTTATTAGAGAATATAATTCCTTAGTCACGTGACATGTTTTCCGCCAATCAACATTCAGAATCTCCCTAGCTACAAGATTATCACAGCGATGATAAAAAACAAATAAATAAACACCGTATTTATAGTCGTTACTAAGGGATTTGTTTTCTTTATTTATGACATTGACAGTTAATTTTGAGTATAAAAATAAATAATAACAATAATTCAGACTCCGAAATATTAAATAAAACTCGTAAGTACCATGTTTTAATATAATATGAATAATGTATATCAAAAGTTAGGTTAGGTTAGATTGCAAAAATTCATTATATTCTCTCATTAAATATAAGCTCGTGATATGATTAATAATCGAAGATATTGCTCGTGAAACCGAAGCAGCACATTTCAACTCGTCCTTCGGACTCGTGAAATCTGCAGCTCGGTTTCACTCGAGAATATCATCGATGATAATCATATCACTTGTTATATTACGTATGAAAATATAAATAAATGTCTATTAGTATAAAGTAGTATATATTTGACATGCAATAATTTATCCACAATATTTATTATTGTACAATATTGTAGATCGTCTGGAGGGTTTCTTGAACGTGTAACACGGCGGACGGGACTCGCTCTGACGATGTTGGTCTTGTACTTTTCCCAACGATGACCACTTCTTCTAACTAACTAGTGGGCGCTTGATGTTCGCCCACCGCTTGTTATATATAGGACGGAACACAGACACTATTTCACTTAACACTTTGATGGCCGATGAACACTCATTTATTATGGACACAGACAATTATTAGAATCTAAACTAACTAACTTTATTTACATGGCTATTATTATTTACACTTACACTTATTGATTATACTAAACTTAACTAAGCACATAAACTAAATAGTTACATTTTACATAGTAACTCTGCGCGTCTACTACGCGCTCAAACTAACTTAAAACATCTCGACAACACGAATATCTAACACCGACTCCATGTCTTGTCAACACAAGAATCTCAAACCAACTCTCTGTCTCGACATCACAAGACTCTAAAACCAACTAACTAAAAACAAAGAGTTACCTCCGTGAGAGGCCTTATCTCTGAGGGGGTAGCATATGGCATCCATATCAAAATATCAACCCTGCACGTAGGCTCGCAATAATTTCTAAACTTAATCGTCAACAAACAACTCTGACAGCTAGACTAAACAGTCAGTTAATAAAAGAGGATAACTATTTCTAAACAGAATTTTGACTAAAAAAGATAACAAGTTGAAATAATATTTCTGAAACTATAATTTAGAAAAGATTATAAAAAGTTACTTATTTGTTATTGCTCACCTTGTTACAAACGCCTGTGTAAAATAATTTGTTAGTCTAAATTTTATTGCACAATATTTGAAGTATTGGTTGTGTGTATTATTGGAAAATTAAGTTCAATGCAAGTTATGACATTGAAGGCATGGTTATAAGAAAAATTGTAAATTATAATAAAGAACTATAAATAACATACATATTTTATAATTATGTGGCTACTGAATGAATTACTGCACAATTCGATTTAGTTTACTGAACTTTACTCGTATGGGAAGAACATCAATATTACTACAAAAACGTCTCTAGAGGATACTTTAGTCATTTATTATTGTTGACTGTAATTCACTAAAATGATAAATTTACTCGTAAATTAATAAATAATTTGAATATCAGATAAAAATATGTACGTATGTAAGTAAGTACACAGATGTCCCATTAATATTTGCTACTAATGGAATTTTATATGTAAGTCTTTGGAATGGCCATCGAAGATATGATTTTTATTCCAAAACAAAATATAGGCTACTAGATTTTTTTTAAATTTTTAAATAACTTCTATCGAAGAAAATATTTCAAATAATAAAGTTAGATATTTTTATAGGTTATCCAGTGGCATGCGAAATTAATATTTATTATGCTCAATTTCCGTGATATAACATTAATTTAATTTTTTTATTGGAGCCTATATGATTTTTACCTTACAATACCTATAAAAAAATCTTGAAAAATAGGTAAGAATTGTTTTATTTTAAATTTTTTTGATTGAATATATTTCATCATTTCTTAAAATTTATTGTTATTATCTAATAAACCCATTTTTTCTCGTTAATAATATTGTAATTTTATCAAATAATTTTTAAAGTTTCAAATGCGTTCTGGCTTTCATAGAAAGTTTCGAAATTATGTTCTGAACCTTCCAGCTTTAACAGTTAATACACCATTGTGTAGTATTAAAAAGACTAATATGGCCATATAATATCATATATTTAAATGATGATGAGGTATCTACATATTAAATATTAGAAAAATAAAAAAGATCGCTTCCTAAAGACCATTTGACACAGTCATATATTTGTTAACAAATTTAATAACAAATTGTTAACGAATTTTTTAATAAATTGTTACATTGGAAATGAATGTTTTGATAAATAAGATGTATTCTATTACAAATTTCTATACCTATGAATTATGATATATCTATTTGGACACGATCAATTTTTTTTTGTTAACAATATTATGACTGTGTCAAACAAAAATAATTTATGGACACATGTTTATTATCAAAATGTATTAAATTATATAAAATATATTATCACTGGATAAAATAATACTATTTCATGCGAGTCCACCTAATCGATTACCTAGATCCGTCAATAATGGTTCAAATGGCTTTAATAGATTATATGTATTATTATTTGGTGTCTGAAAAAGAAAAACAAAAATAAAATATATTTATTGAAATAATATTTGTAAAATGCTATAATGGAAAGAATACTTTATAATTGATGTTAAAATTTAAATAAGATTAATTAATTTTATAAGAAATTATTAAATAAACATTATAAAACAATAATTAAAATCATAATTGTATGTTTAATAAACATGATTTTCTTTGGTTGTGTAGCATTCCTGTTTTGAATTTATATGTAAATCATATATTGCAATTCGATTTCCCATTTTTACTTCAATGAAATGATGAAACAGTAAGATATATTTTTCTATTTATTTAATAACTTACCCCTAATATATTACTAAGTGCTGCAGAAGTTCCTTCTGACACATGTATAAAAGCCGTAGAAGCTGCTCGGATAGATCCTCCATCATTTCCATATTTTTCGTCTTCTTTAATAGTATCCACTACTGGCCTGATGCCTCGCAGTCGTGCAACTTGCATTTGTTGGTGTCCGTAAGTGTTGTAACCCGGACCATACTCTAATACTGACTGAAAAATATAAGACAACAAAATGTGCGTTTGAGAATTAAAAAAGAAATATTTATAAATTTAATAATAATGATTCAACTAATCGTTCAATAATACATATTTTCTTGTATGTATAATATTCATATTTATTAGCTGTTAATAGAAAACCCGTGTATAAATCGCTAGTTTTTTGAAAATTAAATTGCAGTTCTTTAGTATGCATGCGTATAGAATATAAAGTAATTATTTGTATATGTAAGGGTTGAAAGTAAGTCTTTGCAGAACGAGGCTAGAGATTGATTTGATCGGGCTGCAACTAGTTGAGGACTGCAAAAATAATTTCAACTAGAGGTATACTCAATTTTTTTTTCTATGATGTGAAAGATTAATTATTTTTTTAATAAAAAATGTATTTTTCCATTTATATCAGGGTTTCTCAACGTAGGCAGTTTCCAATTTTTGGTAGGCGACAGAAATTATTAGTATTTGCCTGATAATTTGAAGGAAGAGCAGATCTTAAATTAAATTTAAATAAACAGGCTTAGGAGGTCAAGATATCGGTTTCTATTGACGACGGAACTTAAATACCAACAATTAGATATTTTCAACTTGTGTGAATTTTTTTGCTCATTCTCATAATTTACGATTTTGAATTTTAGTTCTTTCAAATTGTCGTCAATGCGCAAATATTTGACTTGTTCAATGAGGCAAATGACAGCGTTTATTTCTTAAATTTTCCAAGGAATACTAAGATCGTACATGTAACTCGATAGGTAAATATCTTTGACCAGTCTCAGGCTTAATTGCCGGCCCTCGCTTCTCTCGGGTGACAAACATTTCCTCGAATGGTAAATACTATTTACCTTTCTTGTAGTTTAAATAGCTATTGTTAATCAGATTTTTTTATTTTTAGGATGCAGAAGAACGTAATTAATTTGTTTTTTATGCCCCATTGGTTGCAATATTTAAAAATAAAGTGCATTTAAATAATCGATAATTATGTAGACGGGTGGTAAGTAAATTGTGTCACTTTAAAATACGACAAAGTGAGTGGTAGACAAAAGAGGTTGAGAAACCCTGATTTATATCATCACATCTATATTGTGGCACTTTTAAATACCTATCTGGTATGCAAAACCTACTTTGTAAACCGTTACTATGAGCAACGGTCTGCCAAGAGCTTTAGTCTGAAATTATTCAGTTGTTGTAACTAAATGACGTTAGTAAAAACTACGTTTTAATCGAGCATAGATAAAAAAAATTATAACCTTGCTCACATTTTCTGCTCCTACAACACGAGTTTTCATGGGAACGTAACAACCGTGTTATACACAAATGTAATATTTTTCGCATTTATTTATTACAACTTTCAATCAATATGATTTTTCATCACATTTTTGACTTTCTAAAATTTACTAACATAGAGTCAGAATTGTCGTTTTTCTCTGACTCCATATCCCTGGTTTAATGTTTATTATCCAATGAGAACGGAGAACACTCTTGGATAGTGAATATTCTGTAATATTATTTTTATTAATTATAAGATAAATTCAGAAAATGTGTTGGATTGTTGTGTTGTAGTGTGTGTTATATGAAACTAAAATTAAACGTCTCATTGATAGTATTTCAAGAACAAATTGCAATTAAAGAATATATACCATTTAATAAAATTGATTCAAATTGAAATTTAAATAACTGGAATTATGGATATATAAAAGAAGTAACTACAGTAGCGTCCCTTTAATCCGAAAGGCTAAATGTAGAGGGATGTTCGGGCTAACGATTTATTCGGATTACTGAATTTGTATGGACAAGTGTAAATAATTTCAATTTAGAAAATTATGATATATTTATTACAGTACTTTAGAGAACAAATGCTGAAATTAATAAATAGGAACAAAAACATAATTATACTGTATTGTAACTGCATTTTTACACTAGCACGTTTTTAGAAAAGGATAATACGATAAAACATATTTCACGTGAATGTCTGGTCGGCCTGTTTGTCTGTCCGTTTATATATACCTTTGAGACTGTGAGCACGAAAAGAGAAGAATTTATATTTTAAAAGAACTCTAATTATGAAGATGAGAAAAAGCGATGGAAAAATAATACGCAGACCTTCAGTCACAGTCAGAATTTCTTTATTGGTCTACGCTCTACGATATCATCCAGGTTTATATTTTATCCATATTAAGGGGCCCACAAACTGCGTTTTTATTGTTTTGTTCGACGAACAAGTCTGTTCCATCAAAAACGACGCATAACTGAAGTGTGTAGTCGGAAAACTGTCGTTTTTGCTCGCGTACAAAGCTGATGAAAATAATTAGGTTCAGCCTGTACACTCTTGCTAAAACTTAGTAAACGCAGTAGTTTTTGACATATTTTAATTTTTAATAAAAATTAAGTAACTTAAAAAATAACATTCAGGTATATGAGATGTCTCTTGTTGAGATACAGAAACAAAAGAAAGTGTAACATGCATCAAATTTTAGTGTAACTAATATAAAAGTTATTAACAAAAATGTTTTTATGGAGGTACACCTCCAAAGGGCTGTAACGCAACTTGTTCGTAACGTTTTTCGTTCCATTGTCATGTACTTAATAACACCAACACCCATTAAAAAAAAAATAAGAGGACCGTAAACATCCTGTATAACTTGTATATAAATTTAAAATGATTAACTTACCATAACACTTGCCGGTGCACTATGGACTATATTGACGAAAAATATGACGAAAAACACTTTTAAAATATTTTGTGACGTCATGTTTATTTTAAAATGTACTATTATATACCAATAAGACAATGTGCTACTGTATATCTGCAACAAAAGTTTAAATTTGGTTGCACATTTACTAAACCATACTCCAATAAAATAAGAAATGACATACATATTTCATTTAAGTATGGTAAAAAGCAATTAAATATGTAAATACTATACAATTCCATGATAAAATTATTATATTGTTTATATAATAATTTTCTTCACATTTAAAAGTTCATTATGTATGTTACTGCAGATATGTAAAGTTTTAAAAATTAATTCAAGGTAATTTTTCAACATACTAGAATTCAGCTTTCTCAATCAACAGATAAAAATAATTACTACATGTTTTGCTTTAATGGAGTAAATGTGTTGAAGAATTTAAGTATTATTTAAGTATTATGCACGGTACAAATATTCCATCATTACCGATATCTGTGTATGAAAGCAGATTGGCACACCCAGCAATGGGTAATATGCCGTGATGAAATATTTATTTTTATTTTATTTAAAGATAAAAAAATCAACATTGTAGATTTTTTACAAGTTTTATATTATTTCCTAATTGAGGTTTTTGTCAAGGCAAACTACACTTGGATTTATTTCATATATACGTTTTATAATACAACAAAATATCAACGAATATTTTTAGTGTCGAAATATCAACAAATAATAATTGAATTGATTAATATTGATTAAAGAATATATATATATATATATATATATATATATATATATATATATATATATTTACAACAATGTAAAATTTAGATTAATACTAAACACCGAAAAAATATTCATAAATTTTATTGTTAGTGCATCTACAACATAACACAATAATAGGTCTGTTCGTTTGTATTACACACGAAAACATTTCTTTTGATTCATATTTAGAATAGATTTCGATTTTTGAAAGAATTATAATGCCAGTTTCTAGCTTATAGCAGCGTGTTTGTCAAATTACGGTGACGTTACAATAATCTGTACTAGCTCGGGAGGTAGTACAATTAGTGCAATATGCATGACTACAACCGAACACATTGCTAACAACTTAGAGTACACAAACGAACATATTTTTCACAAAAATTACAAGTTAGCTAGGACGACACAAACGAACAGATCTTATTTACCACGAATTAAAAAGATATTTGTTATAAAAAAAAACTCTTTGTAAATAGTCATTATAAATAGAAGAAGTCAACAAAATTACAAAAATATTAAATAAATAATTTCAATAACCATTTTATGCTATTAAATTATTTATATACTTCATAGTTATTTCACATTATTTTACTAAACCTGCAACTATTCGTATTATTTAAATTTACCATACAATCATAATAATTATCTAAATATGAAGAAAGCTTTGACAACTTTGTTAACTTATAGGTTATTTATTTGTATTATGATGTTTGTCAATAACATTACAATAACTAAAATTGCGCACATTTAAACTTATTTTAAATAATCAAAACTTACCAATAATTGAAAAGTGTTAATAAAAGCCAATCAGCATGTTTAATATTTGCACGAACTAAACAAATTTGTCCGACTCGTTAGCGAATCATCCACAAAATAACTTTCAATTTCTTCGGTTTCGCACGTAGCCGCGCATTGTCCAATATCCAGGGACAGTGCGATATTTTCATTTAGAGACAACGCAGTGGCGTAGGTAGGCACTTGACTTAATTAGTAGAATGACTTGACTACAACGACTGGAGTAAGAAATTGGCAGCACGTTTTTAACTTTCTCTTGTTGCGATATTGTTTACTATGTTATTTCGCGTGGTGTAATATCATTAAGAAGACATAATTTAACGTAATGCTTTGCACTGTTTTTAACTGTGATTACAATGTCAACACAGTGGCTTACAATATATATTTTTTTAATATAAATATTGTGATTTCTTTTTTAATTATCAAACAAAATTATATCAAATTATTTATAGGTTTAAGATAAATTTAAATATTTTAATTTAATATACAAAATTTTCAGTTTTCAGAAAATATTTTCTTTTCCAAACAAGTCTTTCAAGATTACAATAAGCCGAACAAGGAATATTTTATGAATACTTGAACCATTTATATGTCATTTACTTTAATTACTATGCTTTTAGGAAAATATTTTAATTATTTCAAATATACAGTCAGATATTTAACCCTCATTATATAAATAATTAACAATAGCGAATAACAGGTAAGTTTGAGAAAGAATTTCTCATACCTATTTGCATAAACAAAATGACTTAATTAGATAGGACATTATGCAGATTCACTTCAGGAATGTACAGGCTGGAACAAATTCGAATTCCTTATATGAAAAACTTATTATGCACATTACAGAAAATTGATGTATTAATTAATAGGCATAACAGGAATTTTCGATCGTCTTTTGTTTTTGAGCTACAGGCTAAAACTTGATTTTGGCTTATTTTGAAAATACTTCGTAACTCGATAAAAAAAAAAATTAAATTACACTAGGCAAAGTTCACAAAATTTCAGTCTCTGAATCAACCTCTAGGTCATTTATCAGAGACTGGCCCACTCAACCAGAACCTTAGACGCGTTTCGCTCTTATTGGAGTTCATCAGTGTGGTGTACTGACGCCTCTTTCGAGGCACTGAGACTGGTTGAGCGGACGGATGATAAACATCCCACAAAGATATCAAGCCTGCAGAGGTAACTAACCACATGTAGTTTTCGCGGTTTTCTCGATAGATGGTAATTTAAATTACCTTTACAATCATGCCAAATACTTGAATTAATTTTTCAAATAAATATATTAATTATAATAAATTCAGAAGAAAATTCGCTATTTAATGAGTTAATAAAAAATATATGATACCATTTAAAAAAGTATAACATTGATTCATAAGTTGAGTACCACTGGCTCTGAAATAATAATAGTTATAGGAAAATGTGTCCCCCTCTATGCTTTATAAAATATCTTAATCACTTTTTTGTGTAACTTTTCATATTCACGAATAAATGGCACTGTTCCATTATCTTGATACACCCTGTATATATATACAGTACAACTAATTAATGAATATAGGACTTTAACATGTGTACTCGTAATTATTTCATAATTTTTTGCTTCCCTAATCATTTTAGGTAAAAAGCTTCAAATTTTCGACATTTTCATACCTAAATGCTGTCGTTTCAAAAGAGAAAATAATATTTTTTTTTATTATTAGTTAGATGTAGAATATGAAGCTCTACATCTATATCGTTTATTTGAAGCATATAGGCTAATTAGGGAAACAGGGAATTATGAAAGTAATATTTTACAATGTTTGGTCACCAGCCTGTATACTCGTACATATGTAGATACTATAATAATTTGTTCTATGTCATATATTTATATACATATCTTTTAGGGATGCATTTGGGTCGGACCGGGTCGGGCTTTGAGGTTTTGATTGACTCGGCCCAAAAAAAGAAAATTGCCGGCCCAACTCGAAGATCGAGTTGACAAAAAAATTGCCGGCCCGGCTTGAAAATTGACTCGAAATCGGGCCTGACCGGGCCAAAGCTCGAAATTGAGTGCATCCGGCATTCCTAATTTTGATTTTGATATGAGGCAAAATGTTTAACTTTTTTCGTGTCAAACTTAAAAAATCTGATGTGGCCAACACACTTCTTTCCGTCAATCCTGTGTATTATGTACAAATTCCATATATAAATTTTCTTCCAAAGGGGTTGGTATTTTTTATTTTCTTCCACTCATTTCTGTTTTGCGTTAATTTGAATTATCTGAATATATTAGCAGTTTACATAGTTAGCATAGCTGGCTGGTTTATAAAATTTAATATCTTTATAATTCCTTAACTTATATCTATTGAATATGAAGTATAAAATGCAATCCAGTGGTATAGAGAATAACATTCTTTAAAATTTATTATAACATTACATGTCAATAAATGATAATTAACTACTTTCATCAAGAAAAACTGTTAAAAGTTGCAAATGAGGGTACTTCCGATGGATCAATTATAATCAAAGCTAATCATGTCTGCATATGGATCTAATCTCGAGGAATATGAAAAAAATATAATTAATTCGTATTCTAGGGACCCCAAAGCGTGCTTATTTATTAGAAACTCACTATCAATTTTTTTGACCAAACACAATACCTTCCTTACCTAAATGTGACGGAAGGTAAAAAACATAATTTATTAAAATTGAGACGTAAGCTCGTTATAAAAATTACAGACCTACGAGAATTTACCACTTTGTTTACCAAAGGCATTCGAAATTTTACAAAACTTTTTTTAACAAATCTTGTACGGTCAATTACGAAAGAGAACAGATAAAACGTAACTTTACATGGCATCCTCATTCACAGAATCCGCAAACTTTTACTCATTTAGTGAATTTTGCGATTTCAGCGTTATTATGCTTCTCCTTGAATTCTTGAAGTAAAATAACTTAAATTGTTTTCTTTATTTATTAAGATGTTGAGATGTTGTTATTGAATCATTTTGATTCTTTTTAAATCCATCCATTTTCATTAAAATATTAAGGAAACTGCGCATTTAATTTAACTATAAGTATTTTTATCTTCAGGTTAGATCGATGGTCGAATAGAAATAGAAACCAAACTGGGCATCGGGCCGGGCCGGGCCAAAACAAACTCAAGATCGAGTGCATCCCTAATATCTTTAAATTTAACATTTTATTTTAATTCCGTATTTTTCTTTGTTTTTAAAAACAAATTTGTAAAAAAAGTATGAGAAGCAATTAAATATAAATACACTATCAACTATACATACATCAATTACTTAATATGTAGATGTAACACGTATTTGATACAATCCATTGCAATTTCTATGTTATCTTAAGTTACATGTAAACATGTATCCACAATAGCTATATGAATGACGATAATTTTTATTTTGCTTTATGAGTACAATGGGTATGTGAAATAACAGTGTTGTAACAATTAACATAAAAAGATTGTTATCTATAGAGACTATAGACAATTGTAGTAGCTGCAAAAAATTTTACTAGCTAATAAAGTTTTCGAAAAATAAAGAAACAACATTACAAACCTTGTAAAAAAAACAACACTAGAATTACCTACGCCACTGCTATGAAATGAAATTGCACTGATTGTTGCTTCAATCAAGTTATAGCTTCTTCCTCTACCGTATAAAACTCAACCATTTTTCCTACAACCGACCGTACTTTGTACTTAATGTACGATTTCATTAATTTTATATCAAAAACAATATCAGGCAAAAGGTTTCTGGAACACTTTTAAAGTGAGCTAATTTTGATACGCGATACGGGTTAGTGAAAAGATAAGTGCAACAAAATGCCCGGAAACGCATTCTGAACAGCGTCAGAATTTCAGAATATAATTGTAGTTTGAATAGCTCATACTTTTGAAATGTGTAATTTGTTACTAAGGGCCGGTATCTTTATTTCTGGCATCTAAAAATTAACACATGTTGTTATACGATATAGGTTTTAACAGAATGTACAATTGGAATAATACTTTATTAAATATAATTTGCAAATACACAGACATTCACAAAAGAATAATATTATATCAACCAAATATGCTTGCCAACTTGATTATGTGTTCCTATTATATACTATTATACACTCCCCCTGGACGTAGTACACTCAATTTAACAATTATATAACATAGGAACTATTGGATTCCGTTTCGCGGTTGACCTCGTCGTTTCTTGGGCACCATTGGTCGAATGTCATCGTTTCCGTCAACAAATGGCGTGATCTGGGATACATGATAAACACCAAGAATCGCATCTAGTTTCTGTAGATCACAAACAGTATAAGGGATCGGCGATCTGCGACTTACGATCTTATATGGTCCATCTCGTCGTGGAGAAAACTTTGAAGTGTAGTCTTGCGTCTTCTTGCTTAAGGTATGGAGTGTTATTAACACTTTATCGCCTACATTAAATATTGGAGTAGCGCGACGGTATCTATCTGCGTTTTCTTTTCTTACGTCCTGCCTTCTTTCATAAATTTCTCGTACTTCATGTAAAATCCGTGCCGTTTTAACAGTGTCTTCTCTTACAAAGCTGTATTTAGTATCGGGCCTGTTACCAAATGACCATTCACATTCTGACATATTTAAATCAGGATTAGCTTTTTTTATAAAATCTATTCCTAAAAGCGTATGATTCTTAGTACTTTTAAAAAACCAATAGAATTGTCGGTATTTTATTTCCTTCTAAGATAATTATAACTTCGGTTGATAAAAGTTCTTCTTCAGTTGGCCGACCATCAGCAAAGATCACTGTTTAATTGACTGGTACTAATAAATATTTATTTTTTAGTAATAATTCATATAAACTGTACCCTGCAATACTCTGTGTTGCTCCTCTGTCGATGTAAGCAAGTTCTTTTGATCCAGCTATATGTATTGTTCCCAGCGGTCGACTATTTGATGTGCTACTATCAAAAGTATTAAATTCAACTGATTCCATTTTATCTGCTCTTTTGTTACAGTTTGGACAATTGCTTTTTATAAAATAAAATTTAGCACAACAATAACAACTTATAGGTATCACCTTTTTATTTAATCTTAAACTGTGTTTTAGGAGAATCTGGGTAGGACATTTTCCTATTCTTTCCTTCTTTAGTTTGAGTTTTCGACATTCCTGCATCAAGTGTCCCATTGTTTTACAGTAGGAACAATTCTTTCTTCTTTTTTCATCGGGGACCTTATTCTTTTTCGCAATTTCTTTTCTGTCAGTAGTCTTCGGATCACGTAAAGACTGTTGAATGTGTCGGGAACGTAGAAGTTTAATTAACAAATAAATGTCACTTAGGGGGTAATCGTTTTCGAAGTTTTTATCAAAGCAGTCCATATATTATGTCTATCTGAGCCTCTTCATATAATGTATAATTCAGCTGTGTAAATATAGCTCTAATTCGGCATACAAAATGTTCTGTTCTCTCATCTATTCTTTGTCTCTACTAAAAATTTCTAGGTAAATCAAATGCGCTGGTAATTTACGAGACTATATTTCCCGAAGTAATTTGATGGCAGTCTTCTAGTCAGGTACAAATGATTTTACACCTTGCCACCAGATTTCACCTGTACCCTCCAAAAGCAAAGCCAAACCGTGCAAAGCATTAGTATAGGTCACATTTTCACAGTCTTTATATATTTCTATTGAGTCTATAAAAGCATTAACATCCGCGCTTGGGTTTCCGTTAAAACTCGCAGTACATTTAGTGAAACTACCAGTCTGAACAACATTTGGAATCGTATAGTCATTTCGTGCACTAGTGCTAGCACAAATTTGACTCAATAAAGCTTGAAACTGATCATTTTAAAGTAATTAACGCTGGTGCTGGTGTAGTAGGAACTGTGGTACCAGTAGAAACTGTGGTACCAGCAGAAACTTCTCTTGTTCCATCGTCTGTTGCATTTATTTCTTCTTTCGGAGAAGTCTTCTTTGGAGGCATTTTAATAAGGCATGTAAAAGACAGATTCACAAAGATAAACAACGCGACTTCAGCGAAGGGAATCAAAAGACCACATATGTACGGAAAGCGTCAAAGTTTGTCGGATATTATTATTTTTTACGTGAACACAAGAAGTTAATTGTTCATTACGATGCAAAAGAAAGCTATTAAAATTATGTTAAATGCGACCCATAATGCGCACTGCAAACTAATATTTGAAGAATTAGGAATATTACCTCTTCCTTGTTTGTATATCTTACATGCTTGTTGCTCAATACGACAATTTAATTTAAACATCACAACGCAAGGTGATATTCATAATTACAATACCAGGCAAAATTCACTCATCCGACCGCCATCACACAGACATGCCACATTTAAATTAATCCATACTACATAACCATCATTTTGTATAACAAGCTACCTGAAAATATAAAAAACACAACAGATTTTAAATTGTTAAAAAAAATATATTTTTAATGGAAAATATATTTTACTCTGTAAATGAATATCTTAATCTGATATAGTTACATCATATTGCTTATCTTATTGTATCATTTCTTGTAATTACTTTTCCTATACTGTATAGTCCAGAGGAACAATAAAGTATTATTATTATTATTATTATTATTATTATTATTATTGTTATTATTATTATTATTATTATTATTATTATTATTATTATTATTATTATTATTATTATTATTATTATTATTATTATTATTATTATTATTATTATTATTATTATTATTATTATTATTATTATTTAGCAGAATTTACAATTGGAGTAATACTTTATTAAAAAGAAACTGCAAATACACTGACATTTACAAAAGAATAATATTATGTAAATCATATATTCTTGCCAACTTGACTGTCAAACCTAATTATAATTTTTACAATTTATGCATAATATCGATGACATATTTTTCGTTTTAATTGCCAGTTGCAGTTAACAGGAATTTTAAACTAAAATATCAGGCCTAATAATAATAAAAAATAGGCACTAAATGTATGTAAACCAGTGGTTCTCAACCTTTTTAATACCATCGAACACTTTTGTGAGCAAAATCTTCAAGCGGAGCAATTAAAAATAATTTCATAATTCGTATATGTATGATCTTCAGATTATTTTCTGCTACTTCATTTTTACCCTGTATTGATTGACGTTGTTTAAATAATTGAAAATGTATGTTAAATTATTTGCACTGAGCACACCACATATTATTTTTAAGATCTTGCGCGGATACAGTGTTTTCATTTTGAAATAATCGAAACAATTCTTTTCTTAATTCTAGTATGCGGGAAAGCATCTTTCCTCGAGAAATCCGTCTGACTTTTGTGTGAAGAAATAAGCTTTTATCATTTAATAAGTAATATATTACTTATTAAATGCTTTTAAGTTAGAATTGTTAACAAACTGTAGTCAAAGTATTCTGCAATTATACAGACAATGTTTTTGTAATAACTGATTGTCTATGGAAGAAAGAATGGTTTAATTAAATCTTAATTTGTTTTTTTGAAAAAGTTACAAATCCCGCCTCCTATCAATGGGGATCAATCAAAACAAATTTCAAGACATTTTCATATGAAAAAAAGTAATTCTGTTGCAGTTCTCACTCGATTATTGATTCATTTATATTAATTTTTAATTCACAAAGCGTAGTTAAATTAAAATTACCAAAATATTTCGCGGAACACTTTCGAAGTGCTTACGGAACGCTAATGTCTTATACAATACGAGTATAACGCAATAATACGTTCCAGTCTGCAGCAGTGAACGAAATATAATAGAAAAGGTTTAATTAGCATAATTAGATTCGATTAGGTTATAGGTAAGGTTAGTATTGACCGGTGTATGTTGAATTCAAGACAACCTAATTTAATTTAATTGATTGTATTTCCGTCCCTATTTTTTTTTACCGGCTGGTCGATAACAAAATTTGAATATCGATACTTGATATGAATATAATAATCGACAATTAACTGAATTCCACACTCCTGATTACAAATAATCCACATGAAATAAGAAAATCATGAAATTTTGAATGCAAAATTATGACATGTCATTTTGATACGAGCCCCCATATCTGCTTGCTAAAGTCAGAAAAGTCACGTGATTGCTCGCGCTTTGTACATAAATTTTCCTACAAAAGATCCTATGTTTCCAGTAAAATTATTTCATAAACAAACTATGCAAATTGCACTTGACACTGACATCTTCTTCTTCTTTAACTGTTCCCATTCGTTAAGGGTCGCTATTTTTTATTTTCTTCTTCCACTCATTTCTGTTTTGCATGTCGTCCTCACATTCAGTTCCTTTTCTCTCAAGTCTTCCGCAATACAGTCGTACCATCTTATAAAAAGAGCATCTAATGATTGTTAATATATCGTATATTGCTTCGTATTTAATTAATTCTTACCTTAACTTTATTATTATTAAAAGTAATAGATGAATATACTACAAGTGAAAAATGCAATATTAATTTTAATTTACACTTACTTTATTTGGGACTGTATATTTGTATTATTTCTCATGGCATTCTGTTAAAAGTTTGAACATATTTTTCTAAATTTATGTCTATCGCTTATAAAATGCACACTTTAATAAATCTAAAAAAAATATTTCTATTATATATTATATTATAAAATTAATATGGAAGAAACTATCGCTAAACGAAAATTTTAACGTTGTATGTCTTTTACCTATAACAAAAATACAGTAGACAGACATCCGGTATATCAATAATCAATATACCTATATTCATACACAAAAAAATCTGATGTGGCCAGCACATTTATTACTTTTCCTCAGTTTTATGTATTTTGTACAAATCCCATACAGAAAATGTCTTGCAAAAGATTCTATATTTCCAGTAAAATTATAATACAAACATACTATGTCAATGGGGTCATTAAAAAAAAATCGTTGTTTTCTTTTATAAAATCGTGAAATCCGTCTCATTTAATGAATACAGTAATATAAAATAACGTGAAATATACGAATTTTCATTCATAAATTTGCTAATAAACTTTCGCGGCTGTAAAATTCGTGACGTCACGGTTTGTTACTCACACAAAGACATTTCTCTCACACACCCACAACGGTCCACGTGGTTTCCGTTTGCTGTTGTAAACAAACTAACGTAAAATTGTGACAGGTGACAGTAGAGTTAAGAGTAAAGGTATGCAAACAAAACATTTATATCAAAAGTTGTATGAAATATGTTTTTAGTTAAACAATATGTTGCTGTCATAAAATAAAACTGACAAGTGATAACCCAAAAAATCATAGTTCCAAACAAAACCGGTAGAGCGCTACTGCCGCATCCGCTATGCCGTCACGTAGCCGTAACGTCAGCATTCAAATATTTGAAATTAAAGACAACTTTTAAAAAATCATATCTCTGATTCTAAAGACTTGTAAGGTGTAAAACATACACCTACATATTTAATTTGACCTATTGTTTCAAGAAAAAAATAAATTAGAAAATGTGAAATGACCGCATTGTACTTGACACTGACATCTTTCAATCAGAATTTTCTTAATATAGTAGCTGTTTCCATGGTTATAGAATAGTTGGATGTTTTAGGAAATTTAATGTTTTTTGTAATTATAGAGAATAAAACATTTTTTAATATTTATAATAGCATTAAATGTGAAAAATTGATATTTAACAGCGTTTTTTCAAGAAAAACTGTTAAAATCTTCTAATGAGGGTACTTCCGGTTGACCAATTACAACCAAAATCTAATCAACTCTTCATATGGACGTACAAAAGAATTATAAATATTAGAATAATAATATTGGAGTATCGAAGGAATTTTTTTTGTAACACACATATACACACAAGTAGATATCATCGTAAAAATAGTAAAATCGTATTCTAGGGACCCTAAATCGTGCTTATTGATAAAAAACCATCGAATTTATTGACCAAAGATAATACCTTCCTTATCGAAAGGTGATGGAAGGTCAGGGGCGGCTTAATACTTTTGTCGCCCGTAGGCACAGATAAAATGCCGCCCCCTTTTTTTAGAAAAATGCGCATTGAGCACTAACATAAGGTAGGTATCGGTTTCTTATGGGGGGGGGGATTTCTTGTTGGGTTGGATGAAAAATGTATGATAAAAAAGTATGCGCCGCAGGCGATTTTTTGAAAATTTTCAAGGTCAAACGTGTTTTAATACATTGTAAGGTAATATAGAGTTCTTTACAATGAAGCAAATTTAACAAATTCTTAAAAATTAAAATCCATATTTTATGACAAAAACGCGTATGTACGCTAAAAGCGTAGAGTTGCCCCTTCTACTAGACTTTATGATGCGAGATGGGAGCATAAGCAATAACTACAAAAACAGAAAATACAATGTTGCATTAAATTAAAATATTATATTACTGAGTAGTAGCAATATCATTATTCTATTGAACTGTTCAAAATAAAATGTATAATAATTAAATGTTAAATTGCGTTCCTCACAATTGGGCGTCCCGAACAGTACTTTACGGGACACTCAAATGTTAGCTGAAATAGGGGACAACCCGTATATACGGGACGACTGGCAATCGTGTTCCCACCGGCATTGTGGCCCATTTTTGGTTTTTATTTTAAGTAGGTACATAATCCCCCAATTTTGTAAGAAAATTATATCCAGCTTAATATCAAACGTGGCAAAATATAACCGATGGGGGGGGTTGACCCCCTAACCCCCCCCCCCACCCATATATACGTCGGTGGTATTGAGCTTTTCTCTAATAAAACAATAACGTACAACCAATGTACATACTCGTATATGTATAATGATATCCACTTTTTCGTAAGAATAATGTGAATAAAGAATAAACAAGAATGCCAGTGTCGTAAAATAACACAAATAAATCAAAATCATATTATAAAGCAAATTCTTACAATAAACAATACAATAAAGTAGACGAGGACGAGATATAATGTTATATGTAATGTATAACTGTTGTGCAGTTCGATGCTACAGTACATATAAACATTCTAAGAGCACTGTCGATGTTTGGATAAATGCACTGCAAATCTTCTCGCAACCACTGACATAATGTATAAGGGTTTGTTGTTTGTATCTATATTTGCCAAATGCGATCTCAAATGTCTTAATTGTAAAACAAATGTTTCATGTAGATCTTCAGGAAATAGCAAACGCAAATTCTCTCCTCCTATCTCTAAATCGAGCAATGATAATTTTTCAATTTTTATTAGTTTGAAATTTTTCATTCACGTCTACATATGCTTTTTTGTTCTTTTATACAGTTCAGCAATTAATGTGTCTATGTCTATAATGACCAGAAAAGTATTAATTCGGAAATTTTCCCTTTCATTAAGTCCTACTTCATTATCATTCGTAATTTTGATTTCTTTTTTAAAATAAGGCCGAAAGAAAAGTTTAATTGCCTACAATTTAATGTTACACATTTTTTTCTTATATAATTTTACATATTTCGGGTAAAATAAATTAGTAATCATTTTTCTGATCGTGTGTGAATTAAATCTTACACTGAAATAGCTGATTGTAACTTTACTGCGCATGTGCGTGATACGTCAAAAATATAATTTTTCTTGAGACTGCAACATTTTACGTGCGATTTCTCATTAATGATTGTGGTGTTTCATAGTTTTTATTTTTTTAATAAATATCTTAAATATCTCAAACATCAGAGAATAACATATTCATTTTCAAACATGTGTTAAGTTTTAATGATAATAATTTCTACTTGTTCAGTGAAACTACTGTTAAGCTCCATCAAAAGCACAGCATTTCAGTGTCAACTTTAAATTCAATTATCGTCGTTATTTCAATGTGGTTACCTATGACCTGTAATTTACATTCAAATTTTACGATTTGTAGTGAATATTATATACTAATTCTAGTCACATTTCAAATTATGACTATCGACGGATTAACCTTGATGATTAAAAAATTTGCCGCTCTGAAAATTTGCCGCCCCCGAAAATTTGCCGCCGTAGGCACGTGCCTACTGTGCCTATGCGTAAATCCGCCACTGTGGAAGGTAAAAAAAATAATGTACTATTCCAAATATTTTATGCAGATACTGTGAACTTTTTACCAACAGCATTAAATATACGTTTTGTAAGGTGGAAATACTCTTTCAATACATATTTTTTTTTTAAATTGTAAAGATTGTTACGTATTTACTTATAACAAATATTAATTATTAAAACTTTAATATGTTCCCTATGTTGTTTTCTAATTCAGATGGGGTGAATTAAAATATGCACTGAATATAAATTAAAATAAATTTATTAACAATTACAATATAATAATCCTTATCTGTGAGTACCTATTTCACAGTTGGCAAAAAATTGATGCATTAAGGCGGTACATTTGGTAGATATAGATTTAATTTGAATATAATTAAAGCACTGGCACATCATATTAAAGCGAGAAAAACACTACTTCAAAAGTGAATTTGGCACTGATGAAAAAGATTTCTCTCAGATTTTATCTTCCACATGGAGTTCCAGATACAGCATCCTTCACGCTATTCATCCACACTCTAAAGTTAACCTCTTCATAGTTGAGTCTTCCGAAAAGGAATCTGGGCATGCTGTTAGTCATCATCCACACATTGCCTTCACGATCTAGCTTCACGTCGCTTGGGTAAATCATCCTCTCTGGATCCTGGTGCACCAGACCTTGAGTTTCGGGCGTAAGTGGTCGGTCAGCGCGCCAACAGAACAAACCGTTTTTGTTCACTTCGCCCATGAAGATGATGTTGGTGGGCTGGTGAAGTTCATGGGTAGAAGATTGACCCCTGGGACCGCGCTCACCTGCAACCTAAACAAGAAAGATCGATTGTCATTTTAAATGAATTCAAATTTCCTCATTGTGATTCAATTCCATATCATTCAATTTAATGAAATTTTTATATAATTCAGGTGTTCTCTGGAGCGTATAAAAACTGGGGTAGGATTATGTAACTCATCCGATATCAAACGATACCGTTATCACTATAGCAACGTATTTTTTATTAGATGATTGGCATATTTACGTCATAGTTGTCAATTAATGTAAATACTTAAAATTAAATTAAATTTAAATACCAGGTTCGATCCCGACCGACGCCAAATATTTCGAATTTTAAATGGCACACAAACGCCCACACGGTACAAATATGTCATCATCGTTACCGAAATCTGTGTACAAAGCCAGCAATATATATATATATATATATATATATATATATATATATATATATATATATATATTACCTATATTCATTGCTGGCGTGGAGAGTGCACCACAGGGATCAATTTTGTGCCATTAAAAGTTCTAAAATATTTGGCGTCCATCGAAATCGTACCCGGTTCCCCAGATTCTCGTGAAATGACGCCTGGTAAACGCCCGCACGGTATAAATATATGTCACCACTATTAACTATATCTGTGTCAAAAGCAGATTGGCTCACCCAGCAATGGGTAATATGCCGTGATAATATATATTTTTATTATCTTACCTATATTCCTACATATTTACTTATGTTGGAAACTGTATTAAGTTCCTTTCCATATAATTATTGTTCCATTTACTATTTTTTTTAACATTACTGTTATTATTTGAAATGATTAGTTTATTGACAGTGACATATATCTGGCAGATATACATTTGAAATCTGAAATTTGTAACCGTGGAGTTGTGTTTAAAGCATAGGCTCCGGGATTAAAAATATAATTTTAGAAATTTATCCATAAAATATATAAAAAATATTAACGGAAACCTATATAAAGTTTAAAAAACTTTAATTTTTATAATAACAAATCTCAAAAAAATAACATTTAAAGGTATTTTGAGCTTCCAGTAAAGTACCATTTCCGGTTGTCTGATTTACTCCAAAATCTAATGGCATCTTTCCATATAAGAGTAAGGTAAAAATACAAGGTTTCAAAATTTTCTGAACGATAGTATTTGAGTTAGAGCGTAAAGAGATTTTTAGCACGATTCCTATACCTCCCGTACCAAGGGTAGCGGGAGGTAAATATTTATTTAACGACATATTTTTCAAAAGAGCGAACCAAAAAGTACATAGAAAATGGTTTTAATAATGGGGGTTCCAAAGTAACGCCTTTTTAATAAATTTTATTGCATATTAATTTTAGCCTTAAATATATTGTAAAAAGCTAAGAAATGCTTAGTTATAAAGTATCATTAATAAAATGAAATTAAAAATTATTTAATAATGGTGTGACATTAGGACATCACGTACCCGGTTCCGCTAACTTCATGTTATTGCGCAGTTGTGTAGCCAAGATGTGAATGGGACCATTAACCATAATCAAAATACAACAAATTTATATAAAAATCGTATAATTCCACAGCGCCCCGCCCATTGGCAGTTCTAGTTTAATTCATTAGCGCTACTGTTATCTCAAACTTTAGTATCGCACTTACTCGAATATCAAGTAAATACAAAAAAATTGAAAAAACTAATTTTATTTTCGTTTGTATTGTTTAACTAATATTAATTATGACAGATTAAGACAAAATATGTAAAATGTATTTTTTTATTAAAAAATATATATCTGCGTTCACGAAAGAACAATGTCTCTGTATCACTGGACAACCGCCAGTGACGTCACAAAGTCACCGCAAAATTTTAGAAAATCATATCTTGCTTAAAATAAGGAATTTTCATATTGGGTTTTCATTAATTGTCATATCTATGTACAAAATTTCATAAAAACCAATAAAAAATTGGTTTATAGGCCTATTATTAAATTTATAGAATAAATACAAACTTAAAACAATAAATTATAGATTATTATAAAATAATTACTTTATAAATTATACAAATTTGTAAGAATGACATTGACTGTGTTTACTGCCGTGAATAATTCTATAGAGACATAGAAACTTAAACTTGTTCACTTATACTCACTTGAAAATCACCAGGATGGTACGATCTTGTTGCCAAGTTTCTATCTCTGAGTACTCTCGTGCTCGTACTGAATTCTTTCGTGCTGGCCATTGGGTGAAAATATGCTGTTCTGTATCCGTCGGAGTTAATATTAGATAGCGTGATGCTGAATATTCCATCAGTCCACATAAATTGATGACCGCCAATATCAAATTCTCCTTGTAAAGGATCCAAAAAGAAATAATTGTGAGCGACTTGCCATGCATCGTTTTGTTTCCAGCTGTACACCTGCAATAGACAGTAATATAAAAATAAATTACGTAACTACAATATATACCAACAATGAATTTTATCATTTATAAATTTAAATATGATGTTTGTATATATCAATGGCCTTAACTAAGGTGTATATAAGAACGTGCATACGCCTACATTATATGAAACTGTGTAGGTAATAAGATTGAATCATAAAGTTATATGCAGTCTAAGATATAGATAAAGTGATATATGATTTAACTTGGTTAATATAAATTCAATGATAATTCCACTTATAATCTGTCATCTAAATAAATCACAGTATTTTGGTGAATTGGACCAATTACATTCGAATTACACTGACAATTTTCACTAATTGCCACAGTAATTTTACGAGTAGGCGTTGCTTTGACACGTCTGTCAATTTTTTTTTTGAGTGACAAGTATTTCAGTAAAATTAATTGAATAAATATACAGTGTGTTAATTAAAAACATGGCCATAGGCGTTTAACATGGGAAATCAGTTTTTCCTTGCGCAAAAGTTCCCAAATTATTTTAGACCAAAATGCTTCAAATAAATGTTGTAGAGAATTAAGTTCTGTTAGTTATTTTTGACATTTAATAACCGAGAAAATTATTTTTGTTTTAAGATTGCTGATTTATAGCGACAGCTATGCAACTCAAACAAAAATTGTCCAGAGTAACACCATTTTATAATCTGAAGCTTTTCTTCATGAGAAAACTGTTCCATACTTTCAAAGAAAACTGTTCCATACTTTCAAAGAAATATGTCTTTGACAGTTACGATGACATACAATTTTTCATAATTTTGTTTGAGTTCCATGGGTTCTCCTATATATATATATATATATGAATTGTCATGCCAAATACCATTCGTGACTAGAATTTTACCGGTAATTTATGCCTAGCTTATTTCTGCTTGTTGCTTCAGAAAATCGTCACTCGTTTCCATTTTCGTCGCATCAAGCAGTCGTGATCATGACGGCATAAGTTGTCGGCAAAATTTTAGTCACTAGAGGTATTATATGTATATGATAATTTTTCATTATATTCATTCATTTTGATAAAAAATATCTAGTTCAAATAAATATTTTATTTCCAACATATTAAATTTTTCATTTGAATCACATTTGGAAATTTTAACCAATTGTGAAAGTTGTCCTAGGCCTCTATTAAAAAGAATTATACATGTTCGTTACCTTGACATCCATGCATAACCAATACATATTTACAATTTTTGAAAAATGATGTTTTGAAGTATCAGAGTTATTATGAAACTTTCGACGAAGAAATAATACTAAATAAGTATAGATATATCATCACAGCGTATTGTACACATTACTAGGGACGTCAATCTACTTTATATCTGTAAAAGCACAAAAGCAAACATATCTAAAATGACATAAAAAATACTGTTTTGCTAACATATTGACTAGTACAGATTGGAATAAATTGAGTTCCTTATGTGATAAACTTTCTTATTATGCACGTTACAGAAAATCGATGTAGGTCTTTATGGGCCAACTTTTTTGACTCAACTTTAAGAGTCACCCGGGGAAATTTCAATCGTCTTTTATTTTTTAAGCTACTGGCTAACACTTCATTTCCCAGTATTTTGAAAATACCTCATCTCGTTTATTATGAGAGATAAAGAAAAAATAAAAAATAACGTGGTTTGATTACATTTTTTCAAAACTTAATAATTCTCAAGATATAACACAAACATAATGGCCGTTAGTATGAACATCTGATTAAACTTGATTAGCGAGCATTTGACTCTGTGAATCGTTTATGTAGATATTATTTTATAGGGAAATACTTCAAATAAAAGATGAGTACAATTAATTTTTCTGTCTATTATTTGAGGTATTTTTCTTTAAAATAATCTATAAACGATTGACAACAATGCTAGTGAAGTGCTCGTTAATTACCTTTTATTCGTTACTCATATTAATGGCCAATTATATAGAATTTTGGGATTTATATTGCGTACTACCAGAGATATGTCAAATATTTCTACTATTACTGTACGTTACTATTCTTTTGTTAGAAGAAAAATGAAATACGGCATGTTAATTTGGTACAATTTTTATAATACATATCGTAATATGTTAGAAACCGTACAAAGGCATTTTTTTTAAATATTTATGGTTAAAAACTCATGGTGATTATCCAGAACAAGAATAAACCATTTAATATTAAATATTTATAATTTGCCTATGATTACAGAAAGACAAAATAATTATTTTACCGTTTCCTCTATAAATTAATTCCTAACAGTTACGACTGTTCTTATTTAATTTCAAAACTTAACTTTCGAGTTCCTATCGCAAATAGTAGGCTAAATGAGTTATTTTATATACCAACCCCAAACACGAACACTATATGTAAGTCTTCAATTTCTGTAATGTGTACTTACAATAAAATTTGTGAAAACTGTGATATTTTCAATTTTTCGTTGAAAGACCTGTATTGTGCAATTTAAAATTGAAATGTTCTTAATTTTTTTTTTCTTTTTTTGTATATATTTTCATTTTACTTTATAATAGGGATGTATCCTGTTAAGTAAATAAAGGATTATTGATTATTATTATTAAATGGGAAGATATGCTGAAAATAGTCCTATCCTTTTTATTATTTCATAAGCTTTTTAATTATGTATACATGGCGATTGCAAAATAACAATTTTCTTTATTACTAATTTTAGACTATAGTTTTAATTTACAAAGTTGCGCGTGAAATACATGACATATTTTGGTACGAAAAATCCTGAATTCTACTTTCAGTTTCACCAGAGGTTCAAACATCGATTTTTTTTAAATAGACTACATATATAAATAGAGTACATATATTTTTATATTTTCGGAAAGTATTTAAAATTACCTATACAATGACGCCAAATAATGGCATTAAAAAATAACACAGTTATTAATTTTATGTATTGTCAGTTTGCCATTAAATTTGTTGCTTCTTTGTTTGAGGACTTATTTTGCAATTTATCTGATGTAATATTTGTTTTTGATTATTTTAAACAATTCGAACTGTCTAAAATTCATAAAAATAAAATTAAAGTAAATTTAAATAACATTTTCATAATTTTTTGACTGTTCAAAAAAACAAAACAATCAAAAACAAATGGGTCGTCAGTAATTGTCATTATTTTTTCAAAGAAAGAAGGCACAAATGTCATAATTTCAAATAATGGGTTGTTTTCTAATGAATATTTAAATATTTGGTATCATTGTAAATCAAATTGTAAATACTTTCCGCAAATATAAAAATATATGTACCAACCATTTACATAACTAACAATTTTTACGCATCCGGCGAAACCAGAAGTAGAATTTAGGGCTTTGTCACACCACAGTGGTATTAATTTCGAGTGCAACTTTGTAATTTAAACAACAGGTATAAAGAAAATAGTTATTTGTCCCTATTTTTTAATATTACCCGTATAACATGTATTACAAGGCAATATTTCATAATTATTTTTTCGCCAATATTCATTATTTAAATCAAATTATTTTATTTTTTATTAAACTCCCTGTATCCTATATAAGAGCCCATTTAGAAACGTAGCTTTGGAAAGCAAATAGATTCGTAAAATGTGAAGCTTTTATGTAATCATAAAAATCAATAGTATTACCATTGTTTTGTAGTTGACAAGATCAGGTATGTAGGCGTAGGCATCATCACAAGTGTCTTTAGTGACGTCAACAGTGACGCTAGCCAAAGTAGCCCGAGAGTTTACATCTGTTGCATTGAACGGGAAACGACGAATGATTTTATCAGTTTTCAGGTCAAGCACGACCAGAGCGAATTGTTGAATTTGTTGACGACCAGCTAAAAAAATATATATAAATAAACACAGGAAAATTTAAAAAATAAATAAAAATATTCAAACAATAAACAACACATAACGGTACCATTAATTTCATGGTTATGGAATTCTAATATTTTTTTATCTATATGGATTACATGTAAGACTTTGGATTTTCTATTGTGGTTCAGTTTATTGATTGTAATTACTACCAAATTTATTTTTAAATTATTATATAGTCCGGAAACCACAATAAAATTATTTGTGGTAATTAATTTTAATCACATAAATTATTACCTACTCATATCAAAGAAAATTCAAAAATAACTGATTTGTTATTACAATCACAGACGCAATATATATATATATATATATATATATATATATATATATATATATATATATATATATATATATATATATATATTGTGGTACAATACATATATTCTTTTAATTGATATCAATTTTGCAAATGAAAATAAATACAAATTTCTTTTTTTAATATAATAAATATTTTCAGACGTTTTGGAAAATAAAATATAGTTTTATAAATGAATGCAGTACTTTTGTTGACAAGTATTTTTATTTCGAAAATGCTGTATTTGAACATTAAATTACATAAACACTCTTAAAATCGACACAGAATTGGTAGACTGTTGTCGATTTTGATAAGCAGATGGGTCTGTATATTTTTATGAATTTTTGTACGATAGTTTAAAACTGAATTTTTAAGGTAGTTGAAGCATGAAGTGAAATTCATAAAATCTTACTAATCTTTGGTGTACAGCTTGATTAAGTATTGCCCGATGTAAATCCAAAATTTTAGTTAACTTGACCAGTTCCGATCGTTATTGAACTCCAAAGTTGGAAGATTTAACATGGCGAATATAGGGAAGCTCACAAAATCATTGATATAATTGCCTTTAGAATCGCGAAAACCTAAAAACTAGGTGAATGTAAATGAAGGTCTGAGAAAAAAAACAGTTAAAAGAACATGCATGCCCATCTGATTTCAAAGATATAACAAATTTAATTGTAAATTCATTAAATATTTTCAATCTCTGAAACTTTCACGCGCATTGTTGGTAACACTGCCGCCCACGTTTTGTGAAACATCTCTGATGATTTCTGACTTTCGGCATTTTTATTTATTTTGTTAACCTCACGATTACAACCATTAGCTGTTGGAATATCTAGCAGAATAAACAAAATTTGCAAATAGTCATCTGACTTGAAGCAGGCAGGCAACTCTTGAGTTTAATATGAGAAAACAGTTTTTCCTTGCTCAAAAGTGACAATAATGCTTCAAATAAATATTTTATATGTAAAATTTAATAATCACACTTTATTTTCTACGTTTCGTAAACGAACAGTCAATATAATTTTTTTTTTAGTTTTAGCATAGCCATGGTATAGAAGTAACACAAACAAAATGAATGGCATTTTACCTATCACAAACATATGTATCACATGGTGAAATATTTTACCTTTCAGAAACACCATGTTTGAGTAATCATCATTGAAAATGGAAAATTATTCACACAAAAAAAATATAACAAATTAATAAGTAATATTATTTTAATGCAAATTATATTTTATGATTTCTGACAGATAAAATGTCATTAAATTTGTTTGTGATAACTATATAAAAAATCTGATGTGACCAACACAGTACCTCCCGCCATTTACCTATGTATATAATTTTTATATTACTTTATAAATTTATCCATACAATATATAGAAAAAGTATTAAAGCAAACTTATAGAAAATGGAATAATCTTTAATTTATCCGATTGCCACCAAAATCTAATCAGTTCTTTCCATATTAGAATAAGGTAGAAATACATGGTTTCCACACTTTCTGAATGATAGTATTTGAGTTAGAGCGTAAAGAGGATCCACACACACATACATACATTTACCAAAATCTCGATATGCGATTTTTAGCACGATCCCTATACCTCCCTTACCAAGGATAGCGGGAGGTAGAAAGTGACTTTTATGAAATTTTAAATTCAATTTGCTCAGTTACGAAACGTGTTAAATAAAATGTGATTATTGATTTACATACATAATTTAATGTTTTACATTTATTTGAGCTATTGTTGTCTAAAATTAATAGGCGGCTTTTGCAAAAGGAATAACGTTTTCCCATGTTAATTTTTGTATTATACCCGGTATGATTTTATGTTTAAGAATTTAAGATCCTATCCTCATAAAGATATAAGTGTACTGGTATATCGAAACATAGATTTCGTAAAAATAAATACTATACTATACACCATAATGAATTAAAATTTCTTTGAATTGTACTGCTAATGATGTAAGACCAAATTTGAGAAACTATCATGAATTATGTATCACTTGTAGTTTGTTGTTTTATTGCAAATTTTGTATTTTGAAATTCAACATATATTTACTACCTTGTATTATACTTACTTGGGTATTCCAACATGCCCATATCTACGAACCACAACCTATCACAGGCGTCAACCGTCGTTCTGTAGACGGACACTAAAGGCGTGTTGACGTCAGTAGGGTCATCGGGCCTGGAGGCTATGAGTGAATTCATTTCCCAGCTGGGGTATGGTTTCAAAGGCACATTGTGCCTTGCGGGACAGTCCAAGTCCACATAGCTCAAAGTGGCAGGGATACCAAGCCGACGACGAGGAACAGTAACAAATAGGCGATTCTTATAGCGGGTTGCTCCCATCGGAATGTTATTCTCTAAAGAAGATGATCATATTTCATTTTTATAGAGTAGCTGTGGGTAACAGGCTGATTGTACCCGTCGGGCCGTCGGTCAAGCAAAAAAAAGTTGTCTGATTTGAATTTTGTCACATTTAATAGTTAAATTGTAAAAATACAATTCAATAAACTTTGCATATAAATAACTTGAATGGAAGAGGTTGACGGAGCTCAGTAGAAGATTTTGACAAAATAAAATATAAAAAAACCTATGGCATGTAAATTTTGAAGTGAATGTTTTATTAAGAGATCTCATATCTTGAATTCTGTAAAGTTTTCCCGTATTTTATATTATCACATAAGAGTCACGCTAAAAATTATTGAGAATAAGAATATCAGGTAGATTCAATTTTTCAATTTTAAACAGTTATTTATGTATTTTCTTCAGTTTTTGGTGAAAAAAGTAATAGAACACCCGCTATACTCACTTCATTTGGTAATACGGTGTGAATTTTGGCTATTTTTTTAGATTTAACAAAAATTACAGGGTAGAAAGTCTGAAGAAGAAATTGATGCTGCAATATATGGACGCAGGTTCAATCCCGACAGACGCCAAAAATTATTTCGAATTTTAAATGGCACAAAATTGACCCCTGTGGTGCATTCTCCACGCCAACAATGAGTGTCCGTGAGGTGACGCCGTCCGGTACAAATATTCCATCACTACCGACATCTGTGTACAGTAAAATTTTTGAAAGATGTCCGATCAAGGGCACCTGTATCACGAACGAATTCACAAATAGGCATACATTTATCTCTTTCTTTTGCAAAGGCTGTAAGACTGTGTGATAAGGATGGATATAACACGCTTGTCTTTCAAAAATTCATATTGTTTCGACTAAGTTAGGACATTCCATTTATAAACGATGCTCGTTGTTGATAATACTTTAGCTGTAACTTAAGTTTATTTATTAAGTCAGATACATTACCTGGATTCATAGCCGTACGTATAACGTTATATTCTGTCAGAGTCACTGACACTGACATTGTGTCAATATCTTATTTTTAACATATTTGGTTTTACATTTGCTTATAAACTTACTAGTTGACTTATTTTTGAATTTTGAATGCTTTTCCTGCAATATATATTTTTATAATAATAAAATAACAGTAGTTATCTTACGTACCCTCATAAAAATGAAGCAAACGACACTACTGAATTTGTCATGATGGGCGGAGCAAAAATCTGAATTCATACAATTCGTAGACAACCTTGATCGGACATCTTTCAAAATTTTTACTGTACCAAGCAGATTGTTACACCCAGCAATGGATAATATGTAATATGCCGTGATGATATATTTATTTATTTTATTTAAAGTGAAATCTATGATTATTGTGAAAGCATTCCAGATGAGAATTGGCTGGGAGCTTGTAAGATGTGGAAGGAAAAAATGGTGAAGTGTATTTTGTTGAAAGAAAATACTTCGAACATATTTAAAATAAAATTCTAAAAAATATAAACCCTGTCACAGGGTCTCTGTGCGTTTTATTTGCAATAATTTTAGTGTGACCCTCGTTTATATAATATGTACATAGATACCTTTAATGTAAAAATAATATACTTGTGTTATTAAATTTTCATTAAATATGGCGCTAATTCTTCAAAGTAAATAAAAAGCACATAAGAACGAGAGAGCGGCAGATGAGTAGGTACGTACTCGTATTCTATTGAAGGCAAAATTAATTACGTACAACGTTCATGGTTATTATTAAATATTATTTATGTAAATTTATAGTATATACCCATAAAATGTAATATTTTAATATATCTTTTATCTAAGTTTGATTAAGATCACATTCACATACTCCATTAAGGTAAAAACTTGAAAAGTGTGTTCATCGTATATAATATCAAATTTTACCATAATTGAAAAAAAAATTCATAATCATAATTTTGTCAACAACATCTAAGCTGATGATTGAAGTTAAAGAAAGATTCATTAATATTTTTAAAAAATCTTATTTCAGCATAGCAGATTTTTGTTAATATCTATAAGGGTTTCGCGACAATTTTTCTTATTATAGAGATATATAAAATAAAAAAATTATAAACCAGGTATAAGTGCACCATCTTGCGCCTTTCTCGCGGAGCCCAATGGTTAAATAAAATTTCTTAAATAATTAATAAATAAGTAGTACCTACTATAATTAAATGTAAATATACCATAGTAGATATAAAAAGCAATTTTACCCATTACATCGCGAAATTTTAAAATGATTATTAAGAAATTGATAATTATACTTGTAAATAATAAATATTTGACTCGATGCATTTTACCTTCAATTTTGTGGATAAAATAAATCTTGTGACTTGTACCTTGTACCATAAACAATTATTAACTTGTTTCATAATTTTTTTTATAATAATAATAATAATAATAATAATAATAATAATAATAATAATAATAATAATAATAATAATAATAATAATAATAATAATAATAATAATAATAATAATAATAATAATAATAATAATAATAATAATAATAATAATAACGATGTCATATGCGAATATATTTGAAAACAACAAGCACTAAAAGTTTATATCATGTCATTATAAATTCAAGTAAAAATTAATAGTTTTGCTATTATTAAGTATTAAGGGCAGTAAGTGCTTTCTACCGGTCGAGAATATCCGATACCGGTAGAAGAGTACTTACTGACAGCAATGCTTATTACGTTTTTTGCACGATCGAAGCCCAAAATTAAAAAAAAAAATATGATTTGAAAATTATTTTTATATATTAAAAAGTTTTGGTTATCATTTTTAAAGTACGCTTTGATCGTTGTTTTTATTTACTTACTGCCTCCGTCTCCTGATCGGTAAGTGATTCGCATTACATCTGTAAATAAATCTTACTGCCTTGGAAAACCTATCGGTAAACATTAAAAAAAACCCCGATCGTGCAAAAATTATGTTAATTCTACATATATGTCCTGACACTAATTTTACACATATATACATATTATGTAGGTTAGATAGAAGATCAGTCTTGGCTGCTTGGTTGAATCTCGCCCCATTGAGATTACACCAATAAAGTATATTAATATTATATTATTATTGCTACAAGCCACAACGTGATTACATTGGCATTAGTACAATATTTCTTAACCTTATCAAGGCGCGATCCAAATTTGACTATTGCATTGGCACCGCGTCTGACTATATAGAAAATTATTATAAACAATGTATAATGTATTTATGAAAATGAATATTTACGCATATACCACATACCTATTTATAAACAAAATATCAATAAATTCAAATAAAACGAAATTATGAATTTGATACAATTTTAATCTTGTCTGATAGTCAAATGCCCGAATATATATATATATATATATATATATATATATATATATATATATATATATATATATATATATATATATATATATATAACTCCCCATCCAATTTGACTTTTGAACATGATTGCAAATGCATTTCTTTAAAATTTAAAATCAAAAATCGCGCATTCATTTTGTAGTTCATGGTAGTAGCAAATGGTAATAATATTTCAATTATTTATTTCCCAAGATTGGTTTTTCTTTTTTAGTAGCATTTTAGTGAAATTATGTATATATATATATATACATTTAAAAAAATATATGATTGGCATTTAGTAATCTAAACAGTGTACGCGACCCACCCGCAACCCCTTCGCCTTCGTGAGTCAAATTTGTATCGCGACCCATAGGTTAAGAAACGCCGTATTAGTGTTTCTTCTACACATCTTTCTACTTTCGTTAAAAATTCGTTTAATCTATCTTGAAGTCAAATAATCTATAATTTCATTATTAACGATCAAGTGCAAGGCAACATATATCATGATAAAAATGAAATATTTATTTCATTTCAATCATGCAAGTTAATGTCATAGTTCAATCTATGACCTTCCTGGGAGATTTTCTAATTAAAATATTATGTAAGAAATTGTTAAACACTATTCATTTTTTGTATCATTGTTTGGTTTTTATTTCCTTCTACCATTATAAAGATTTGTTTGATTGTTAGCCATTACTTACACTAAGCAAAAAATATTATCAAAAAACCTGTTTAAAAAAATACATACTTCATAAATATTTACATACATTTAATTATTAAATTATTTTTCCGATGTCTTTGAGATGTATATGTTAAGTTAAAGTATACATTTCAGTCAGTGCATACACTGTCTAGTTGATGTATGCTTCCACTAGCTGTTTAGTATAAATTATTGCGTTGCCCACGCAACATGCCCAACCAAACTGCCCACCCAACAATCTAGGCGTATAAATTTTATAAAAAAAAAAACAAACAGAAACAATACCTAACGCACAGAACTCGGATTTAGGTAGACAGTGACAAAAGAAGGTGTATACACTAACTAGTCAATGAATACATTAACTAGATAAAGTATGCACTATATAAAATAATTTATACTTTCACTAAAACATCTAATGGAAGCATACATCAACTAGACAGTGTATGCACTAAGTTGATACTTTAACTGTCGCATATACATAGTTAACTTAAACGAATACATTAGTACCTACATAGGTACTAATAAATATAATTACATTGCGCATAGTAAACAGTATTTTTATTAATAAAAGTTTATATTTAAGTTCAAAACTAGCTACTCAAGTACAAAAAAATGTATATACGAGTATATATTTAAAATGTAAATGTCCAATATAGAAATGTTATAAAACATATTATATACATAATTTCAGACATAGTTGAAGTTATGAAATCGGAATTGAGACGTTTTTTGTATAATATGTAATAGCTATTTACATACCAAGAATTGTTATGAGTATCATTATACATTAATCTTATTTTCATTTTGTAGACTATTGGCATGTCAGTATGGTAATAATATACAGATACAGTTAATACTTAAGCAAAGACTTAATATCCTGAAACCGGTAAAAATTAAAAGTACCAAAATATTTTGACTTATACATCGGAGCATTATGAATGTTTATACAAAATGGGTAATGGGTAGCAGCTATGCTAAAATCTTGCCTATATACATTTTAAATTTTGATAAACAATACATTGTAATGTAACTTATTATTATTGTTTACTACGTATTTAAGCGGAATGGTTAATATAAATAATAGAAGTTAAATCCTTCAATGAGGCTCTTTACCGCCAGGGTGAACGAAGAATTTTAGTGCAAACGCGAAATAGGCGAGATATGAATTAATAAAGTTTTGAATTTGACTTGTGATATTTTATGTCCTCACCAGGCAAACGATCAAATTGTTTAGGTGCTTAGGACATTAATCGTCCCAAAAAACTTTTAATCACTTATAGATCGGGAATGAATTAATATTTAAACAATCTTTTTTCACTAATAAAAATTAATGTATGTTTTTACTTTGGTATCTAAGAGAAGTTTTTACTATGGAGAAAAGTGCTTGGTATCTTCTCTAATTTTTCAATTTATTTTTATATACTTGCATTCATTTTTTCTTGAATGTTGAGCGTAATTTTTTTACAAAAACATGTGGTATTTTCACATGATACGTACTAAATAATTTTAAGTTTTTTAATTAAAAACATAGATATATTTTAAGTAGGTACATATTCTGCAATAATAGTTACTTCCTCTATGCTAGATTATAGCATACATTTCAAAGATGTTTTGATTATGGATGATATATAAAATAATAGGTTCTAGTAGAGTAGATGCATATTTATCAAAATTAAGTGCTGTTGCTGATTACAGGTAATTGCGTATATTTTGTTTCATTTTAATTTTATTGTTTTCAATTTTGTGAAACCCCTAGAGTTTTAAATAAAATATGAATACCGAAAATAGCAGCTTTTAAAGAAGAAATATCAAATAAATTCAATTAACTGCTTATTACTTAATTGCTAACTGCGTTTGCCGGTATCTATTATATGCAATGAAGGTGCAGTTAACAGCACGACAACATATTATGGATATTATTCAATAAAAATCACGACTATTAATCAATATAACCAATTTAATTTAGCATAATTTTGAATTTGTTTAGAAAAAACATTTTATTGTACATTAACAGTAAAATACTAACTTTACTCTAAGGGACCGGTTTCATAAAAAAATAATCTATAATTAAATTTTATTCCAAAGTAAATTAAAAAAAAAAAACTGAACAAATGAAACGCGATATTTTGACATCAATGAATTTAATGTCATAAGAACATGAAAACTGATTCGAATTTGTTCATATAACTATATTTACTTTGGAAGTAAAATTTTATCATAGATTATTTTTTTATGAAACCGGGCCTTAATTATTTATATTGTATATTATTGTAAATATATATTTACCTAAGATGTATTCAGGTGTTTGCTCTGTGGCTCCGAACCGATTTCTAAAACTGTAATACCCTCTTCTGGGAGCATCTGCATAGCTTGGAAAAATAAAATCATTGCCTCCAGATCCCCCAGAATTAGTTGGTTTTTCTTGAATTTTCTGTGGGCAACCAGTAGAATTTTCTGGCCAGTCATAATTGATGAAAGTCCACGTAAATTCTTCTTTTAGTCCGGCAGAGAACACTGTAGTTGCAAAACAACACAGAAAAAACAAACAAGAGTACTTCATCTTGTAGCGTCTTCGATAAGCGCAAACTGAAGACTGCGAGAAATTAATGCAAGAGTTGATGCTTATTTGTTTTGTTGGATGGCCTTCAACTTTCAGACGACTTCTAATTCTGTGATTAGCTTTTTTTGTGTGTAGAAACTATGGGAAATATGTGAGATAACACGTGGGAAATTTTTGATTAAAGTTAATTTCCATGTAGATAAAAATTTCGGATATATCAGGGGTAGAAATATAAAATTCGGTGAAACATGTTGGAATTTACATATTATCTTAAATTGCATCTATATTTTTTGCTGTATTCTATTAATTAATAGTTATAAATCAGTATGATTAACATTAACATGTTGGTAAAACCATTTTTTTTTATTGTTTTATAAGATAATCATGATTTACAGAGAAATCTTTTCTTATTAATAATTTTTTTATTTATTAGAATAAGGGTATTTACAGTATACCTTAACGTAAAGACAATTTTAGATATGTTGTCATTTTATTAGAAAATTTAATATAAATTAACAATATATATTTAACATATAATAGACATATATAGCTTATTTACAAACTTAACTTACGTTTAACAACAAAATACTATATGTTATTCAATAAATATATTATAATTAAACTTATCAATAATTTTAAAGTAATATATAAATATTAAAACTAATAATTTACTAACTTCACTAACTAAAGATTTAAAATGTAATGAGTTAACATAAGTTCTTAACCTTTACAATTTCCTGCATTAAGAAACGTAAATAGTGTTCACAATAATAAATCTATTTTTTCATTCGACATCATTGTTCGGACGTCATATTTATTTCAGATTGTTCAAGATTTTGCTGATGTGCCTCATAGTGGTTGCTGGAACGGCCTCTGACATTGCTCGTTGGAAGTTATGATGATTGGAAAGCTCCATGAACATATTCTTCGCATATTTCCTGGAAGAATAGAATATTCTGTTTTATAACATATTGTATTAATTAGTGGTTAATTCTAGAAATAAAGTCAGTAAAATGTATAACCGTCATTTCAAATTAAGTTTATTTTAAAATATCAAAAAATAATATAGCAAATATATAAAAACGAGGTATAAAACCTTATCGACAAAATAAGCCCCAGTAATTGTTAAATGACTATAAATTAACTGTAAATTATCTTTGAATTTTTATAAATTATTAATACATTCTTTTTAAATCACACTTGAGAGTACAGAAATAATAGAAATTTTAACTATTGTTGGTCCCTGAAACCGGGTGCGTGTGCTGAAGGGTTCAATATTATTCTTTTCTATTAATTATAACCAAATCAGATACGATTCTTATTGTCAATTGTTTATGTACACTTTTGTTACTCTGATGGAAATAAATTTACATTAATTCAAAACATCAATACGTTTAATAAAATAAACAAAGTAATTTACATTTTTGTATTTGAATTGGGTAAGAAATTTCTGTTATTTTTATTTATAATTCTTTGCCAGTAGGACAACAAAGGATTAAAGGTAAAAAATTTATAAAAAAATAATTTATTATAAAGTGTATTTGATAAAATAATTGTTTAAACTGGGCTATATCACGATAAGCTACGTTATACCTAACGTTCCGAGTGTTATATAAATTTTTAATATCTGAAATACAAAATATATTTTTATTATATTATTGAATTTTTGAGTATTTATAAGTATCGATTAAGTAAACATAATTTGAATTATAAAGGAATTGAAAATAGATTAAAGTTTATTGTTGTCCGGATTTTTCTAGATTCTTAAAAGTAAAGGTATTTTTTACCCTACTATGGTAGTCAAAATATTCATAAATGGCCTTCCGTTTGACTTAAGTAGTTGTATACATTCTGCGCATGTTTCACGTAACGACCAGCTGATAACCTCGCATGTCATATTGCATTTAATATATTTGAAAATTGATTTTAATTTTTTGTAGTATGAAAATTAGTAATCTGCGTAATAATAATACAAAAACATAAAAATAAGATAGTAATAATAAAATAAATTGTAATACCTAAAATATTTTTTATTGTTCAAATATCCCGCTCTTGCGCGCGCAATTGAGACATGCCTACTTTCTATCATTAATTTTTACCTTTCGTCAGTTTTAAGTAAAGAAGGTATTGTCTTTGGTCAAAAAATTCAATGATGAGTTTTTAGTGAATAAGCATGTTTTAAGGTCCCTATAATACGATTTTACCATTTTTACAATGATATCTGTATGTATGTGTGTCTGTGTTTGTATGACGAAAGTTTCGGAACGCATAACTTCAATACCACGATTCCAAAATTTTTATTTTTTTCGTATTCCTCAAGTTTACATCCAGAAGAACAAGTGATTAAATTTTGATTATAATTGGTCAACCGGAAGTACCCTCATTTGACAGTTGAATATGATTTATTGACATTTAACATTATTATAACTTAAAGAATATATTATTCTCTATACGATTTGATTGCATTTTATACTTCATATTCAATAAACATAGAGTTAAAGAATTATAATGAATTAAATTTCATAAATCAGCCAGTTATGCTAACCATGGAACTGCTAATATATTCAGATAATTCAAATTGACAGATGTCAGGTATCAATGAAAAGTAAATGAGTGTGGCAGAGATGAGGATGTTGAAGTAGATGTTGGGGAAGACACGGAAAAATACGGTAAGGAAATAACCCTAGTGTTACAAGTTTCTAGAAAGATACAAGATAGACGATTGCATTGGTTTGAATATGTCATGAGGAGAGATGGATAATATATTGGAAAAAGAATGAATAGCTTAGAAATAGAAGGTTGAAGAAACAGAGGAACACTAAAGATAATTTGGAAGGACTGTATTGCGGAAGATTTGAGTGAAAAGGAACTGAATAAGAACGACACAGAAATGAGTGGAAGAAGAAAATAAAAAATAGCAACCCTTAACGAATGGGAAAAGAAGAAGAAAATGTCAGTGTCAAGTACAATTTGCATAGTTTGTTTATGAAATAATTATACTGGAAATTTAGAACCCTTTTGCAAGAAAATTTATATATGGAATTTATACATAATACACAGGATTGACGGAAGGTATTGTGCTGGCCACATCACTTTTTTTTTGTTATAATTAGTACTACAACAGTATATTTAAAAAATACTATAGTTATAATAAATAATTGATTTATTCACAACAAAATCACACACTTTTTTACTACCTTAAGAGTTTTGTGAAAATAAAAATTTCGACCATCATCAGTTTATCATTATTATCTAGTAAGTACCCAGTGACTCATAGGCTATGAGAATTTTTGACAAAACATAAGAACATCTAGGATAGCCTAGTGCAGGATAGTTTGTATAATAACACATTATTTTCAAATTAAAAAATTAAAATAATACTCGTAATTTTAAATTTGTACAGGCTGTTAATGAATACGTGTTACAAATTTATAGGATATGCATGGGATGCAAAATAAACTAACATTTATTAATAAACTTATATCCGGAAACATACCGTTTTCAAGCTACAGGCTCTTAAAAGAGTAATTATCTACCTTAATTTTAGTTGCCTGTAACCCATTACTTTAGTTATTATTTTGTTTATTTTAACTTTTAGCATTGAATTGCAGACGCATTATTAATGAACATACTGTTCCTGATTATACTAACATGGATTAATGTACGGCCGAGTGTATGGGATGGGAACACAAGAAATTCAAACAAATTCTGGCATTTTTGAACGAATGTATCAAAATATATTTCGAAGGTGCAATGCTTGCATTGAAGTTGGTGATCGTCATTTTGTGTAATTATTATATGTATTATGTAGATATTACTAAAATGAAACAAAATATGTATTTAAAAAAATTAAAATAAACAAAATATCTAAAGTGATAGGTCACACCCAACTAAAATTATTAATTCGTTGTATAGTTCGTATCCAAAAATGTAATGATTTGAAGAATATCGACGAATGATGGATAAATTGAAGGAAATAAAATAATATACTCCTTGTTCTTGTTGCAAACGTTTCGGATTTTATTAATCCATCCTCAGTGCTGGAGGACAAAGGTAGAATAAAATTCTACAGAATAAAAACACCCAAAAACCAATTATACAATAAAAAATTCTTACCATCAGGAGATTATTACAATTTTTACCTTTCGCTAAGAGGTATTGGATTCATGCTAAAAATCGCATATCCAGATTTTATTGAATAAGTAGGTTTTAAGGTCCCTACAATCCGATTTTAACATTTTTACGATGATGTCTGTGTGTGTGCGTGTGTGTGTGTGTGTGTGTGTGTGTGTGTGTGTGTGTGTGTATGTGGGATGTTGGAAGGGCGATTACTCAAAAACTATAAGACTTTATATTTGTGTAACTACTTATTTCCCAATCGGATATTCATGGGAAGATCTGAAAAGATTTTGGTAACAATTGGACAATCAGAAGTAGAAGATTCTTGAAAAAAAATCTTCTAAATATTATTTTTTGAAAATTATATATATAATTATATATATTAAAAGAAAATTAAATTCTCTATTTGATACATTTAAATATTTTATTATATATTCTACGGATTTAGAGATAAAAGAAATATAATATATAAAATAATCTGTTGTAATAAATTTTACAGCCGAAAGAATGCCATGGAAAATAGTTGAAAATTTAAATTGTTTTTAACTGACAGATAAATGTCAGTGTCAGAAATCCGGAGACATTTTCTGGGAAGTACATACATTATATTATTTCTTAATGTATTAGTAGTTAAATATTTAATATTATAGGTATATTACACATCCCCTTCAGAAATTCTGTTACTCCCGACAATGAATTGGAAACATCTCGAAAAATTAGATACTTATGTAACCAAAAAAAAGAAGTGGCGAGAAGTATTGTGCTGGCCACAACATATTTTTTTTTTAAATAAATGAAGTTGTACACATGGCAAAATTAGTTGATAAATTTACCATGTTCTTACTGCCGCAGTGCAAATACAACTGCGAGCCTGTCGATCGAAATCGATGCGTTTCCAGATGTAAGTTTATTTGTAAAAGTTAGCCTATTTTGCATCCCCTATATAACGTATAAATTTATTACACGTATTCATTAACACCCTATAATAGTAGTTTATATATCAAGGGAGTAAAGTTCGTCATTATTTGTCAAGAGCGAAGTTTGAATCCTGAGGGCGTAGCCCGAGGGATGCAATCGCTTGAGGCAAATAATGACACTTTACTCCCGTGTTATATACAACATTTTATATACAAACGGAAAAATCGTTTTTTAACAAAAGAGACTATCAATAACAGCATGTAAAATTAGTAAGAATGAAGCACATTTCTATAAACGAAAAAAATCGATTTATTTTTTAATTTTTTTACTTCAGACGTTTGCTTTTTTCATCAAAATAAGCAAGCAGAACATTTTCACTGTAGTTGGTTACACATTTCTCCTTACACCAAGCACTGAATTCCTCCTAAGCTTTTTCATATAATTTTCTCGATTTTACGGGCAGCAAATTTAACACTACATTCTGTGCTGCTTCCGCTACATATGGAGGTGTACACAATTCCTTTCTATTTTCAATATTTAAACTACCACCAAATATATACCAATATGATAGTATTTTAGGTTAGGTCAAACTCACAAACTTCAAACCAAACTAACAAATGAAAGAACGAAAGAAGAATACGCCATCTATCAAAAAAATATGAAAACAAAAAGGCTCCAATCATTATATTTTTCTCTAAAATAAATATAATTGATAATATTCGACACATCTGTTAATAAATATGAGTTAATAATTGAACATTAAGAAAATAAAATTCTTCCTACGTAGCACCGTAGCATTGTCAATGACCTTGAATCACTTTATGTCCCTAGGGAGTACTTGTCATTTTTATTTCCCTCGGTAAATAATGAAGCACATTAAGTAATGATTTTGATAAGAATAAAGTTAACATTATTTACCGGTTGTATATAAAGTATTTTAAATTTCACTATGTTTTCTAAGAACTGAAAATGTAAATTAATAAATTACAATTATACTCTCCTCCATTCCTACTCTAATAATTTATAGTGGTTTATGATTCAGAAAATAATCAATAATAAAATTAGCATTGTCCGATTTTGTTTTGCATTGTGTGTGACGTTCGTGTTTGGGAATCAGGGAAACTGGTCATTTACCCGCACTACGTGACTACTAGACTGGTTAATGATTTTCCAATAGAACGAATATTTATGATGATTAAAATTGTTAGTAGGGTCAATATATTTAAGGAGTAGCTTGAACTTTTCAACCTTTAGTGAAGCCAATTACTATAAAAAAATTGAGATTAAAGTGGGTAGATAAACGTAGTTAAATGGCAGTTTGAGGAAATTATTAATGGTACCTAGTAGTAGTTTTGTCAAAAAAAAGTTTACTAGACAGAAAATTAATGGACTTAATCCGCAAATTATAGTTTTTATTTATGTATAATTTTTTTTGCTCTTTAGCTCATATAGGTTATTAAATAAAACATTTTCCGTAATCAACGATATTACATATAATTTGATGTTACCAGAACCACTTTGAAGGTGGACAAGTAATCAAATATATGTACTCGTATACTAAAATTTATGTTAGATATTTTAAAACTACTAAAAATTCTCGTATGTTGCCTGCATTCTGCATTTCTATCAAGGCAAGAGTTCATTTTCTTTACTTGACATTTTTTCTTCATCACTTTGTATTTGCAAGTAATGTTCAATTTGTAATGCTTCGAGCACGCATACTATGGTATGATATAAAGCAAAAATATTTTGCATAATAATTCATCACTGATATAATATGGTAATTCATGCTTGTAATTATATTTAGCGTAGCGATAATAAAGATGTGAAAGAAAAAATTGGTTATTATTATAAATAAATATAAAATTATGTAACAATCGTATGGCCAAATTATTTATGAATGTATAATCTATATATTTCGATATAAAGATCTGAACCGCTGATACAGAGGACTAAAACCCTTCTAGATTTCCGGTTTATAATTTTTTTAGAATTATCAATACTTTATTTCCTATATTTCATACAACTTTTAGCAAAAAACATTATGATAAATTTCAAATCTTTCAAAATTCGTTATTCTTTTTGTATTTATACTTATACCATTACTTTAAAATAAACAAGAAACCGAATAGCATACTCGTAAAGAGAAAATAACAAAACATGCAAAATAAGTTTTTTTTATTTTATACAGTACAAATGCCAATTAAATGGGAAATTCCACATATTGTTTTATGATTTCGTAAAAGATGATGCAGTTTTTTCGCGTACTAGACAAAAACGTGACTGACGTAATTATTACGCATCATACTTATACTAGGTACCCGGATTTATTGGTACTTCGACGAAGACTCGCAATATTGTTCAGAACGGCCGTAGCGAACATGATACTCTTATATTGGAGTAAAATTATGTATGTCATTTGGATTCGTTTACAATAAATCTCTTGGATCTTCTCTCCAAATCCGTATTTTATAAATAAAAATTCATAAAACGCATCTTGTTTTGGAAATATTCATTTATGCATACCGAGAAACAAAAATGTATGAAAATAATTCAGTAATTTAAAAATTGAACATCCTAATAAAATATGAATGAAAAACATATAAATAGTTATGCGTTAATTAAAATGTAAATAAGTAATAGATAATATTTTTTTGTACCACGTATAGAATTTTACATAATACAGTTTTGTATATTTTATATAATAAGACTTTTATACTTTTACACCCTCGATACTCTATTGAAATATATGTGTAAGTACATATAAACAATCAAATGAAAATGTGGTTCGTCCGCTCTGGCTAGGTATGAAGCGTCATAATGTTTATGCATCGCCCTGTTCATTTCTTGTTTCGTTCAGTTTCATAACGTTCAAATCTTGACCACGAAGTTAGCGCAGACGAATTTCGCGCGCTCACAATTTAAAAAGTACATTCCGCAGTACAATTTTTTAAAGAAATACTGACAATAACTCATCTGCCCCAACTTCATGGTCAAGATTTGAACGTTAGGAAACTGAACGAAACAAGAAACAAACGGGGTGATGTATGAACATTAGGAGGATGTGTGTGTTCTCGTCAGCTCTGCGTAGTGCAATAGTATGAATAGTATGCACCATGCACCTAAATTACAGGTAGAGTAAAATTATTTTAAGAACGAGACCCTGACGTCACGACAGCTGCGCGAAGTTCATGACGTGAACATGCAAAGTCAAAGCCGTTGCTATGCCAACGTCAAAAACGCGTCTACTGCGCAATGACGTCAGTGTCTCATTCTTAAAGTAATTTTACTCTAGTAGAATGATATTTTATATCATAACAGTCCAATAACCCCTTGGACAAAAACCTCCTGTTAAAAATAACTCCAATTAAAAAAAAAACTGTACATACAACTCACACGTCAAAAAAAAACACGATTAACTCTCTCGCCCATTTTAAATACAGTAGATGAAATTAAATAGATATGATAAAAATCCGATTTGGCCAACACATAACCTCTCGCCGTATATTTTACCTGGCTGTATGCATAAAGCAAAGAATATTTTTAGAAATACAAATAATATATTCATATAAGTATATGACGTATAAACTTCTTTATTATTCAATAAGAGCATGTCTCAACACAAAACAATTTTCACATATATTTACAAAATCTATAGGATATTTTACCATAAATTATGTACAATAAATTAATACAAAGTAGAGTTTACTATATATGTATGTATATATATATATATATATATATATATATATATATATATATATATATATATATATATATATATATGTTCTTGTTTACTTTCTCTTCATATTCTTCTAGTAAAAACATTAATTTTGGGCGGTCTAAAATGTATATATGTGGATATGTGCATCTATTCTTACATATCTTCTTCTACATTTTATTTTTTCATACATGTTGTATATTGATTTCCTTTAATAAAGTGATGGATAGATTGCATTCCGATTATTCTTATATCGATGTGTAATTTTGTCAATATTTACAACTTACTTGAGAAGAATTTGATAGCTTTTTTGCAGTTCAATGTTACTCTAGTCTACAGTGCTCATGTACATTGTCCCATAATCCATAATGTTTGAAACAAATTTAAGTCCTTCAACGTAGACTTGTCACCTCCATAATAGTCACAGATCAAGAATTAAGAGATTCTCCCAGTAAATTTTTCTTTCATTACTCATTATTTCGATGAGATACAATTTTTCTGTATTTTACGTTGCAGAGTGGAGACCATTTTCATTTTCATCTTGTGTTTATAACATTTAAATATCGTCTTTCTCCGGGCTGTATTCTCGCTTATATATATTCTTTATATTTAGATTTTTAAAAATTTAAATTCATTCTATAACGAAATTTTGTCCTACTCTTCTAATTTTTCGAGATGTTTCCAATTCATTGTCGGGATTAATAGTATTTCTGAAGGGTATGTGTAATATATCTATAATTTTAAATATTTAGCTATTAATACAATAAGAAATAATATAATGTATGTACTTCCCAGAAAAAATCTTCAGTAATGTCTCTGGATTTTTGACACTGACATTTATCTGTCAGTTACAAACATTTTTTTATTTTTCAATTGGTTTCCATGACATTATGCGGGTTGTGAGATTTATTACAACAGATTATTATATACCTTATATTTCTTTATTTCTAAATCTATAAAAGATATAATAAAATATGTATATGTATCAGATAGAGAATTTACTCTTCTTTAATAAGCAAAAACAAAAATTTTCAAAAAATAATATTTAGAAGATTTTTTTTAAGAATCTGCTACTTCCGGTTGTCCAATTATTACCAAAACCTTTTCAGCTCTTCCCAGTAATGTCCGATTGAGAAATACGTAATTAAATAGATATTAAGTATTAAAGTTTTTGAGATAGCGTCCAACCGACCTACATACACACATTCATACACACACACACAGACATGATCGTAAAATATTAAAATCGGATTGTAGGGACCTTAAAACGTGCTTAATCATTAAAATCTGGATATGCGATTTTTAGCATGAATCCAATACCGCTCTTAGCGAGAGGTAAAAAATATTACACAAAAAGAGAGTATTATGGGCGCCATTTTGTGCATTAGGTTATGTTATTTTTTCTTATTCCATGGAATTTTCTTGTATGCAATAATAAGTGAGTACTTTTACATTCACTTGGAGCATTTAAGATTTTTGTAAACCCTCTGGTCGGGTTACATCTAGGCCAAATTGTGTCGAGAAATATTAGAGAAACTACGTAAAAAACTAGTATAACGGCGCCAGTTTCTTTTTTTTTTCATCTGCCGATATTTCAAATGAGAAGAGGGTGTTGTTAACTGTCTGGGTTTTTTATACCGGGGGTTAATGTTCGGGTTCTTTTTTACACTAAGGGTTTTTGTACGGAAATTTTTTAGTACGGGATGTTTTTTGTACGGCATTTTTTGTACGAGGGTTTTCTTACGGTTTGTATATAGAATATATACGTTTAATAATTTAAAAATTATATTGAATTTTGAAAAATTTTAAACTTAAAATACAAGTAAATAACAGAAAAATGTAGATATATATATGTACGATTTTATACCTTTCTATAACAGTTATTTCGAGCTGCACATAAAGTGTGCGATTAAAGTGTGGAATATCAAAAAAAAAGCCGAACTCAGCCGGTTTTTATAAAAACGCTGAAACACGTCGATTTTAATTTTTAAAAATACACATTAATATGTACGATTCATCTTCCGACTTTCATTTGTTTTTCAGTTATGACGTCATCACAAAAAAATTTAAATAACAACATAGATTTTCAGTAGTGAAATCCGATAGTGTTTTTCCTTCTCTTTATGATCATGTAAATAAATCATAACGTTGCATAACAAAAATTCTGAGAAAAATCGAGTTGAACATTTAATAATAATGAATAATCAAGATACCCTAATAAAAACATTTAAAAATTGATTATGGAACTTATAACTTATAAAACATGAAAAACGAAAAGTTTTAAACTGAAAAATGAAAAATAAAGCAAACAAAATTAACACTATTAAATTAAATAAATAATGTAAATGAATTAAATAAAAATAAAGCAAACAAAATTAACACTATTAAATTAAATGTTCAAAATGCCATCCATTGACTTCTTGCCAGTAAGCTAGTCTATTTACAAATTCACCTAAGACATTATTAATAACAGTTGGTTCTATTTTGCAAATTTCATCTTGAATACGCTGCTTTAGTACCACTAAAGGTATCTTGATTATTCATTATTATTAAATGTTCAACTCGATTTTTCTCAGAATTTTTGTTATGCAACGTTATGATTTATTTACATTATCATAAAGAGAAGAAAAAACACTATCGGATTTCACTAATAAAAATCTATGTTGTCATTTAATTTTTTTTGTGATGACGTCATAACTGAAAAACAAATGAAAGTCGGAAGATGTATCGTACATATTAATGTGTATTTTTAAAAATTAAAATCGACGTGTTTCAGCGTTTTTATAAAAACCGGCTGAGTTCGGCTTTTTTTTTGATATTCCACACTTTAATCGCACACTGTATATGCGTGTGTATAGTTTCATTGTCTATTTTTAGAATTAGAAATTAGAAGAAAAATCGTATTTTTACATATCTTATATGCCTAGATCATATTAAATTAATTTTCTCAAATTATATATTTTATGGGGTCTTGTGGTACATTCTCCACGCCAGCATTAAGTGCCCGTGAGGTGACGCATATTAATAAGGTGACCATATTTTTTTATTTCAAATTCGGGACGGGAACTTGTAGCGGGCGGGGGGGGGGTCTAGTTAAGTTAAATAACTTAAATATGATTTTTTTAATAAAAATTATACATAACAAATACTATTTAAGGATATAATAAAAATCAGTATTTTTTTAAATGAATCAAATTTTTTTAATCAGAATTACTGAGTACAAAACTTTTTATATTTTTCTGAACTATGGATCTTTTTCAGTAGGTCTTTTTCGCTTTGAAGCATTGTATAAAATTCTGTACAATTTTCTTCATAATTAACTTTAGTAAGTAATATCGCTTTTAGTGTGTCTATTTCAATTCGAGTCTTGTCACTTGTGTAATGTACCTACCTACCCATGTTAGATATTAATTAATTATTAAGTTATTATATAAGTATTATGTTGTATTTTCATGAATCATATTATTGTGTTTATATCATGTTATGATGTTATTCTAATTCTCGTATTTACTGTTCTTTTAAATATTTACTGTATTATCTTGTTATTCTCGAAGTCCATTTCGATAATCCCATTGTTAGATTTTCTCATGTAACTGACCTTTCCTACCAACCATCTCTGAGTCATTTTGTTAGAACGTGATTTGTACACAAATAAGATAACAACCCTTATCCACTAATATATCCTAATAAGCGACAGTCAAAAACAGTCAGTCGATCTTAGATTCTCATGCAGTCCTCATAAAACTTCACGTCACTCTGCATTATTATTCAATAAACTATATTTTTAACCACTAAGAGTGAATTATTTTGTCGACCCATTACACTTGTCCAAAAGCTATTCATGAAAGAAAATATTCTTTCCGTAGAAGCATTTGTGCCAGGCAGGCAGAAAAAGAACTCTGCTTATTTTCGTAAATTTGAAAATGGAAGTTCACGATTATTAAAGTGAGAGACCATTTCAACCCACCTGGATTGATGCAGTTCGGTTATTTTTCCATTCGGCAATTTTCTCTTCCGTAACGTATAGTTTCATATAAGCATACTCGTCGTATATATCATTTTCAGATATTTGATGGGTTGTCGTAATTTTATTAACAAGTAATAGCGAAGATTCAATTTCAACCCATACTGGTGTTTTGTTTAAAGTCACCCAGCTATATGAATCCAGGTCCTGAAAACTTATGTTTGTCCATTTCTGTAAATAACTGAGTGCAGTCTGATAAAATGAAACAGCGTTGGCTCGGAACTGTATAATCTGCTTTTCAGATACTTTATCTTCTTCTTTAAGTTTATCTAATTTAGTACAAACCGCTGTAGGAATAAAGGAATCTTGAAGCTTGCTTGTCAAAATTGTTTTTAAATTCTAGTTGAAATATATTTAAAATAAATATTGAAAATAAGAACCTTTTCAAAAATTCGGGACAATCCGGGACAAAAAACCTGAATCCGGGACAAATATTGCTTCTAGAAAAATCCGGGACGCAAGGTGGATATCCGGGACTGTCCCGGCCAATCCGGGACGTATGGTCACCTTACTATTAAGCGCCCGCACGGTAAAAATATTTCATCATTAGCGACATCTGTATACAAAGTAGATTGGCACACCCAGCAATGGGTAATATGCCGTGATGATATATTTATTTGTTTATATATTTTTTCGGCAATATTCGAGCATTTATAATTTACTGACACGACATTTAAAAATATGTACGAAAAACATGTAAGCACTAGGGTACCTACTTAAACAAGAGAATATATCTATTTGTTAACATGAAGCAGAACTAGAATTAATTTTGTAACGTGAGATATAAGTAAATTTAGTAACAAGCAATTATAAGCCGCCAGGTTGAAGAACGAATTTGCGTATCCAAGTAATTATAATGCTAAATTAAAAATTTCATATTGTACTCGTATATTTAGTTTATACATCTTTTATACAATACAGAAGTTACTATATAAAATAATAACTTTCCGCGTACTATTAGTATGTTTTAAAAATGAATATGTTATTACATAAATGATGAAAATTTATCTGCATTTATACACTGACCGGCAAAAAAATGCGGCCACCTTCAATATTATCAAACGTAATGTGTTGAATTTGTTCCATGGAGCAAAACGGTTTGCTCATTCATTAGTCAATTTTTTTAGACAAAACTGATAGTCGCCATAAAAATTTGCAATTGTCTTGTTTTTGAGTTACTGGTTAAAACTTGTTTTTTATTAATTTTGAAAATACCTCGTATCCCGCATAATATCCGAAGTACCGGAAAAAGTTTCAACAATTTTTATTCGGTATGTTATCTAGAAGAATGTGGGTTGTGTTGAGACATTCATTTTTTTTAGTTCTAAGAATTTCTATAGTTAAATAAAAACTAATTTCATATGTATGAGATCCCACTTTCGGTTTTAACAAACTAGACAGGTCGTAGTTCAAAATAGTTTCCATATCTATGAAATCCGAAAATATATGGATATTTTTAGTGTTGCCACAAGACGAGACTAGACGAGACTTGAGGTCGGTCTTGTCTTGGTCTTGACTAAGTCTCGACTACAGTGGTCTTGTCTTGGTCTTCTCGAGACGAGACTTGCAGTCAGTCTCGTCTTGTCTCGAGTCTCGACAAGACTCTCCACTCTGCGTCAATCAACAAATTGTTTATAATTGTACATAGTAATGCTTGGAAATCTAAGAAAACACATTTTATTATTTTAACTACCTAATTGAATTAACAAACAGTTTAGTAACTATGAAGTATAGAATATCCATTTTTTACTTTTTCAAAACATGTAGATATATTGGAAAAGAATAAGAAGATCTACATCTCTATACCTGTAGACAAGGGGGAAATAAAAATAACTGAACGAACAATTAAGTATTAAAATATACATACATATATGTCTACAGATGTTAAAAAAGGGTAATTTTTTAAGAGTACATATATTTTGAAATGCTGATTCTTGTTAATATATTGTATATTTTATTATTGTTTTCAGGGTAAATAGTTACGTAGTTATTTTGTTGCTGGTCTCATTTCCCCTTCCCAACATTACAGTTCATTGTGAAATTCACGTACAACTTCCCTTACAGACGCTTGACCTTGGTAATTCCAGGCATCAAAATTTCGCCTTTTTTTAAGTTTTCCGAGAATTCGTTCACCCCAACAATGTGTTTTCTCCAGCTCTGTATGAGTAATTTTTTCTCTCCGATTTAACTGTTTATTAATTTTTTTATTATATAGGTACTAAAATCTATTAAAGTAATTCACATTTATTTCATTATTTCTGTACGAATATATATCATTAATAGTAGTATTATGCTTATTTTATAATATTTACTATTTTTAGAGATTTAAGCCAAGTTTCAAGTATCCAAATTATTATATTCATATGAAATAATGTTTTAGAGACACAACAAAAATACATAATTATAAAATTTTAAAAATGAATATCTCTTTTTTACGAATTTTCAAACAATATTTACAGAATTACTCTTAGTTCATGAAGAACTTTTAGAAAATATATTTCAAAAAGTCGAGACTTGTCGAGATTTCAAGACTTTCTCGACAAGACTTGATACTGGTCTCGTCTCGTCTCGACTTTTTAGTCGAGACCAAAATGATGGTCTTGTCTCGACAAGACCAAGACGAGACGAGATAAGACCAAGACTGGTCTTGGTCTTGCGGCAACACTAGATATTTTCAAGTGGTCGGTTTTCTTGCTGGTCATTTTATTTATATCTCCCCTTCTCTTACCTGGTTTCCAAGCTCCCTTCCATGAGCATATTGGCTCCAACCTGGAGCACTCTATCTCTTGCGTCGCGGGGCATCTGGAATATCCTAGAAGCGGAGACGCGACGCACCAAGTCAGCGAGGAGTCGCGCAGACGCGCATCGCACCACAGCATTATGATGCGTAGCTCCGCGTGTACACAACAACGCGACGACCTTCGACGTACTCATTGACGAAGACATGGCATCCAAGGCGGTGTTGGCATCGGCCCGTAGGAATTTGTTGGTGTCTGCTGTGCGGTGGAGTAAAGGAACTGCGAGTTCTTCTAGTTCCTGAACAGAAAATAAAATTATAATTGTTTTTAAGTTTTCACGTTTGGCATTTATAAAAATTTAATTTGTCAGGTTGCAGAGCTCCGTCCAAGTGTTTTAATTTTACATAATAAATATTTCAAAATAGAAATTCTTTACATTTTTAGTGAAATTATGCGTAAGTGGGTCCCCACTGCCTTGGCTTTTGACAATAGGCAAGGCCACACGGCAATGAATTCATACAAATGTATCGTTCTTTGGGACTTTAATAATAAAAATGATAAAGATGGGCATAAAAGACACGATAACTTAACATAAACTGCGGTTTTCTTTCGTGAATTTAAAGACGCAGCTTTATATAGCATGTAAAATAAAATTATATAATTATTAAAGTTTTTGCACAAATGTAGTGACAATGACGATATAAAACAGAATCAAAATACGGTATCGTTTAAAAGCAAGCTTCGGTGTAAATGACACTTTTCATTACTCGCAAATGTCAATTACATCTTTTATCTGAATGGTAATGACGACAATGTTATTGTTTTACATGAATATTATTTTTAATGAAAATTATGCTATGCTTTTAACAAAAAAATATACCTAGCAAATTATATTTTATCATTTATTTTTATTCAAAATTGGTATGTAGTATATAATTTTTCGGCGGAGGGGTCTATTGCTAATTTGCAAACGAATTTTTACTAAAATGAGTGTGGCCGAGGCGAAAGAAGTCTGCTTAGATAGGAATGTGTGGCGAAGGATGATTGTTTCCTAACTATTATTGTGATCCGGATGCGGTATTTCGCTACCGAAAATCGGTCACTTTAATATGTTAAGAGTAAGGATTTGTTGTATGATTGATGTTGTTCTTATTGTTATCGGGTTTGTGCGAACCCACTAAGTGGGACACGCGTGATTTTATGTATGTATGTATGTATGTATGTATGTATGTATGTATGTATGTATGTATGTATGTATGTATGTATGTATGCCATCTATTATGTATGGCGATGTCTAAGTGTAAAGTAGCATCACGCTATGTTAAAAAAAAATTGAATAATAATAATATTTAAGAAAAATAGAAGAATGGTGTTTAGTTTCGATTAAACCAAATTCACATTTACTGCACTGCTATATTATGACGATTACAAAATATTTTTTTTCAGAGGTTTAAATACTTGTACAATTAATACAATCACCGCAATTATTTTTAATGTTTTTGTCAAACAGTAGTGATACGTAAAGCTCGGATTATATGCAAAATGCATATTTTTGCATTTTTTGCATATTTCACCTAATTTTTGAATTTTTTGCATATTTTCTAAATGTTAGGTTATTTTTATCAATTTTAATAAAATTCTAATAATAATTCTTGCATTTTTTTTGTATATTTCAATGCGATGTGCATATTTGTGCTTATTTTTAAAATTTACGTTACTTCGTTAATTTCAATAAAATTGTCACCGAACCAGTGATACGCCGCCAAAAATAACCCAGAATTTCATTTATGGCTGTAATTTCCTAATCCTAATCCCAGACAGAGAAAGTAACGGTCATTCTAGCTTTAAATATTTCTGTCGGTTTCATTATCTTAGTATAATACATCGAATGTATCGCAGACATCCATAAGGGAATCTTTGTTGGTTCATTCAAGAAAAACTGACGAGGATACATTTAAGTTCGATTTATGTCACGCTATGCTTGCATCGAAAATTCCATTACATAAGTTAAGTAACCCTAGTTTTAGGATCTTTCTTGAAAAGTATTGTAAAAAGAGCATTCCGGATGAAAGTACGTTAAGGAAAAGAACTTTAGATACATGTTACGCTGAAACTTTATCCAAAATTAAGACACATTTACTCGTAGGAAATAATTTCTATTATATTATTGTTGATAAAACTATACAGATGTATGCGGTCGATATATAGCAAATTTATTAATTGGCATTTTATCTGAAAATTTTGTAGCAAAACCTTATTTAATTACAGTTAAAGAATTAGAAAAAACGAATAACGTAACTATCAGTAGATTTATACAAGAAAATTTGACTAATATATTTTTGCCAAATGCTGTACCATTCGATAAAATCGTATTGTTGCTAACTGATGCTGCTACATAATGGTCAAGGCTGGAATAGTATTTTATCCTAATTTAATACATTGTACTTGCGTCGCTCACGGCAGGGGCGTTCCGACCCGGGGGTGCAAGGCGTGCGAGGCACACGGGCGCCAAGTCAAAGGGGCGGCGATAGCCGCCCCGTTATCTATAATTGACTAAGTCGTTTTTGAAAAAGCCAGAAGTTACAAATAAGTCAAAGGGGCGGCGCGCCGCCCCGTTATGTAAAATTTAATAATTCGTTTTTGAAGAAGCCAAAAGTTATAAATAACTAACTATTATCAAAACTGTACTGGTAGACATGTAACAAAATAAATAATACTTTTATTCTTAATTTTTGTGTTCGACTGTGTGATCATTGTTGTGATAACTGAAAATTTAATAAAGGTAAGTATCAAAAACTGAAAAAGATCTTATAGCTGAAGATCTATGCGAGGCAATTGAAAATATCGCACCCTATATTTCCACAGAAATGGATGCATTACAAGTTATCCAATACATATTTACTAATAATCTCATCTATCTGTTTCCAAATTTAGCAATTGCTATAAGAATTTTTTTAACTTTACCGGTCACAGTTACTAGCGGCGAGAGTAGCTTTTCGAAACTTAAGATTATAAAAAATTACCTCAGATCAACAATGAGACAATAAAGGCTTTCAGACTTATCCATCATTAGTATAGAAAAATAAATTTCTGAAGATTTAAACTTATCTGATATTATATCAGAGTTTGCTTTAAAGAAAGCAAGGAAAGCAAAATTCATTAAAATTTTTCTCATAACAAATATACTTTATATTATTTATTATAGTATAGGTATGTATTTTTGTTTATTTTTTGTTATTAATTTTTATGTGCTAAGAATAATAATTATTGTTAATTTGTGATATGAAATAAAATTAAAAGTATATTTTTTACATTTACTGTTTGTTTTATTTAGGAGAGTTTTTCAGTCAATTATTGGGGGGGGGGCAAAATTATTCCCGCACACGGGCGGCATGTCCCCTAGGAACGACCCTGGCTCACGGAATATATAGAGTCGCCGAAGAAATACGAAATTAATTTCCGTTAGTAAACGATTTAATTAATAATATGAAAAAAGTTTTTATATTAAGTTCCTATAAGAGTTCAAATATATAGAAAAATTCTAACAGATGTTCCACTTCCCCCTAAACCTGTAGTTACACGATGAGACACATGGCTTGACGCGGCTTTGTTTTATTTCAAATATTTACAAGAAATTAAATAAATAATGTCAAAATTTAATGATGATTCCTCTGCGGCAATAAAGGGTGCAAGAAAAAATTAAATGATCCACAAATAGGCCAAAACTTGAGTTTTATTAATAACAATTATAAATTAATTATTGAGACAATGACAAAATTAGAAAGACAGTGAGTACTTTTAAATGAATCAGTTAAATTAGTAGCACAATTAAAGTTAACTGTTAATGAAGCACAGGGGCTTACTGCTCAATCAGTATCAAAAAAATTAGAGGAAGTTCTCAAAAAAACGAAGGTTTCACCACTTTAACTCTTGTATCAAGAGTTTAGGATGGGGAATTTTCAGGCGAGCTAAGAATTGACCATCAAATATTGTCATCATTAAAATATGCCCCTATTACATCTGTCGACGTAGAACGCAGCTTTTCTATGTATAAACACATGGTAAGTGACAGAAGTCAATCATTTAAAATGGGTAACTTGGAAAAATATTTAATTATTAATGCAAATGAATTTATATTCCGTAGTTCGTAGTAATAGATTGTAAATTTCTGTAAAGAATTAATATTAAGCATGTCAATATAACTGTATTTATAAGCAAATAAATTTGTTAAAAACATTATTTTGTTTATATTTTACATAATAAAAATAATTCTATACTGTATTTAAACTTTACGTAGATCTTACAACTGATATGTAGATGGGTGAGTATTTTTTTCCTATATTTTTTTGTATTCTTGTACTGCATATTTTGCATATGTTTTTGCATATATTGTACACCTAACTGCATATTTTCCAATAAAAGCCTTCATATATATGCACATATTCTTCCTATTTTCCTTGCATATAAATCCGAGCTTTAGTGATACGTAAGCCTGCTTTATAGATTGCACAGAATAGAATAAAATAGCATAAGGAGTGTAACAGAATAGGAATAGAAAATTTTAAGACCATTTTACATAGTTGGCGTGGAATGGAATAAAATATCACTTTTACTCTAAATTGAATATTCAGTCTTGTGCGCTAATCATTAATTTCACTGTTGTGGAATAGATATCTGTCATTTTGCCAATTGTTTGATTTGTAATTAATAAATATTTATTATTTATATCTGCGAGATGGATAAGTAATACATTATAACTGGTGCCGGTTTGGTATTAACTTTAGTAATTCATCTTAAAAGTTTGAATATTGGCGTAAAAGTCGTCGTTAGCGAATTCGCGAAATAAATAAAAGATGTGGTTTCTTCGAAAAATATTTTTAAAAAATGAGAGGTACGAATAGCGATCAGTTTTTTAAGAACACCCGTATGAATGTATCCTTATTTAAGAACTTACTACAAAGAACAACACCGAAATCACAAAAAAGTATCGAAGTAAGCCGAGTAAAATAGGAACAAGAATGGAATAAGATATAAAATTTGGTTATTTCTTATTCTATTCCATTCTATGCAAGTATAAAATGGTTCCGTGTATGTACACTGGTTTATATTTCTATTCCTTATCCCTTGTGCTATTCTACTCGTATTCTATGAAATTTATAAAGCAGGCTACAATCTCTTAAAAAAACCTGTTTTAATGTATTTTTAAGAAAATCTGGCAAAAATACCTAAATTAAAAACCATGATACGATTACGATTAATGTTGTTATCTGTTACGAGAACCTCGCGGTCTATCTCAATATCATAAATAAATCAAATCACTAAATCAGAACTGCGTGCAAAATGCAATTTAGCTTCTCGACTTCAAAGGCCGAGATAATAATTTGTGAGAGCGATATGCAACACGATCAATGTAAGAACATGGCGTATCAAACATGAAACTGTTGATCTTATAGACTAGGATAGGAATAGGACGAGGCAGCGACTAGATGGGTGCAAAGTGTCGATTGCACTCAAAGTATATTCTCAAAGACCAAGACAAAGTTTTCCGTTTTTCAAACTTAAGTAAAGACGGCGGTAACTTGCCAGCCAGAAATAATACGTACTTATTCTGCTGTACAGGGTGATTCATCGGTCTGTCCTCTATTTATAACTCTTTTATTTTAAGTCAAATGGAAAACTCTTCAAATATAATTTATATAATATATTATTGTCTATCTACGTACTATATGCATTAGTACACAGAGTGCTCCGTTGAAACGCAACAATATATAACTTTATATTTCTTAATGGAACAGCCTATATATATTTATTTATTTTGATAGTAAATTAGATTCCCTTTAAAAAAGTATTAAGTAATAAGGGGTCCAAAATTATAAATTAAGAAGTTATTTACGTTCATAAAAAATAGTAGTTCATAGTGGAAAAAACTATAATTTAATACAAAATTTTGATTCTTTTTTATTAATACTTATTTTAAACATCAACATCAACGATGATAAACTAAGAGTATTGCTTGTTTAAATTCGAAACAATTGATCAAATTATCCATAGCTTACTGTGCTTACTTAGATGATACAAAAATATCATTCAACGAATAAAGGTAAATAACTTCTTAATTTATAATTTTAGACCCCTTATTACTTAATACTTTTTTAAAGGAAATCTAATTTACTATCAACATAAATAAATAAATATATATATATATATATATATATATATATATATATATATACATATATATATATATATATATATATATAGGCTGTTCCATTAAGAAATATAAAGTTACATATTGTTGCGCTTCAACGGAGCACCCTGTATACGAGTGCATATAGTACGTAGATAGACAATAATATATCATATAAATTTTATCTGAAGAGTTTTTCTATCTGACTTAAAATAAAAGAGTTATAAAGAGAGGACAGACCGATGAATCACCCTGTATAAGTAAGGAAGATTGTTTTCGGCATCACAGGTAAATGAAAATATAAGCAACTCCTGTCCGAATTTATTATATTTCTAAATCACAATTCTTGTTACCTCTTGTATTGCGGAGAGATCTTTCTCAGCTCTAAGAAGACGGAAAGCTTATTACTTAAGGTCTACAATGAGTCAAAATAGATAAATAGTATACCTATATATGTGTATAATATTAAACGTCCATAAAAATATTATAAATTATATTTATAAAGATGGAATAGCTAATAACTTGATTTAGAAAGCTACGGTGCGTCGAACTGTTTTGCTACAGAGTCATTTTTACCTCCCGCTACCCTTGGTAAGGGAGGTATAGGGATCGTGCTAAAAATCGCATATCGAGATTTTGGTAAATGACCACGTTTTAAGGTCCCTAAAATCCAATTTTAACATTTTCTCGATGATGTCTGTCTCTGTGTGTGTGTGTGTGTGTGTGTGTGTGTGTGTGTGTGTGTGTGTGTGTGGTGTGTGTGTGTGGTGTGTGTGTGTGTGTGTGTGTGTGTGTGTGTATGTGTGTGTGGATCTCTTTACGCTATAACTCAAATACTATCGTTCAGAAAATTTTGAAACCTTGTATTTCTATCTTACTCTTATATGGAAAGATTAGATTTTGGAGTAAATCAGATAACCAAAAATGGCACTTTACTGGAAGCTTAAATTAGATTTTGTTTTCGAAAATACCTTTAAATGTTATTTCTTCGAGATTTATGTTATACAAAAATTAAAGATTATTAAATTTTCTACATGTTTGCATTAATACTTTTTCTATATATTTTATAAATTTATAAAACTATCTATAATTTTAATCCCGGAACCTACGCTTTAACCGCATCTTCATGGTTACACAGTTTAGATCTCAAATGCATGTAACTGACAGATATATGTCACTGTCAACATATTAAGCATTTCAAATAATAATAATAACATTTTAAAAAGAAAATAGTAAATGGAACAATAATTATATGGAAAGGAACTTAATACAGTTTCTGGCATAAGTAAATATGTAGGAATATAGGTATGGTGGAAATGATTAGGCAGAGGACTCATGTCATCATACTAATAAAAAGAAATTTAAATTGTAGTAATTATTATTTGTTATTTATTTTTTAAAAAAGAAGAAAAAATATATTAGTATTAATGAAACGTATATATTAATTAATTTACAATTATTTCTAAGTCAATCCTTATTCCTTTAACGGAATATAAAATTATTTGACACAACATGATCATTCTCAGTAGTGCCAACGTATGGTACGAAAATAAACTACAATTATTTCAAATAATTTTATATTAACTTGGAAATAATTGTAAATTTCATTAATATATACATTACATAATACTAGTACTTTTTTTCTTCTTCTTTTAAAAATAAATAACACCCAATAATTTTCACAAGTTATATTTGATTTTTTAAATAAAATATATTTAATTGTAAACGTATAGGATGTTACTAAAAAACTAAAGAAAATTATAAGAAAATCTTTCTAAGTAATTGATTACATAATTTTTCTTGTATTACAAAAACATTTTGACATTCCCAAACTATATTATTAGCGATGACAACATAATTTTATTGCCTTTCTCATATGACAATTTGCACTCCTGTAAGCAGCAATAATGATAATTAATTAAATGAATAAGGAATAAATAAATAAAATTAAAAAATGTTTTAGCAAATTTAATGTGATAATTCTTATTTTCTGTAAAAGAAATTACGTCAAAAGTGTTTTCATAGCATGAAATCTATTGCAATAGGTATTCACGAACATGTGCACAAAGTTTTTCAGTTTAAATGCGAAGAAAATATTCAAAATATTTTAATTTCCCGTGTTAAACGCTTAACGGATTTCGAACGCCACTCGTGGGTCGATTGGATACATAAATACGTATTTGTACGATTGTACGTAGTATTTAATAAATTTATAAAATTACATGGTTTACTAACAAGATGACAGACATGTAGTTCATTTTTTACCTTCCGTCACCGTTAGGTAAGGAAGGTATTGTCTTTGGTCAAAAAATTCAATGATGAGTTTTTATTGAATAAGTATGTTTTAGGGTCCATATAATACGATTTTATCATTTTTACGATGATGTCTGTATGTGTGTATTTGTGTGCGTGATGAAAGTTTCGGATCGCATAACTTCAATATCACGATTCCAAAAGATATAATTTTTTCATATTTCTCAAGTTTACATCCAGAAGAGCAAGTGACTAGATTTTGGTTATAAATGGTCAACCGGAAGTACCCTTATTTAAAAAATTTAACAGTTTTTCTTGAAAAAACGGAGTTAAATATCATTTATTGGCATTTAACGTTATTATAACTTGAAGAATATATTAATCTCTATACGATTTGATCGCATTTTATACTTCATATTCAATAGATATAGAATTAAAGAAATATAATGATATTAAATTTCATAAATTAGCCAGATATGCTAACCATGGAAACTGCTAATATATTCAGATAATACAAATTGACAGATGTCAGTATCAATAAGTGCCTTCAATGAAGTAAACATTTCAAATAAATGCTAGGTAAGCAAACGAGACTTGTTGCTTAGTACACTGAAATATTTGCTAGCTATATGACGAACTGATATTCACAAATGTCATCGAGAAAATTATACAGTTGTTAAATATAACATAGCCCTTTTATTGGTCTTGAAAGTTATACAAAATGAATTTATAGATAGGTACAGTTATTTGCAGATAGTGAAATTAATTTTGAACATTTTTTAAGTCTAAGAAAATATTTCAAATTTAACAATGTTATTAACATTCATCACAAAACTTTGGAAGCCTTTTTGACATGTATTTCATATAAACACATCATAAAATGAGATAGAAACAGTACAAGTTAAATTCATGTATGTATAATTTGCATTTCTCGCCATTGCTCAACCGGAAGTTAATAGATATAGAGTTAAAGAATTATAAAGATAATAAATTCCATAAATCAGCCAGCTATGCTAACCATGGAACTGCTAATACGTATATTCAGATAATTCAAATTGACAGATATCAGTATCAATGAATAGTAAATGAATGTGGCAGAGATGAGGATGTTGAAGTATATATTGGGGAAAACACGGAAAGATACGGTAAGGAAATAACTCTAATGTGACAAGTTTCTAGAAAGGTACAAGAGAGACGATTACATTGGTTTCAACATGTCATGAGGAGAGATGGATAAGATATATTGGAAAAAGAATGAATAGCTTAGAAATAGAAGGTTGAAGAAACAGAGGAAGACCAAAGATAAGTTGGAAGGACTATATTGCGGAAGATTTGAGAGAAAAGGAACTGAATAAGAACGACACGCAAAACAGAAATGAGTGGAAGAAGAAAATAAAAAAATAGCGACCCGTAACGAATGGGAAAAGCTAAAGAAGAAGATGTGAATGTCAAGTGCAATTTGCATAGTTTATGAAATAATTTTACTGGAAATTTAGAATCTTTTGCAAGAAAATTTATGTATGGAATTTATACATAATACACAGGATTGACGGAAGGTATTGTGCTGGCCATACATGGTAAGACAGCTGTACACAAATACTCCCGAACGATCCAAAATAGAGCCGAGCATGTGCGTAGATGCGACCTCTTATCACATTTGAACATGGAGTAGGGGATTTCAACTGGATATCCCATTGGAAGTACAACTAGTACATCAGCAAAGTGTAAATGCTTTTGCAACAATTAATTTATAATTTTTTTTTTTGTTTTTTTCATCCTGTTTACCTATCAACGTTAATATTTTTAATATACTTGTAATATTGGTGATCATGAGAGAATACCCTATTCTTTGTAAACAGTTTTCATAGACATAGACTCTACTAAATATTTAATTCGGTTAAGCATTTAAGGATAAATGTATATATATATATTATATTGCATATATTTTTTCTATTTTGAGTCTATAACAAAGCTCTTACAGCACTCAAAAGAGTTCGTTAATAGCTCATTCCAGTGCTGTAACAGACTAGTATAGTTTATTTTTAAAGGTCGGTGGCTATGAATGTCTAAAAATATCAAATGGCAAATAAAGGAAAACAACGTTTGTAATGCAATAGAGTATACTCAAATCGAACATCCAGCCAATGCACGTCATTAATAAAAGTAGCTAGATGTGTGACGTTATGAATTGGTACGTTTAAATAGGTTTGAGAATCGTATTGAAAAAAGTTATACAGGTTGCATACAATTGTATTACAAACTTTCGTGATATTGCCGGAAAATAATTTTGTTTCACACTGTAATAAATAAGACATATTAACTAAATTAACATTACTAATATCAAGCATTTATTTAGAATATAATAGTTAAAGTCTAACCAAAGGGGGTGATTTAGTTCAATATGGTATCATTCATATAATATTTTCTAACTGAACAGTTTGACATTTTGTTGACAAAAATAAAAAAGACACAAGTTCACATAAAATTGAACCGTATAAATAAAAACTGTAGTAGTCTTGCAAAAGACTGATTTATAATAAAAACGAACAAAAATGAAAATGACACAAGTTCAAATAAAACTGAACCGAATGAATAAAAACTGTGGTAATCTTAAAAAGACTGATTTAAAATAAACAAGAATGGAAATAAAATGACAACGAAGAAAAATATTTTGAACACGATACAATTCAAATTGTCAAATAATAACCTTTGAAAGTATAAACCGCGCAGGAACGTATAAACATACAAATTATCGGTGTTGCCAAGTGTAGCAAAAAATAAATGAATAAAATAAGGTAGATATACATTATTTATATATTATTCATATCGTGTACGATAAATAATTAACTCTACTATATATCTTAATAATAATTATATAAGGCCATACACTTTTTAACAATTAAAAATGACAAATTTTATTTCAATTTTCCATATTAGTGATTTTAATGTAGTCAGGTTTTTCCCCTAAATGATGACGTGCATTGGCTGCATGTCCGATTTGAGTATAGTAAAATTAGAAGGGTTGGATTCCTTCTCACAAAATAAAATGGACATTTGTTCTTTAATATACTATTATAATATGGCAGATAAAAAAAAAGAATCGGACACAGTTTAAATAATTGATTATGTTCTGAAATCTAATGATGTTGAATCTATTCGCAATCTATAATTATTGTACTACAATAATTAACTTAACCCTTCAGTGGTGACGTGTAGAGCTATAATTAACATTAACGGTGATGTCCGTCTCATAGACTGACTTTAACATGACTTTACTTATGTCACATATATACTAATAAAACACTGTTGTATTAAATCTAAACTTTATTTTACGTGAAATGTATAAAAATTAACCAGAAAAATATACAGGTGTCTATAAAACAGGCCAAATATCTTGCACCAGGCCATTTTTACCCAGTTTAAATAAATAAACAGTGCGTATATATATATATATATATATATATATATATATATATATATATATATATATATATATATATATATATATATATATATATTCAATACTTCAAATTTATGAATTAGTATTAATATTAGTCATATTTGTTGAAAAACTTATTTTGTAATGACATCACTCTATGGTACGTTTCACATAAATTATAATGCGAAAACGGTGACGTTGGTCTGTGGGACGGAAGTACGTCTTATCGCCATATAATAAAAAATATAACCCCTAGCAAACAACAACTTCGTAGCTAAGCATGCAATTTATGGAAGGTACTGAAAACGGCAATAATCAAAACCCCTGTCCTCAAGCGTTATTAAATAAATTATATTGCATCGGTCTGTCAAACGGTATGGCACCACTGGACGGATAATAATACTCGTATAATGACCAATATGATATAATCTGCAAGCTACGTTTGAGAATTGTGTCCGTATCAAAATCTATGAATAAAAAAAATACACCTACGAGTAGCAATGAGTAATAGGTCGTGCTAATAAAATAATTGACTAAATTATTTTTCATAACCCTGAAAATTTCTTGAAAATAGAAGAAAAAATATCACGAGTAACCTGGGTTGATAACATCACAGAACGTAAAAAAGACTGGAATTTATAGCCGCTAATAAAAGTAATTTTGCTGACATATATACTTTCCTCCATAATTAGAACAGGAAAATATCGTGATACAAGAAAGAATTCAGCTAGTTAAATGAACATTTTTATCAAGATTAAATTCTAAATTTCTGTTCATAAATATCGATCGTATTGCCAGATCTGATGAATTATTATTTTAATAGTTTTCAACGCCACAATTTAAATAATCAGAATTTTTAATGTTCAATAAAATTAATTAGCTAATCAAATAGAACTTAGATAATAAATAAAAAACTCACCGTTTCCAAAGTCTTCTTATGAGTAATAAACATTTCACTTGCTGCTAGACATGCAGCCCTGGCCACCTGTGATCGCAAATTCTTAATATGTCTCCCTAGTAACACGCAAACCGTATGCATTTGTGCTTCGACATTTTCTTGGTGATGTCTTGACAGCCGAACCAAACTCTGTAGTCCACGCATACTTTGTTCCCATTCAGGACTTTCCAATTGTCCTACCATTTCGGATAAACCCTCTCTGGGTTTCGGAAAACTTCGTAACGTGTCGGGAAAGACTGCTGGAACCTTAGACTGGATGGTTGAAGCACGACGTTTGACTTCTGGCTTCTGTTTTGGAATAGATTTCTTTCGTATAATTTCAGGATACTTGACGACTTTTTCTTCTTCTTGGAGGCTAGTTAAACTATCGTTTAGACTTTGAAGATCTGGTTGACTTTGACGTATACTTCGAAGATCATGTTGACTTTGATTTAAACTACGTAAATCAGTCTGACTTCTCATATCGGATATATTTCCTTGGCTGCTATTAAGGCTTTGCAAGTCACCCTGACTTTGGTTTAAGCTTTGTAAATCTAGTTGACTTTGACTTTGAGCTAAACTACGAAGTTCAGTCTGACTTTGATTTGGACTTTTTAATTCAGATATAGAACTATTTAGTGAGGATTTTGATACTTCATCTAAAGTGTTGTTATTATTGATTATATTTTCATTTTTAAAACCATTGTCAATACCTCTTAAATGTTTGACTGGAGGTGCTGAGTTCACTGTCTTTCTAGCAAATCTTTTAACTTCAGAAAGATCTGCATGAGACTTGGACAATCTTTTCCCAGAATCTTTTTCTCTAAACGGTTGTTCTCTTACATTATTTAATTCTTCTTGCAATTTATGATACACTTGCGTCCTCACAAAATCTGTTTCTTCTTCACTCTGTTTTTTCTCATCTTGTTCGTCGAAGCTGCTCGTGGAGACTGAGTCCTCCAGGTTGATAAATCTTTCCCTTGACGGTCCAGGGGGCGTGTCTGTGCGGTCTGATTGATCGAAGCTGTCGTTCCGAGGGTTGCGATTGGCTGGTGGCGGCTCGATGGGTTGCATGGGGAGGTAAGGTTCAGCAGGGGGAGTATAATAATCGGAAGACTCTGAACCGGATGATGACGTCTGATTAATGGTGGAATCTTGGGGAACATTCCCGTTGAATTTGTCCACGCTGAAATGAGTTGGACTTGGGGATTTCGTCCGTCTGAAACAAAATTAATTTTTATCAATAAGTAAAACCTAAAAATAGATTTTTTGTTGTTGCAGATCAATATATGAAAAGTATTTTATAAAAATGATCAAAAAATATTAAAAATATTAATGTGTAAAAGTGAACTATTTTTTTTATTAGAATATGACTAGAAAAGATTGAATTTCTTTCTCGAATTCCCTAAAAGTCTGTTTGTTTTTGACTTTTTGATCGCAGTACGTGAAGTCTGACTTTTAATAGCGATGTGTGAAATGCAAAGAATTTCTTATGGATTTTATTTTACGAACTGCGGCCATATAAGAGCTCTTATATTTTTTGGCACAAATAAAAAAAAAAATTCTGTGATTTTTGTTTGAAAGTTGTTCGACAATGCAGGCAAAATATTTTCGAATTATGAATACTTTTGTTGAATAAATCGTAATAAAAGTTGTGCAATGTGTGTGAAGCCTTGTTACAATATGTGGTCTCGGGTGTTGTATAAATTCCACTGTTGTGTAAAAAGTCAACTTCACGTATTTGTCCAGAATATATTATTTCAAATGAATTTATAACATGAAAAGGTAAACAACAAGTGGACTTGAGTTCGTTTAAATTTTTTCCGCTCTGCTATTGCTGAAGGCTTCCTGACTCCCCTCTACACTTTATAAAATAAGCTTTCTTTGCCTTTTTTACATCTATTTCTCCGTGTTTTTACTTATTAATTTTGGACAAATTATTATTTATTGTAGTGACATATATTTTGTTTAGATTATTAATCAAGTACGAGTAGCTATAGCAAAATCTTTTGGATACTTTATCCGGTAAAAATAACTTATTACGAATACCACATTTTATAAAATTAATATTAATTTGCTAAATATCCTTCTTAACGTAAATTTATAGAATAGTTTGAAAATATAGATAGGTTTTCCACATATATGAATTTCTTATTATATGTGGTAATAAAATATGTAAAGTATAAAGACAAAACTTTAAAGTGTGTTAACGTCAATATTGAAAAATAGTAAGTTTAACGTCGTAATAGCAAGTAGTTATTTTCCTTATGGGAGATTATATCTATTTGATTTTCTTTTCGAAAATGATCAATTTCTTACTGAAAGATAAGATAAAGGAGTGTTCCAATATTAATGAAAATTGATGTATTGTAAGAGGTGTGTCCTTATAGAAAAATTGTAGATTAATACTAAATTTAACTAGGTTAATAATATTTGCCCAACCTTAATAAATATGATGAAGCTATTATAGGTTACCATACACATATTTGATTACTTTTAAAATGCCCTAAATATACTGTTATAATGAATATACATATAGACGCTAAATTGTCGCACAACATACAATGTACTAATTATAGTCATAGTCGTATAATTAATCTATTCAATTATTCCTGAAAAGGAGGTTAATAATATATTTGTAGCAATCGTATGTGTGTATATCTAATTTACTTTCATTTCTTTCATAGTTGGATAATATACGATATATTGAATATTTCGTGTGTGAACAATGTAAGTATACTTGTCAACTTGTCAAAATAACAATAATTAAATTTATACGTACGTACGAGATATACTCGTATACATATACAGGATGTTAATATTAATTCGTTACACCCCAAAAATACAGTTACAACTCATTAAAATAAATAACTTTTCTTAGTCCCAATTTTTGATTTGGTGCCTCGGTTTGTAGTTATTGGAGTTCTTTTGCTTTTCGAAAAATTGTCATAAGTACCTTATTTTAAGGACTTTTAATTTTTTTAAAATTACCTTTCGGTTCTTTAAAACACTTGCATTTACAATTATTTTTATTTTTTATATGACAAAATGGCGAACGAGCAAAATTTTCAAAACATGATTTTTTGATGCCATTTCATCGATTTTTGAAAGTAAAACATTTGTAAAGTCCTTAAATTATCTACTACAACATCTGACCTAAATATTAAATAAAAATATTCATTTACTTGAATTACAACGCAAGTCCGGCAGCGTGGTTCTGTAATTGAACACTAATACAAAAGAAGATTAGATTTGACTAAGGTAGTACACAAAGTCGAACAAGATACTTCAAATTTAATGCACGTATGTTTGCTAGTTTGTATGTTACAAATTGAAATACATTAAAATTAATCATTTGTGTGCGTATTTTGCTTTATTTGTACGTAAAAATGTATTATTATCATAACGTTGTACTTCTTGACATGCTTTTGATTTTTGTGGAGGCAAGGCACAGTAAGCGTGACTAGCCCGGACCATTAGACTTCTTTTTCTGAGGACAGGTAAGACCTATGAGACAACACAGAGTTAGAACTAGTGGCTAGAATCGTGGTTGCAGCAGAAGATATAAAAGAGAAGCAGGTAGGTCCTTGCAAAGGTCTCCACCAGTATTATAACACGCTGTCGGGCTTGCGTTGCTGCGAATGATGGCCATTTTGAAAATGTATTATAAATAGTATATTTGTCAAATCTAATCTTCTTTTGTTTCATTGTTCAATAGCAGGAAGCTACTTCGTTTTAAATAGTTTTTTTTTTTTGGTTTACTTTTCTGTAATTCAAGTAAATGAATAAAGACTTTTTTTGGATAGATTGAAAAAAAAAGTTTAGGACAAATATTCTAGTAGATAGCTTAAGGATTTTATAAATGTTTTAATTTTGAAAATCGATGGACTGGTTAACAAAATATCTTGTTCTGAAATTTTTGATCGATCGTTGTTTTGTCATTTGAAAAAATAAAAAAATACCTAATTGTAAATGTAAATGTTTTAAAGAGCCGAAAGATAATTTAAAAAAAAATATTTAATAGTTCTTATTAGTTATGACGATTTTTCGAAAAACAAAAGAACTCCAATAACTACGAACTGGGGCATTAAATCAAAAATTGGAACTAAGAAAAGTTGTTTGTATAGAGAGCTATAGCGACATCTGTATATTAATATTAAAACATAAGTTACAGAAGGTAACGTTTTATAGCACGAGTTACAAAATCGTTCAAGAGCGCGCAGCGGCGATTTATAACAATATTAGACAATTTCTATTGGGGGATATTTTTAGTGGAATTATTAGGCTGATGCCAGCGATTTTTACTCTATATTCTGTCCGTTACCTAGATTTTTAGTGTATTTATTGCACGTTCAAATAACAAAGTATGACCAAAAATCGTTTAAGAATTAATCTTCCAACATCAATGACATTCTAATTCCAAAAGAGAGAAAAGTAATTCTGGCACTAATAATTGGTTGTTTAGCAGTTGCTTAAACACAAGCGTTTCGAATGACAAAATGGGTGCTGTGATTCAATTTCAATAATTCTTTTTCTGAATGCAAAAACAGTACAAAATTCATGATTTTAAATGAATGGGAATGGGTGGCGGTGATGTAGCAAATTAATGGCGTCACTGAATTAATGTGTATTTCTGGAATTAAGTAAAATATTATAAGCACTATTCATATTATCAATTAATATACTACATAATTATTTGATAAAGTTATTGACATGCCTATTATTAGCAATTAGCTATATCTTAGGTCACGAACTTATATACATTTCAAATTAAATAACAAGAAGCAGCAGAAAAAATATTTTTACGTGATTCAAAATAATAACAGTAAATTGGCAATATTTCAGAAAAATATAACCACGGGTATTTCAAATATTACATAGGAAGGAAATATTTTTGGAGATGGTGTTGATGTTGTTCAATAAAATGGAATTGAATAAAAGCTGAAGGACTTTATAAAAAAGTTATAAGCAATCATCAGACGCAGCAATCGATTGGTGGATTAAATATTCTTAAAATTTTAAGGATCGGAGGGGGGCATAGCCTTATTGTAAAATTTATCAAAGAATATTGCATCAATATGGAGTTCATTGAACAAGGTATAAATAGAGAAGAGGACCATTCGCGTTTAACATGGGGAATCAGTTTTTCTTTGCGCAAACGTTAGATTTAAATTCTGCATTAAAACAGTAATTTTATAATTATTTTTTTCGTTAAATGAAGAGCTAGAGTAATCGTTTCACATGGTTTAGATGCAGAATATATATCTCTATAACTTTTATTTGAAATCTTCTTGCATAAAATAATTTAGTACGTAACGTTTGCGCAAAGAAATATTGATTTCCCATGGTAAGAAAGTTGTAGCGAAACTAATGAGACAAAATAGCATTTATATTATTTTGTTCTTTTAACTTCTAAAATAATTGTAAAAACATAATTTTAATTAATAAAAGTATATTGAGCCTATAAATACATAATTAATTTGTATTTAATAAGAGAAAATACTGAAATGACCAGTATTTTGAATATTAGTGGCAGAAGAAAGTTATGTGGCAACAGCGCGACTTGTAAAATTATTATATGAAATTTATCTATCAATTTCAGTAATCACAAAAATAATTAGCTTTATTATATTTGAAAAAAAGTTATTCATAAAATTGTTACGAATTATATTCCTATATTTTCCCTTTATTTCAGCTGTCCTGTACAACGTTGCCTAGTCTTTCATCTGTTCTGCTACTATCAAAAAAGAATGAAAAAATAAAGTTTAACATTAAATTTCAGGTTAATTTGAATGATATGATGGCATTATAATATACCTCTAATAATATACTACGTATTATTATACTTATTTTTTGTTTATCAAAGTTGGAAAGATCAATGTAATACAAACAAAGTATCTACGGAAATGCTTCTACCAAAAGCCTGATTTATAGATTACCGCTCGTGTTTACGCAACTCTATGTTCTCGTTCTGTTCACGTTAGAACCAATTTATATATTTATGTTACGTACATATGCGTCGCGCATGCAAACAATATCTTAAAACCATTTGGAAATTACAATTTTCGTTCGACAGTTTTATTACAATTTGTTTTTTATTAAACTTTTAAAATTGAGATTGAAAAAATAATGGTTCAAAACCATTTTAAAAAATTTGATGGCCAGCACAATACCTTCCGTCAATCCTGTGTACTATGTACAAATTCCTTACATAAATTTTCTTGTAAAAGATTCTAAATTTTTGGTATTATGTGATTCCCTTTCTCGGCAACTGAATTCCATACTCCTGATAACAAACAAACCACATGAAATAAGAAAATTATGAAATTTTGAATGAAAAATTATAACACTTGTCAGTTATGGACATAATTAATTGCTGTCATTTTGACACGGGTCCCCATATCTGCTTGCCAAAGTCAGCAAAGTCATGTTACTGCACGCGCCCCATACATAAATTTTCTTGCAAAAGATCCCATATTTCCAGTAAAGTTATTTCATACACAAACTATGCAAATTGCACTTAATACCAAAAATTTAGAATCTTTTGCAAGAAAATTTATGTATGGAATTTGTACACAATACACAGGATTAACGGTAGGTATTGTACTGGTCACATCAGATTTTTTTAACATGGCATCGTTGAATTTATTTCAAAAATTCAATTTTTTGTTCAAGAATGAAGAGAACAATATTATTTCTATGGCAGCACTATATTGTAAATTTATATTTGTTTATATAGTCGGTGTCCTTTTTGGAACATTCGATGCAATAATAACATCGAATAAATAGGTTTACGAAGATTGCGTCATCACCGTTCTAGAAACGTTGGACCAGCGGCGACGGTCGCGTACTCCTAGGGTCAGTGGCGCGGATCCACGCACGCTACAATATAATTTCATCCCTAAAGGCAAATCTTACAACCTCTGATTAAAAAATTAAATAAATAAAACTCAATTCAATTTAATTTTAAATATTTAAATAGTGGGTTGTAAAATTAATCCTAGATCTATTAAAACTCTAATAAAATGTAAATGAGATACATAAAAATGAAATGTTCTCCTATATTTGCATAAATGGCAAAAAAATTATATCTACTTAGATGAATTTGTTTTTAAGAAAAACTGTTTAAAGCTTCATTACAGTATTAATTCAGGTCGACTAATTGTTACAAAAAACAATCAGTTCTTCCATTTATAAAATTTCATAAGATTTAGTCATGGTATTTGACAAATCGTGTCGCTATTATACATACACACTTATAGACAATAAAATCGGTTTCTAAGGACTTATTTTGCAAATCCTCAAGTAATTTTTAACATGATTTCAATACATCCCGTGCCTACAGTGACGTAAAGTAAAAATGGCGTATCTTCTTTTTTATCTGTAATTATATATCGCACATGTTGAATTTGATGTTATTTAATGAAGCATTTTCATACCTATATCTTACGATTTTATGTACATATTTTCTATAATTAACTGTTAGTTACTTACATTGCAGTATCATCGATAATGGTTACCGCCAAAACGGGCGTTCCCCATGTTTCAGGACTGACACAGTTTTTCGGTTTCCTTATTTTAAAATTACACGGACAACATAGAAAATTTGTGCGTGAAATGTACTTATTTTTTTCGAAGAATCTACGCGGCAGTAACATTTTTTTCACTTTGTTTACAGTATTATATAACATTTGAGCAAGTAATTATTACCGGCTATTTTAAATGTATTGGTTTTGTTAATGATGCAGTAAATAATACATTCGTGTTTCGAATTTAGATCATTTTACATTATGATGTTTTTCTGCTTGAATAGTAGGACATTAATATAGAATCACTATTGATTTATTGTAATTATGTTATCTTTAAGGAAAAGTTTCAATATGAAAAAATCTAATTAATTACACATATTGTGAGTATTAACAGTATATTACAGTTAGAAAAAAAAATTAATGTGTTTTGTCAAATATGCATTAGAATTTGTTGCCTTAATCTTAAAAATCCTATTGAAAATTTCGGCCTTTTACACCGTAAAATATAAACTTTTTATGAATTTAAGACGAAACAAAATTATTTTCATTTCTATGGCAGCACTATATTGTAAATTTATATTTGCTACTTAAATTTTTAAGTTTTAATCATCAGAGTCTCTTGGGAGTATATTATTTTTACAGCCACTTTTGGATAATTATAATGTTATTTTTTTTACTTTAATCACATAGATAACATGCATCAAATCTGATTTAACAATAAATTGTTGAGGAGTCGAAACGCACGCACATACTGTGACTAAAATGAGTCGACTGACTATTTCTGCCACAGGTACGCGGCCATTGATTGCTGACCACTGCCCCTTACGTTTCTATACTTCGTTGCCTGACCACTGTGAATAATAAAGTATTACCCTTTGCACCCCTTGTAAGATAAAGGAAAATCTACCATAAGTTATAGAGAAATAAAGCGGTTTCCGTTCGACCTAACTAAACTAGGATTTTTTACTGGGGCAAATATATTTGTATTTTAAGCGTTACAAATTTAAATTATTCGTATTTGATTGAAAAAGTTTTTAATCCATTACTAATTACTTTACTTGAGGCGGACTGAGGTGTGACCTTTGACATTTTTCGGAGAATATTTAATGGTTGCGTAGACAAAACAAATGTTTCTAAAATACACAATTTGTCAATTGCCTAACTAAAATATATGAAAAAGTATAAATCATATTATAAATTATGTTTAATAAATATATGTTCATTTCATGCAAATATCTCATTGTAATTTTTATTTACGTGTCAATCAGTACACTTTTTAAAAATAATAATAATAAATAAATAAATATATCATCACGGCATATTACCCATTGCTGGGTTTGCCAATCTGCTTTGTACACAGATTTCGGTAATGATAACATATTTGTACCGTGCGGGCGTTTACCAGGTGTCACCTCATGAGCACTCATTGCTGGCGTGAAGAGAGCACCACACGGGTCAATTTTGTGGCATTTAAAATTCGAAATATTTAGCGTCAGGTGGGATCGAATTCGGTTCCACAGATTCGCGACCAGACACTCAGGTGTGGCTACGAGACCCCATTAATAATAATGTTATAAAATAATGTATATTTAGATAATAACTAAACTAAAAATAAATAATTATACAAGTGTTTAAAAAAATAGAGACAAATGGATATTTTTTTGTTATTAATATTAGACCTATAAAGTTAAATGCCACTTTTTGGTGTGAAAAGATCCTGACTTCTATTTTCAGTTTCATGGGAAACGAAATCATAGTCCATTTTTACCTCTCGCTAAGAGTGGTATTGGATTCATGCTAAAAATCGCAAATCCAGATTTTAACGAATAAGCACGTTTTAAGGTCCCTACAATCCGATTTTAACATTTTTACGATGTCTGTCTGTGTGTGTGTGTGTGTGTGTGTGTGTGTGTGTGTGTGTATGTGTGTGGGACGTTGGAAGGACGCTTACTCAAAAACTATAAGACTTAATATTTGCTTAACTACATATTTCCCAATCGGACATTAGCTGAAAAGGTTTTGGACAACCGAAAGTAGCAGATTCTTGAAAAAAAAAATCACATAACTGCTCGCGTTCTATGCAACATAAAATGAAGATGGCGAGAGGTATTGTGCTGGCAACAACAGATTTTTTAAATAAAATGATACATATATTTCTATATTTTCTGAAAGTAATTCAAATTTTTTGTAGAGGGATAATAAATACTTGTATTTTCATAGGATATTAATCTAGTTATTAAATTTTCTAAATTACGTTTATATATAAAAATATTTTGTTTAATTCATTAGCAATTCAAAATAATCAAAAATACTTGTAAATTACACATCAGGTAAGCATCAATATATTTCCACGAGGAAAATACATGTCCAGGACGCATTAAAGTTTCTAAATTGTGAATAAATAATAATAATAATAATAATAATAATTTGATAAAAATGCAAGTATTTAGCATCAATATGAAGTTAATTTAAATTATTTTTAGTACATATAAAATTACATGTATGATTCCAATTATAAATCAACGATAATTTCGATTCTGGCGACACCGAAAGTAAAATTCAAAACTGGCATTTAATTTCGTTCCCAACCTTGTAATTTAAACTATAGGTCTAATTTAATAACAAAAAATAATCATTTGTTTTTCTTTTTTTAAGGCCCGGTTTTTTCACCTCTTGATAAAGTGCCAGTTAATTTATCTGCTAGATAAAATAAAAATATCGCACCATATATGATTGACGTGTGTATAATTTTGTCAATTTACGCTATAATATCGATGCGGTATTTTCATTTTATCTGGCAGTTAAGTTAACTGACATTTTATCCAGAGGTGAAAAAACCAGGACTTAAATCACCTATATTACTAAATTATAAAGGTCATTTTTTTAAGTAAATCTTATCTTTTGTTTTCCTTTTTTAAAATGGTCAAAAATTATATTTCAAGATAATGTCTTTTAAATAAAATCAGTTTTGCATATTATTGATTATTATGTATTTGAAATTGCTGTTAGATGTTTGAGATTTATAACATAAACATTTTTTGTAGTAATAAATACAATGAAACATCTAATTTTTGTGTCTAGAAGCAGAACATGTCACATGAAATAACTACTTATGCTTATATGAAGAATGTTCCAGTTACATTACTCGAACTTTTTTTATTGGTACAACACTCATGAATACGCAATTATATGAATTTGGGTCACAATATTCTAAGTCGATATGATGTATTGTGACGAAAGTGAATAAACTTTATACGTGGCGATACAATTGTAATCATTTTAAAAAAATATCACCGGTAGTACAATACTTCACCGTAAGGATTATCATTAATATTCCAAAGACCTTAATTCACATGTTAATTTCGTAATTAAAAGCCGCAATACAATTTCAAGGTTAATTGATGTAAATTAAACTGTGTACTAATAAAAGCTTCCATCCCTTGTGGGGATCGAACCCACGACCTTTGGATTAGAAGTCCAACGCGCTATCCGCTGCGCCAAAGGGACGATATATATTTTAAAACGTGATTTTTATGAAGCACTATTTTATAACTATTTATAATAAATAATAAACCAATCAAGACATTAATTTTTTTATTATAATCATAATAATTTAATGCTAAATAAACACCTATTAGCAATAAGTATTTTCTTGTATTTTATATCTTATCATTAAAATACCCAGAAATCGTTATTAAAATTAAAAAATATTATCATTAAAATAGGTCACTAATATTATATTTAATGAAATACCTTACAAACGAGTTTAAAAATGATGTCGTGGACAGGGAAACACGAGCACCTAGTACCTATATTAACATTTACAATGTCAAGAAGAAGCGAACAGTGACAGGGAAACTATGTATTAATTTAATTTGAAAAAACGTGTACTAATACTAATCAACAAATGTTATAGCTTGTATTTAAAAATTTCACGACTCTGAATTTAGAAAAAAAAATATATGTACCTCGGTATTAATTTTCTTTTTACTTCCTTGTACGTAAATAAAGGAAGTATTGTAATCGCGAAAAATTTCGGTTTTCAGATTTCAGCGGAAATATCCATTTTGATCATCCCTGAATCCTACTAATTTCGTCGTGACGTCTGTACGTACGTATACGTACGTCCGTACGTATCTCGCATAACTCAAAAACGGTACGCCGTAGAAAGTTGAAATTTTGTATTTAGGACTCCTATAACATTTAGTTATGCACCTCCCTTTCTGGTTATTACACAATTTCCAGAAATGGCACTTTACATGAAGCCTATAATAGATTTTAATGAAAAACTGTTTTAAAATATAATCCAAAACTTTTCAAATTTGGTATACAAGACTTTTATGTCAATCGAAATAACATAATAGATTTTGGTTAAAATAGGCTAACCGGAAGTGGTACATTACTTGAAGTTGTTAACAGTTTTTCTTGAATAAAATGATTTTATTTTGATTTTAGAAATAAATGCTTCAAATAAAAGTTTTAGAGAATTAATTTCTGCGTATAGCACATCAAGTATTATTAAATTAGCCCTTTGTATAAGCGAGATATGTAAATTTAAAAATTACATACTTTTTACTTCCTTGTACGTAAGTAAAGGAAGTATTGTAATCGCGAAAAATTTCGGTTTTCAGATTTCAGCGGAAATATCCATTTTGATCATCCTTGAATCCATTTTGACTAATTTCGTCGTGACGTCTGTACGTACGTATCTCGCATAACTCGAAAACGGTAAGCCGTAGAAAGTTGAAATTTTGTATTTAGAACTCCTATAACATCCCTCCCAGAAAGGGAGGTGCCCTTTCTGATTATTATACAATTTCCAGAAGTGGCACTTTACATGAAGCCTATAATAGATTTTAATGAAAAACTGTTTTAAAATATAATCCAAAACTTTTCAAATTTGGTATACAAGACTCGAAATAACATAATAGATTTTGGTTAAAATAGGTTAACCGGAAGTGGTACATTACTTGAAGTTGTTAACAGTTTTTCTTGAATAAAATGATTTTATTTTGATTTTAGAAATAAATGCTTCAAATAAAAGTTTTACAGAATTAATTTCTCCATGTAGTACATCAAGTATTATTAAATTTGCCCTTTTTATAAGCGAGATATGTAAATTTAAAAATTATATACTTTTTTGTTTTTGTAATAAAGCTTGCTATGGATTAGGACAAAAACATAAAAAAAATGTTCATGTCAAATTACGTTAAATACGTGCAATTTTATGATTCGTACAATAACAAATATTATATTTTTATTGTGAAATTAGTCATATTCATTGTTGTAATCAAATATTTCTTTGTTGTAATCAAAACTCTCTTTAAAAAGAATCTTTATGGTCGCTATATGTCTTAATGTTTTGAAATTAAAATTAATATTTTGTAATTTATTTATTAAAAAAATATGTATAGTTTAATACAACTTCCTTGTACGAACAAGGAAGTCGTGTGGTGTCCACATCAGATTTTTTACATTCATGAAGCTGATTTGAGTATGGGCTAATGCTTCGACAACTAAATGTCACACTCGTAAAAAGATGAACTTTAATTCCTTGCTATATAAATAACCAATTTGACAAACAGGTATCCAGGATAACCTGTTTAATATGGGGATGGATCTCGTGAAAAGATACGGAAGTCGATTATAATAGATAAAAGTTGCCACATTAGGAGTTAGGAGACCATTTTTGCGATGTAGTGTTTATCCGGAAAAAAATGTATAGGTCACTAAATAGTAAATATAACTCACAAGTATAACATAATACTCGATTTTGGTTTACTTTCACTTTTTTAGATCACTTTTCTATACTCGAATAGCGCTGCTAATTTTTTTTATCATGTCAATGTTATCATTTTATAAAGACGTTATGTTCGAAAATTGCACTATACAAAGGAAAATATTTTTTACTTTCGAACAATTAGTCCATGTTCATTTGTTTCTAACGAAAAAAATATTAAATTTATACGTATAAAAAACAATGGGAGTAATAGAAGCAATGAAACAAAATTTACCTACATAGGCATAAACATGAAGAAACAGTTTTCCTTTGCACGCTACTTCCCTCATTATTTTAGAAGAAAATACTTAAAATATAGTATATTGAAGAATATAAAATCCTGCATATAAATTAGTAGTAGGTGTAAATAAACAAATATTTTGTCATAGTATGTTTCTCCAAATGCAAGAAAATGAAGAAGTAGAAAAATACATTAAGTTGACAGAAGTAATCAAGGTAGTGAAGCAAATGAAAATAAGAAAACCTTACGTAGACGACAAATGGCCGGAAAAAATGGAAGATGAAAGAACTAAACTATATAAACATTATTTTTCTTTAATTTAATTATTCGAAAGTATTTTATTTTTATCGTACTCACTTTGTTAAAGACCTCATTACAACTTCAAGGTTAACTGATAATTTTTTAATGTAATTTAAACTACATGCTAATAAAAGTTCCCATCCCTTGTGGGGATCGAACCCACGACCTTTGGATTAGAAGTCCAACGCGCTATCCTCTGCGCCAAAGGGACGATATATATAAACATATATGTTTTTTTTGATGAGCACACATAGAAATCGTATAAATTATAGCAATTTATTTATATTTGACATATAAAACATAAAATTTTCATCTGAATATTCTTTTATTTTTTATCATAACTTTTCCTATTTTATTTTCCATAAATGAATCTATTATGCCGTCATATGGTGTTTATTCCCATTCCCGCTCTATTGCAAGGATACCAGAATTGTCCCAAAAGTTCTGAGTCTCAACATGTCGTTTCCGTTTCATCTATTCTGGTACAACTAATCATTTTGGACACTCTGTTATTGTTTGATAGTTGTTTATGTCAATTGATGTCAATGTTTTTGTAACAACAGAAAAAATACATTTGAAATGTAATACGCTAGAGCAAATTAAAGTCCAGTACGAGACACTTGCCATCGTGAAAAGATGAGCAGCTGAATATTGGTTGGTGATGAGCGTTCGGGATAGTCAACAACCGCAACCACTCTCTATAATATCGAAAAAGTTAACCAAATGATACTGGATGGATGACCGTTAAATTAAGATTACAGAAGTAGCAGTGGCTGTGGACTTATCAAAGGAACGCGTTTATTACATATAATACCTATTACAATAATATAGAATTGAGCATGTGAAAGCTGACGGCATATTGAGTGCCGCTTGCTCACTTTGGACCAAAAAAGCTTTCGACAGAACATATTCAAAGCCCTCTTGGAGCGATTTAAGTGAAACGAGTTGGATTTTTTACATCGACTTATAACTGTTGATGAAACTCTGACTACCACTACACTCCTGAAACCTGAAACGAAGGAACAGTCAAAACAGTGGAATGCGAATGGCGAACCTTCTACGTAGAAGATAAAATACTACGCAACTGACAAGCTGAAGGCAGAAATTGCAAAGAAAAAACCGGCCTCATTTGAAGGAGAAAGTGCTGTTTCATTAAGGAAATGCACCGGCTCACACTTAGACAGTCACATTGGTAAAAATTCACGAATTTCTGTATGAATAGATTGACCATCCACCGCATTCACCAGATCTGCAAAATAATGAAAACGACTAAATGTTACATTATGTGGATACACATTTGACGTCTTTGACCTCCAAAGTGACAGTCACACTACAAGCTTTGAATGGCTACAGAAAAAGGATCACGTGTGAGCTAGGGATCCATTTTGCAAAACTCGACAAATTTATCGCCTTGGGCCTGGTCCTCTCGAACCTATTGGGTAGTCATCTGATAGAGAACAATTCCATCAATGTACTTACTACAAACAACAATCCAACTATGTTTAAAAACTTATTTGGCTGAAGTTGGGTTATGTTTGATTAGGTTAAGATAAATTTGCTTTTTTTTTTATTTTATTATATTTCATCAGAAAGCAATTAAATTATTATATGCCACGATTTAGATTGTTCGATGAGACGGATACCGTGATGCCGATCTGGCGGTTTTCGATTACAAGTTTTTCGGTGCTAAGGCTTTTCGATGGGATGGGGTGATTGTTGACTGCACGATATATTTTCTTTCAGAAAACAATATTATCTACTGTGTTTGTTTCTTATCTTTAATTTAGTACTCAGAAGTTCATCATTAATACGCAAATAACTTAATTGTAAACATCATTATAATATCAAGGTTAACTGATAATTTTTATGTAATTTAAATTATATATATTAATAAAAGCACAAAAGCTTGCATCCCTTGTGGGGATCGAACCCACGACCTTTGGATTAGAAGTCCAACGCGCTATCCTCTGCGCCAAAGGGACGATACATGAAAATATATTGTTTTGTGAGCACTATTTTACTATCATTGTAGTTACAATTTATAACAAACAAAAAAATATTCTACTTATTGTAAAGTATTGAAATTTCAATAAGTTTTTGATAATGGTAATTAGTAAGACAAAGTATATAGTAGCAAAAAAAGTTTACCTTACAAGAATAAATTGTTTTCTTTATTTTAATTATTTATGTATTGCGCTGTTGCTTATTAAACAATGGAGATTTTTTATCACACATTCTTATTTATTGTATTTTATCGAAAATGATTTACAAAACGAAGATTTAAAAAATAACATTTATTTAACATAAAAATGTTCGAAAATTCAACCTATTTATATCACATATTTTCTTTTTATTGTTAATTTCTTGTTGGATATAGCGAATTTTTTTTTAAATTAACATTTAGAAAGAATGAAACTGCAAAACAAGGAAATAACTTAAATCACTTAAAAAATGGCCCCGTAAAATGACAACTTTTGTCACTTTATACCGAAGTTGTAGTATTTATACTCTACACAGCAGTCTGGGTTAAAAAAGAAAAAAAAAACATTCGATATATGCGTAACACTATGTAATAAAATAGTTAATGCAATGAAAAAAATTAAAATAGGAAAGACACCTAGCAAAGCATAGATCACATCCAGCCTTGGTATAGTTAAAATTATGGGCGATAAAGGGATTGAATTATTATAATTATATGGAATAATCTAACATGCTTAGACGACGTTTAAAATACTGAAGAATTGTAAAACGGCAATGCTGGTGCCAATTCACAAAAAATCTGATGTGGCCAGCACAGTACCTTCCGTCAATCCTGTGTATTATTTACAAATTCCATACATAAATTTTCTTGCAAAAGATTCTAAATTTCAAGTAAAATTATTTCATAAATAAACTATGCAAATGCCATCTTCTTTTTTAGCTTTTCTTATTCGTTAGGGATCGCTATTTTTTATTTTCTTCTTCCATTCATTTCTGTTTTGCGGGTCGTCCTCATTCGGTTGCTTTTCTCTGAAGTCTTCCGCAATACAGTCCTTTCTTCTTATCTTTGGTCTTCCTCTGTTTCTTCCACCTTCTATTACTAAGCTATTCAATCTTCTTCCAATATATTCGTTATCTCTCCGCATGAAGTTTACCAATGTAATCGTCTCTCTTCTATCTTTCTTGGAACCTTTAATACTCGAGTTATTTCCCTTATTCTTTCATTGCTTACCGTATCTTTCTGTGTCTTCCCCAACATCCATCTCAACATCCTCATCTCTGCCACATTAATTTTCTTTTCATTGACACTGACATCTGTCCACCATCTGTCAGTTAGAATTTTCTTAATATAGTAGTTGTTTCCATGGTTATAGCATGGTTGGCTGATTTATGAAATTTAATTTCTTTAACTCTATATCCATTGAATATGAAGAATAAAATGCAATCGTATATACAGGGTGTTAATACTAAGTCGTTACATCCGAAAATGGTAGATAGAACTCATTAAAACAAACAACTTTTCTTAGCTCAAATTTTTGGTTTTCGAAAAATCGTCAAAACTCCCTTATTTTAAGGAATATTTAAAAAATACAAAAACTTTTAGCATTTGCTTTCGGTTCTCTAAAACACTTGTATTTACAATTATTTTCTATTTCATCAAATAACAAAATGGCGACCAATCTAAAATTTCAAAACGAGATATTATGAACACCACCCCATCGATTTTCGAAAATAAAACATTTATAAAATCCATAAACTTTCTACTACAATATTTGTCTGAAACATTTTTTTATATCTGGCCAAAAAAAGTTTTTATTCAAATTGAATTGCAAGATAAATTTTAACAAACTGCAACAATCATTTAAAACAAAGTAGGCTTGCTGCCATTAAACAAGAAAAACAAGAAACAAACAAGAAAAATAAAACAATAAACAATGAAACAACAAGGGTGGGACTAAATATGATTTTCAAAGTGGCCACCATTCGCAGCAACGCAAGCCCGGCAGCGTGCTTTGATGTTGGTGGAGACCTTCGCAAGGACTGCCTGCTTCTCTTTTATATCTTCTGCTGCAGCCACGATTCTAGCCACTAGTTCTAACTCTGTGTTCACCGGTGTCTCGTAAACCAAGGTCTTCATCTGACCTCAAAAAAAGAAATCTAGTGGAGTTAGGTCGGGGCTCCGGGCTGGCCACACAACTGGACCTCTCCTCCCAATCCACTTATTCGGGTATTTTCTATTTAACAATGCGGTGACTTCTCGCGTTGTGTGAGCCGGTGCCCCATCATGCTGAAACCAAAGTCTCCGTCTTATGTTTAGTGGCAAGTCTTCAAGTAGTTCCGGCAGCACAGTATCCAGGAAAATAAAATAATTTTCACCATTCAATCGGTTTGGGAGAATGTAGGGTCCAATAACGTACACCCCTATGATTCCAGCCCATACATTTACCGCAAAACGTTGTTGATGTGCGCGAATAAACGGTGCGTGGGGATTCTCGTCAGCCCACAAATGATTATTTTTAGAATTAAATACCCCGTCCCTTGTGAAGCAAGCTTCGTCGGTAAACAAAACAAATTTTTCAAAATGCCTTCTCAGTTTGTTAATACTTATGCAAGAAAAGTAAGTAAATAAAAACTTTTTTTTGGACAGATACAAAAAAATGTTTCAGACAAATATTGTAGTAGAAAGTTTATGGATTTTAAAAATGTTTTATTTTCGAAAATCGATGGGGTGGTTTTCAAAATATCTTGTTTTGAAATTTTTGATTGGTCGCCATTTTGTTATTTGATGAAATAGAAAATAATTGTAAATACAAGTGTTTTAGAGAACCGAAAGCAAATGCTAAAAGTTTTTGTATTTTTTAAATATTCCTTAAAATAAGGGAGTTATGACGATTTTTCGAAAAACAAGAGAACGCCAATAACTATGAACTGGGGCTCCAAATCAAAAATTTGAGCTAAGAAAAGTTGTTTGTTTTAATGAGTTCTTTCTACCATTTTCGGGTGTAACGACTTAGTATTAACACCCTGTATAATAGAATATTCTATAATATTTATAACAATATTAAATGTGTAAATAATATTTAACAGTGTTTTTTCAAGAAAAACTGTTAAAATCTTCAACTGAGGGTTCTTCCGGTTGACCAATTATAACCAAAATCTAATCAAGTCTGCATATGGATGTAATGAAGAGCAATACGTAAGAATTGTAATTTTTGGAATTCTAGTATTGGAGATATCGCGGCCGCACCGCGGTCACACACACACGCACACACATACAGACATCATCGTAAAAATTGTAAAGTCGTATTGTAGAGACCTAAAATGTGCTTATTCATTGAAAATTCACCACCGAATTTTTTGATCAACGACAATACCTTCCTTACCTAGAGGTAAAAGGTGACTGCCGTATTAATATTTGAGAGAATTATCACTTCCGTGTTATGTGCAAGGTGTACGAAATAAAAGAAACCATACTAAGAAACACACATGTGCGATTTGGATCAGGCAAGTTAACCTAGGATTCCATAAGACAAATTGCCAAATAAATATTAGATCAGAAAAAAAAAACTCTATGTTTGATTAACTTATAGAAGAAGAGAACAAAATCTAGATGGCAGCAATGGGATCAGTAAGATGATTAGTTAGTATAAAGTTCATAAACTGTTAACTTGTGCGAGTAAGGAGTAAGGACAATACAACTAAGGTATTTATAACAACGAGAGAAAACATCCCGAGTCCACTATTATTTGTCATGGCAAATAATGGACTAACTACCTAAAAGGTAAATTTCGCGATAAAAGGGATTGTGGATCGATTACAGGAAATTGACGTCTATTGGCTTGAGATTTTCCTCAACCTGTGTGGTGATGATCTTGAGGCCGGCAAAGGACTATACAGTGCGCAAAATCAAATCGAAAAATCTTTTTGAATGCCTGCTCAGACCATACTGTACAGGCATTTAATAAGTAATATTACTTATTAAATGATACAGGTCAAACCTTATGTGTGTGTTCCTGTGTTCATGCCTGCACAAATTTTTGTTTTACTCCGTTGTACTTGTTGTATTGTTATGTATTAAATACTAATATTTATTATTTTATATTAATTAGTTTTTTTTAAATATGTTAATTACATTTTGACATTACAATTATATTTATAAAACAATATCTATCAATATATTTTCTATATATGATCACGACTGTTGTTCTCCTGGATATCGTGATCTTACACTTGTGTTGTAAAAATTTACGTTCTAAAGATGAACTGGGAATTTTTAGAAAATTTCATGACTATATGAATAGTTGTGCTAATCTTTACGGAAAACCATCAATTCTAAATGGATATTTATATGAGAGTATTATCTTATTTTTAGTAACCATTCTTCTTTGCACTATACACTTCTTTTCATGTGTTTTTGCTCGCGAGTTTTAACGCACTTTAGTGCAATTAAGCAAACAAAATATCGTCATCCGATGATGTCATTACTACGCCTAGTCAAGCGATGAATATTGAAGGAAATCCCGGCGCGTCTGTGGACCATGTGTGGATTGTATGTGTGTGGCTACCTAAACTTGATAATGACCATGCGATCAAAACGATCGTCATTCTATGTAATATAACAAATTTCATGAAACTAGCCAAGTGCCAATTTTTACTTCAACCTTTTTAAATGTGTTTCACTAAATGCCCACCATGAAATGAGTTAATATTTTTTAAGGAACACAACTCTTTAAGGTTGGTTTCACCATCGACAGTTAAGTCTATAGTTCCCTAATAAACCAATGAATTAAAACGCTAGAATCAATTAATGGTAATTTTTATTTTTATTAATTTACCATAAATGTTGAAAATATGTTATTGTGTTAATTATAGACCTTTTTACTTTAAAGAGATAGAAAATATGCGAAATGAGATCTGCGTATAGTAAGCTAAGAAATGGCGGGAACCATAGTTACGTGCTTCCTTGCTGAGATCCATGGCGTTTTTTTTTCCAAATTTAGACGTAAAATATAATAAAAGTCTTTGCCAACTTCAAAAAACTTCCCGAAAGAAGTTACAAAAGCTTTTATTGAAGCTAAAATGTGTAATGATGCAAATTTTCACCGAGAATACAGGTATTTTAGTAACTGTAATATTTTTGATGTTTCGTATCAAACGAAACATCAAAAATATTGCCCAGCTGGCGTTGTAGGCGCCATTTTACTTACTATATGCAGCGATAGAAAGAGAATGGTGTTAAATTGAAAAGGTCTATTCTTGAAAAATATTGCATCTGCCATTGATATTATCAGTCAATTTATTCTAACAAAATATTAAAAGAGACAAAAAGGGATGAGGAAAAGAACAGTACAAAGAGGGAAAAATATAAGAATTAACTGAACGATAAGAAGATTTTTTAAATGTTACGGAAATGGTGTTTTAACATTATATAAAGTAGTTGAAGAAAACTTTTTTTAACAAAAAAAAATATTTATAATATACGAGTATATTATTATACAAAATAAAACTTTTTAAAAAAATATGATCTTTTAATTTAATTTAAATATAAAACACATTGTTAAAATAACAGCATTTCTTATAACCGTATTTTTAGCTATATTTCTATTAATTTGCGGAATTTCTATACGTTCCATTTACATTTTGATATAGGATATTTCTCCATCTCTCAACATCATAGACGTTTAGGAAGAATTTCTTCATCAGAATCAAAAGTAGAATTACAAGAAGCTATGTACTCAGACAAAGAAAACGACGGATTTGATGAAGAAGATTACGATGAACTCATTGTATTAAACTTCTTTTAATTTTGGATACAAGCTCAGATGCGACAAATAAAAATAAAACGTCAAAAATAAATTATTATAATTTTTTTTCTATGTTTCTCACTGTAACCAGGGAAACAATTATGATAATAGCCTGATAAATATGTAACCCCAGATATTTCGTCGGGTACTTTAACAAATGATTTAAGTACTGGGATAACTGTAGTTGGTGAAAATGAATGTAGTTTAGCAGTTTGTTAAATTTAACAAGAGAATAAATTGTTTAACTGTCGTTGGTGAAAACCACCCTAAGTTGAACTGAGAGAAAATTTACCCACTTATCTAAGTTGAGTCGCTAATGTTTTATTGGGGAGATAGTATCCAAAAAATTAATATAAATTCTAAAAAATGTGCTGCCATCTTCAGGTGCGGTACAAGTTAAACACGGCGTTGTGGGAATTTTTTAGTACACTTTATTACTTATTCACGGTACTGAGCATAAACATTTAGTTTTTTTCATAAATTAAACCATAATTAGTGTTAATGGCAATAACGGTAAGCCCACAATCTAAATACGTTGCTTCTATAGTTTTGAAAATGTTTTGTTATTTTCATGATATTTAGTCATAATTGTAAAAATGGTGTTTAGGTTTTACAATGGGCTACTTGCATACAAGAGGATTTTGAAAACTATTATATTTTTCAAGTTTAGTTTATTCAACTACATTATTTACATTATAATTTTTTCAAATACATTGTGTTATTATTTAATAAATTTAACATAAATGTATCCCTCCTTACTTGATGACGACACAATCACTAGCATTTGATTCGTTAATGTGAGTTGGAGAGGTGAAGGGAAGATCGAGGATCAGACAACGTTCCACTATCCCCGTCTCTGTCTTCCCAAACTACAGAACTAGGACGTATGTCATCCGTGATTGTGACGTCATAAAAAGAAAATATTTATTTTTAGCCGTAAGTGACAAAATTTCGAAAAAAGAAAAAGTAGGGGGTCTTTTATTTTATATATATATTCCACAATTTTTTTTTGTTAATATCATGCAAGTAGCTCATTTTATTTAATTGGGCAAGTGCCCCGCCGCTCCCCCTCCTCCCTCCTAAACGGCGCCCATGATGTGGTGTTGTTTTACAAACAAAAAAATTGTACTAAGTTAAATGTTGTGGCAAGTTAAATGTTGTGGCAACGTTGACCATTATTTAAATTTAAAATAACTTTGTAACTATTAGAATACCAAATTTAAAATAAAATAACCTTCATACCAATCGAAAGAGAAAAAATAAGTATTTTTTTTAAGTAAAAATTCAAATATTTTTTTTATATATTGTTTGCAATTAAAAACTTGGCGGTAAAAACTTTTTAAAAATAACATGACTTAACTATTTTAAAATAAGTATATTTCACTGTACAGGTCAAAACTTTACTTAGTGAGAGGTAGGCGTTAAGGGTGTTAACACTTGAATATTTCTTTTTTTACATTTTTCATATTACTTTTTATATCACTTTTGTACAAGTGTACCTTTTTATTACTTGTGACTGTATAAAATTTCATTTAACAGTTAAAATATTATTCGTTTTTGACAATTCTTGTATTTAAAAAAAAAAAACACAAAATACTTTGTTAAATCACAAAAGATTTTCACTATTTTTAACATACAGTTAAGAAAACTCATGTAAGTTAACTTTTTTTATATTTACACCAATGTAATTCAATATATATTATTGTAAATTTATCTTCAGTAAATGTAGCCCCTGGGGAAGACACATGTGGTGTCGAAACTAGTCGGGAATGATATAAAATTGACTGAATTCCAAAAATATCGTTATCTTTCATCATCCATCCCAATCAAATAATTTACCAGATCACATTTTTACCTTCCGTTACCTCTAGGTAAGGAAGGTATTGTCTTTGGTCAAAAAATTCGGTGGTTAGTTTTCATTGAATAAGCACGTTTTAGGGTCTTTACAATACGATTTTACTATTTTTACGATGATGTCTGTATGTGTGTGTGTGTGTGTGTTCGTGTGTGCGTGTGTGTGTGTGTATGTGTGTGTGTATGTGTGTGTATCCCCGCCGTTTCGGACACGATATCTCCAATACTAGAATTCCAAAAATTACAATTCTTGCGTATTCCTCTTCCTTACAACCATATGCAGATCTGTTTAGATTTTGGTTATAATTGGTCAACCGGAAGTACCCTCATTTGAAGATTTTAATAGTTTTTCTTGGCAAACTCAGTTAAATGTTATTATAACTTAAAGAATATATTATTATCTATACGATTTGATTGCATTTTATATTTGTTATTCAACAGATATGAGTTAAAGAAGAATAAAGATAATAAATTTGATATAAATTTCATTATTCAGCCAGCTATGCTAACTTAACCATGGAAACTGCTAATATATTCAGGTAATTCAAATTGACAGATGTCAGTATCAATAAAATGTAAATCAATGAAAGAAAAAGGGAAGTAACTCTAGTGTTAGAAGTTTCTAGATATAAGAGAGACGATTACATTGGTTTGAACATGTTATGAGGAGAGATGAATATATTAATAGAAGGTGAAAGAAACATAGGAAGACCAAATATAAGATGAAAAGACTGTATTGCAGAAGACTTGAGAGAAAAGGAACTGAATGAGGACGACACGGAAAACAAAAATGAGTGGAAGAAGAAAATAAAAAATAGCGACCCCCTAACGAATGGGAAAAACTAAAGAAGAAGATGTCAGTGTCTAGTGCAATTTGCATAGTTTGTTTATGAAATAACTTTACTGGGAATATAGGATCTTTTGCAAGAAAATTTATGTATAGGGCGCGTGTAGTGACATCACTTTGCTGACTTTGGTAAGCAGATATGAGACCCGTGTCAAAATTACAGCAATTAATTATGTCCATAACTGACAAGTGTTATAATTTTTCATTCAAAATATCATAATTTCTTATTATTATTTTTTTGTTATCAGGAGTATGGAATTCAGTTGCCGAGAAAGGGAATCACATAATACCAAAAATTTAGAATCTTTAGTAAGAAAATTTATGTATGGATTTTTTACATAATACACAGGATTGACGGAAGGTATTGTGCTGGCCACATCAGATTTTTTTTCATTGATATTATCTAGTAATATTTATAAAATGTATCAATTTTATAAATTTTTATGTAAAAAACATTAAAAATAGATAGAAAAAAATATGTCGTCTAATGTAAAAAAAAAAATCTGGTGTGGCCAGCACAATACCTTTCGCCACTTCAGTTTTTTATTACATAATTACAGAGCGCGAGCAGTCATGCGACTTTGTTCGCCTTAAGAAGCAAATATGGGGGCCCGCGTCAGAATGACAACTAGTAATGGGGTCATTTCACGTTTTCTAATTTATTTTTTTCTTGAAAGAATAGGTCAAATTAAATATGTAGGTGTATGTTTTACACCTTACAAGTCTTTAGAATCAGAGATATGATTTTTTAAATATTTGGACGCTGACGTCACGGCTATACGTCACGGCTTGTCGGATGCGGCAGTAGCTCTCTACCGGTTGTGTTTGGAACTATGATTGTTTGGGTTATCACTTGTCAGTTTGATTTTGTGATATCAACATATTGTTAACAAAAAACATATTACATACAACTTTTGGTATTTATATTAATAAATATTTTAGTTACATACCTTTACTCTTAACTTTGCTGTCACCTGTCACAATTTTAGGTTAAATTGTTCACAACAACAAACGGAAATCACGTGGACCGTAAATGTGTGTAAGAGGAATGCCTTTGTGTAAGTAACAAGCCGTGACGTCACGAATTTTGCAGCAGCAAGTTTATTAGCAAATTTATGAATGAAAAGTCATATATTTCATGTTATTAAATGAGACGGATTTCACGATTTTATAAAAAAAAACAACGATTTTTTTAAATGACCCCATTATGTACATAGATGTCATATGTCAGAATTTTTCATTCAAAATTTTAAGATTTTCTAAGTTCACGTGGTTAATGTGACACCAGAAGTGTGGAATTTACGTGTATAAGAAAATAAACCACATGCAATTGGAAAATCACGACATTTAGAATGAAAAACTATAATATTTGGCATATATGTACATAATTACTACCTATCATTCTGACACGGGCCCCCATATCTGCTTGTCAAGGCTAACAAAGTCACATGAGTGCTGGCCTTATTGTATTTAACATTTCTTGTATACTTACTCTAGACTTACACCAAAAATTCTACTTATATTTATTCTTTATATTTAGATTATTTAAATTTAAATTCATTCTATGAAGAAATTTTGTCCTACTCTTCTAATTTTTCGAGATGTTTCCAAATCATTGTCGGGATTAACAGTATTTCTGAATGGTATGTGTAATATACTACCTCTGTAATTTGAAATATTTAACTTTTCATGCAATAAGAAATAATACAATATGTATGTACTTTAGAAAAAAGTCTTCAGTAATGTATCCGGATTTCTGACACGGACATTTATCTGTCAATTACAAACATTTTAATTTTTCAATTTATTTCAATGGCATTATTTCGGCTATAAGATTTATTAAAACAGATTATTTTATATATTATATTTCTTTTATCTCCAAATCTATAGAAGATATAATAAAATATTTAACACGTTCACTGCCAAAGCAGATTTCGGCAAGTGTATTGCAGTTGCCCACTACGAGTTATCTTGTATTTGGCAGTTCAGCTTGTGACGCCAGCCACGAAGTAACTCGTGCCGCACAATATAATTTTTGAAACTAGCTACGATTGTTCTCGTTCAATATAATGATGTTTCACAAAGCTAAGCGTGTGAGGTAGGAATTGGAGAAATAGGATTGGCGTATGGATACAGATTTGGTTCAATTATTTAATTATTATACATATTTTTTGGGCAATACTTACCAAATCTAAATTTTTAATGTAGGGCATGGGTATTTATATAACATAATTATTTTATATATTTATTTCGGCATTATATGCAATAAAAAAATAAAACGGTCTCTGGCGTCAGGGAAAAGCATATCAAAAATAGGTTCGGCTTCACTGTGACAAAAGCCAAGTACGGGAAAGTTCGTAGTTGGCAGTGAACGTGTTAAATGTATCAGATAGCGAATTTAATTTTCTTTAATATATACAGTATGTCCCCGGATTGAGTTTACATGAGGGAAAAAATCTTTATTATTGATTTTACGAAGAAATGTTATAGGAAGAACTTTTTTTGCTGAAACACTTCTGTCATTTACATCTTTAATTAATAATATTTTTTGTGCAACCGGCCGCGAAATAGGCATTTCGCAGCCGCAATATAGGCCAGGAAATTGAATTTCGCGGTTGTTGTTATGGCAACAGCCGCGAAATCCATTTCGCGGCCGCTGTCATGGTAGCGGCCGCGAAATTGAGTAAACAATCACTATGATTCTTTCAAAATTCTTTGTTTATCAAATGTCAATTCCATAGCTACCTTGAAAGCCAACTTTCAATTTACAGTGAAACTGTTTAAAATTAATAAAATTTGTAATTACATATTTTTTACGGTTGCACAAAAAATATTGTGTATACCTTGTCCGCGAAATCCTTTAGCGTCCTCGAGATTGTCTTGCCTCGGGCGCAAGCGGCCTCGGCGACAATTTTTCTCTCGGTACGCTAAAGAGTGATTTCCCGATCTTGATATACAAATAACTATTAATTAGATTTTTTATTATTTCCATCCTCGAAATTAGGAAAGTGCCTTCAATACATGACTTGCTTAACCCACTTGCAACATGTTAAGTGTCATGCTTAATCTACAATGTGTCGTTATTTTTCATATCGTTAATAATATCGCAAAACTTATTTTTATTGCTATATTTTATGTAGTTTAATGTGGAAAGTTTTGACAATATTTTTACAATAAAATGTTCACGTTAGAAAAGAAATGGTTGGATAGGTACGAATGGTCCAATTTTATGACCCCCAAGGAGCCCAGATTTGACAATTGCAGATTTTTATTTGTGGGGACGTTTAAAACAATTAGTGTATGCAGAAAACTTACCCAATGATGCACAGGTATTAAAAAATCGCATAAAAGATACAATATCCGCCCTTAACAGCTGAGGAAATCTAGAATAGCTTTAAAAGAGCTGCGTCGGAGGATTGAATTATGTAGTGACGAAGGTGGAGGGATAATAGAATAATTTAATATTTGATTTTTGTTTCAATGATTCAATTTTTTTTTATTATCCAACCCAAGTTATTATTGTAGATTAGTTTTTTTAAAGTTAAGCAAGAATAGTTCTTCCTATACCCTTTTTTCTAAAACAAAAAAATAAGGATTTTTCCCTCTTGTAAACTCAATCCGGGGACATACTGTATATATATATAATATATATATATATATATATATATATATATATATATATATATATAACGCATGCACGAACGCACGCATATACACACACACACACACATCATCGTAAAAATGTTAAAATTGGATTGTAAGAACATTAAAACGTGCTTATTCAATAAAATCTGGATATGCGATTTTAGCGTGAATTCAATAGGTGCCTCTCGTACAGGTAAACTTTTTTATATCCGATCAAGATCATCTATAATTGTATGAATTATCAACATTTTAGTTAGTTTTTATGAGGGTACATAAGATGCTACTGTTATTTTATTAGTATATAAATATATGTTACAGTAAAAGCATTCAAAATTCATAACTAAATCAACTGGTACGTTTATTTACGCCTGGTAAGCGCCCGCACGGTACAAATATTCCATCATTACCGATACTAGTGTACAAATCAGACTGGCACACCCAGCAATGGGTAATATGCCGTTATGAAGTATATATATTTTAAATCAAATATGTGAAAAATAAGATACTGATGCAGACAGAAAATTACGTTATTCGTACGGCTACGAATCAAGGTAATATCTGATTTAATAAATAAATTACGTTACAGCGAAAGTATTGTCAACAACGAGCATCGTTCTAAAATGGAATTTCCTAATTAAGTTGAAATAATATAATTTTTTGAAAGACAAGCATATTATATCCATCGTTATCGCACACGCTTGTAGTCTTTGCAAATGAGAGAGATAAATGTATGCCAATTTGTTAATTCGTTCATGATGTAGATGACCTGGATCGGACATCTTTAAAAACAATTACTCTAATTTCATTTCATTGTTAATGCGCATGATCAGAATTTGAAATATTTTAAAACAAAAAATTGTAGAATTTTCAATTCTTTGAATTCCAGAATTTCAGAGTTCGAATATTTCACCTGAATCGTGTACGCATGCGTACAAGTTTGCGAACTACTTAGAATTCTTGGGTCGGACATCAGCCAAACCTTATAAAACGCAATAGCGTACAATGAATTTCTTATATGAATTTGGATTACAACAATATTATATAATTATATAACTATTCTGACGAAAATTAGTGAATTTTGAAAATTGCATTAAAATTTTCAAAAATATAATAAAGTAGTATTCTGAAATATATGGACTCGTATACTATTATGTATATTATTTGTCTTTAGCCTATTAATACTGAATCTATTATTATCTTACTTTTTTATAATTTCAAGGTTAATTGTTATTTTTTTTTCTGATAATTAAATTATATATTAATAAAAGCTTGCATCCCTTGTGGGGATCGAACCCACGACCTTTGGATTAGAAGTCCAACGCGCTATCCGCTGCGCCAAAGGGACGATATATACGTTTTTTAATCAGCACTATTGTATAACTATTATAGTTATATCCCTACTGTTTATAATAAACAATAATGAAATTGTAAAATGTTTTAAACATTAAAATGATTTTGATACCTACATATAATATAAAAATAAATTTATTATCAAAAAATATGTTTTGTTTTGCTTATCTTAAGTATTTCTGTTTTGCTCGGTTGCTTATTTAAAAAAAAATGTTACGAAAAATAAATATGAAAATGTATTAAAATTATATTTTTTTTTAACAAATTAATTTGAAATATTTTTTTTTTAAGTTAGAAAGTCAGGTGTTATGATACCCCCCATATTTTATACATAGTAATGCTGTGTAGAATAATTTAGTCTATAATATACGATTATGGTAATTTCCAAAATCAATGTCAATAAATTTATTTTAATTTTATAAAGCTACATGTAAAACACCGCAACAAGGAATACATGGAAGTAATGCGGGTAACTAAGTAATAGTATTGTTATTCGTATGTAGCGTAGCGTATTATATTAATGAACAGTCTATACAGTCTTATATCGAAAATGGAATATTCGGCGGTTTCCTTAAACGAATTGCAGAATATTCGGCTGTTTCGATATCCGACCGAATAATTCCTTATTATTCAGTATTTGACCAACTAGTAACAATGTTGCCAAATAGGCCGAATACCGAATACTTATCAAATATTTCTAACGTTCTACTAATAAAATACTAGTATTGCTTTACTTCTTATATTTGGTTAGGGTCAACTGTTAGTTATCAGAAACGCGTATAGCATTTTTTTAAGTTATTACATTAACATTTTTGATATACGAGTTCATTAATAGCATATAAATGAACGAAGAAAGAATATTAACAAAAAATAAATTTGTTCGTTTAGGTATTAAGGTTTTTATTGCAAAACGTTGCAAAAAGTAACATACTGTATAATTTTAGCTGTAAAATTAAGTCACCATCACCAAACAGTAGAAATATAATGTGTGAAAATTCTTTCGAAGACAATAAAATATTCATCATCCATTTTTACAACAGACTAAAACAATGATATTCAGTACCTGATACCTAACACATGAAATGAAATATAAATATAACACATTTGCGTCAGTATTATCCAGCGACGATGCAATCAATTGATTTGCTGTGCTAGACTATCAGTAACAGTAGGACAAAATGAACAGTCATCTAATAACTCTATTTCAATTGTCAGTAAAATGAAAACATTTCGAAACAGCAGTAAACTGTTGACGAAAATGAACGAAACATTCAATCATACAAACCTATTGTTTACTTGTAAATATGTTTAAAATTATATTGCCAACACTGGTACTCGTATGTGTACTTATTCGCTGTCCATGTGATATTTTAATACAGCATGCACTATAGTTCCAAAAATTATATACAATAAAAATACCCATCCCAAAATAGTACGTATTAGGATAGCTCCAACTCCAAATTGAGTGAAGTTTATTTTAAAACGCAAGTAGCAACGTAATGCACAAAATGCAAAAGCTTTGTCTTGTTCCATCTGCAACTGGTTAAATTACATTCGTAGCGAAAATGTTCTTTGGACAGCACAATATAAAAATATGTTGACATAATATTTCAGTAAATTACATATAATTTTAAAATTATATTTAGAAAAGTTATTTAGAATTTAAATTTAAGCTCAAATTTAATAAATTACACAGATTGTGCAATTTTTAATTTTTGGTTAAATTTGAATGTTCTGTTACATGCAAATAACTGAAACAGTCAAATAGTTAACTTAGAAAAGTTGTAAAGAATAAGAATTATAATTTTAAGTACACAGATTGGCAAATGTTTTGTACATGGTGAAGGTGACAAACATTTTTTTCTCAATTTTCAAGTACCTACTTTTGTTTTAAGTAAATGTAGAATTTTAACTAAAAATGAATAATTGACAAAATACGCATTTTTTAAATTTAAGCTTAAATAACTTTTTTTTGTGTATTTTTAAAAACAAATGTACTTTACTTGAAACTGTAAATAGAAACATCGACATTTTGGCCACGTCCACTTTGTATATTATAGAAATTATCTCTGTTTATTTTTAGTATTTTGAAGATATTAAAAAATCTAAACAATATTTTTTGTCAGGTGAATAATAAAACAATTTTCCATATGATACAATAAAAATCAATCACACTTCAAACTTAAAAAAATATACTTCATAGAACTAATTCGACAAATATTACCATTTTTTCAAATATTTAACGTTTCTAAATAAAATTTGGTTTAATTTTTTTTTACAATTTTCTTCTTTTTTATTTAAATATTTTCTGTTAGATACCATATACTATATTGTAAACATAGTGCAATATGTAGGTCTTACAATTTTTATTACGTAGAATATTTAATTATTTGAGTAGAAACAATGAAGTACATAACATAATGTTGATTACGCGCCCAGTACTGCTATAAATTGTCATAGTTTTCTTACCCGTTGCCAAATCCAACCTGAGGGTACTGATACTGGGGTGCTTGGCTCTCCATATGTTTGTAGTGGTGCGGCGGTAGCGCTATCAACGGCTGATTGTGTGCTGCTGATGACGTCCTTTCGTTGTCCAAGTCTCGAGTCCTGCGGCGGAAACGAGTACGACCTGTTTCGCTTGTCACGGGAACCGGAATGGCGGACTGGAATTCCCGACGCCAGTTGCTCCTTGGAGGAGAACCTAATATAAAAAAAAAAACGAATAAGATTCAGATTATAGTGATTTTTTAAGTCTCAGTACATATATTTTTTCTTAATGATAGAGTTAAATATATAGGTATCTCACGACTATTTCCATCGTAGGTTTAATTATAAGTTTGTGTTATATCTTTAGAATTTGTAAGTTTTCAAAAAATCTAATTACGAAGTTTTATTCTACCTAAAAACAGTTCAAAATTTGTTTAAACAATTTTTCTCTATCATAATAAATAAGATATCAGATATCTTCGAGCTTAGCGAAAAACGAGTTTTTGCCTGTAGCTCAAAAACAAGTGAAAATAGATAATTCCAGTGGTGGCTATTAAATTTTTCTCAAAAAGTACATATTACTCCCGATACTTCGAAAATGAGGATATTCAAAGCACCGCATTAATTATTGACATGAAAATGAAATACACTTAATTTTATTTCTTATAAAATGATATATAAGATGAGGAATAATTTCATATGCACCTGAAATCGTATAGTGCAATTTTTGGTCACAAATACTTGCAACACCTCGGCTCTACGGACCTTAGTTGCAAACATAAAAAACTATAGTAAAAATGAATAGGTAGAAGACACACGTAAAAAGAAGAAACAAAAATACTAGTATTGAGTAATGTATACAGGCTGTTCATTTTAAATGGGCCACCATTACTATCTCAAGAACTATAAGAGCTGCAAAGGCGGTTAAATGGGCAAACAATTTCTATTTCATAAGACAAATTTAAAGAAAAGAAAAATTATTTTTTCGACCAGTGGTTCTCAAAATACGGGACTTAACTTTTTTATTTTAAATGAGAACTGTAAACCTATAACCTAATTTTTTTTGCTGTTAATATATTTATTTCGTAGGGTACGAATACATTTCGGGTTGGGCTCGTAGTTGATTTCAACTAAGAAGATTCTATTTTATTATGTACAGTCCACACATAAGTACACAAAACAAAATATTTAAAATATTGTCGTTCTTCCTTATCTGCAAAATACTATTTGAACGATAATTATAGTTTTGCTTCATTTTTAGATACATTTTTTTTTGCCTATCTTGTAATATTCGAATACATGTTTCATATCTGTGTTTTTCGTAATTTTAAATGTGTAACATTAGAATCTTCTTATGAATTCTACTAAGGTTTATTCTTCTTTATACCTTCCTTCCGCCTTCTGTCATTTCCGAACTCCGGAGGCGACGACGACTGTCCACGCGACGACCGTGCACCTTTAAGCTGCACCAGCCGCACTGGTGGCGACGACGAGCGTCCTCTTGGTTGAGAGGCAGTGACAATGCGGCCGTCGTTAGCATCAGCTGCGGTAGTGAAATGAGGTCTTACACTTGGAGATGTCGGTTGCAGAACGTAAAGTGGACGAAGAGAACCTATAAATATACAGGGTGTTAATGAATACGTGTTACAAATTTATAAGGTATGTAGGGGATGCAAAATAGACTAATTTTTACTAATAAACTCATATCCGCAGGCCACCGTTTTCGAGGTACAGGCTCTTAAGAGGGCAATGTATGTTATGAAAAAGAAGATTTGTGTTAAACATTTTATAAAAAATTCGGATGTGGCCAGCACATGACCTCCCGTCAATTCCATGTTTAAAATAGCAATGAGCTTTAAGTAAAGTATAGCTTCCGGTTCATCGTTTGTAAACAAAATCTAATTTGTTGTTCCAATAAATAAAAAAGTCTATAATACGAAATTTTAGATTATATTTTATTATGTTTTTCCTCGAAAATCTGTTAAGAGCTCCAAATTAAGTACCACTTCCGGTTTATTAGTCTAAATCTAATAATGTTTCAAATTATATACGAGTTTTAAATACTAACTTTCAGAAGTTTTGGATCATATTTTAATATGTTTTCAAGAAAATCTGTTTAGAGTTTCCATTAAAGACCATTTCCGGTTTATAAATTTTAGAAAAAATCTAATATGTCGATCTTATTAATTCAAAAGTTTTAAATACCAAATTTGAAAAGTTTTTTACGAAAATCTGTTCAGAGCGTCAAGTAATGTATCACTTCCGGTTTATCAATTTTAGCCAAAATCTAATATGATGTTCCCCTTAATATGAAAGTCTTGTTGTCCCCCTTTATATAAAGGCCTTAAATAATAAAAAAATCGGACACACACACGCACGCACGCACACTCACACGCACGCGCACACACGTACATCATTGTAATAATAGTAAAAACGTGTTATTCACTGAAAACTCTCTATTGAATTTTTGAATCGTAAACATTATCTCCCTTAATATTTATGACGGCAGGTAAAAACTATTTATCGAGCTATAAATCATAAAGTAAAACAGTTTAATCAACATAGGTTTTATCCTCAACTGTTTCCGAGAAAAACGACAAAGACATAAAACCTGACAAAGATAGTGATCGAACATAATTTTGCCTGTCAGTAAAGAAACTGTAAAAAAACAATAAAATTTTATATGATTTTTTTTTCAATTTCTAATAATTATGAAGTTATTTGAAAATTAAATAATAGCCAAAGTCGCCACATTTAACTTAGTATAATTAAACGAAAGCACATCTAACAGGTAAACAAAAAGTCCCATTTTATCGACGTCGTAACTCTTATATGGGGTCTCGTGGTCGTGTGTCTGAGTGTCTGGTCGCATATCTGGGGACCCGAGTTAGATCCCGACTGACGCCAAAAATTACTTCGAATTTTAAATGGCACAAAATTGACCCCTGTGGTGTATTCTTCACGCCAGCAATGAGTGTCCGTGAGGTGACGCATGGTAAGGGCCCGCACGGTACAAATATTTTATCATTACCGATATTTGTGTACAAAGCAAATTGGCACACCCAGCAATGGGTAATATGCTGTTATGATATATGTATTTATTTTATTTGTAACTGTATAGTTTTGGAGATTAGCACAGGTAAACCCGTAAAAACTCATTTTCCACTGCCTTATATCTCGGAAACTATTAAAAATCGTACCCATGTTTATTAAGATTTTTTAGTCTTGTTGGTCAGTACTATGCCCTTAAAAAAATTACCCTTTTTTAACATCCTGTGTAGTACGAAAGGTATTTTTTTTATTAATAAAAATATAATATAAAAATCTATTTTTACCTCTCGCTTAGAGAGGTAATGGATTCATGCTAAAAATCGCATATCCAGATTTTAATGAATAAGCACGTTTCAAGGCCCCTACATTCCGGTTTTCATATTTTTACGATGATGTCTGCGTGTGTGTGTGTGTGTGTGTGTGTGTGTGTGTGTGTGTGTGTGTGTGTGTGTGTGTATGTGTATGTGTGTGGATGTATGTGTGTGTGTGGGGAGGTTTGACGGATGATTTCTCAAAAACTTAATATCTGTTTAACTACGTATTTCTCAATCGGACATTACTAGGAAGAGCTGAAAGATTTTGGTAATAATTGAACAACCGGAAGTAGCAGATTTTTAAAAATATTCTTCTAAATATTATTTTTTGAAAAATTTTGTTCTCGCTTATATTAAAAAAGGGTAAATTATCTATAATATAAGGTATACAATAATCTGTTGTAATAAATCTCACAGCCCAAATAATATAATGGAAACCAATTGAAAAATTAAAATGTTTGTAACTGACAGACAAATGTCAGTGTCAAAAATCCAGAGACATTACTGAAGATTTTTTTCTGGGAAGTACATACATTATATTATGTCTTATTGTATTAATAGTTAAATATTTAAAATTAAAGGTATATTACATATACTCTTCAAAAATACTGTCAATCCCGACAATGAATTGGAAACATTTCGAAAAATTAGAAGAGGACAAAATTTCTTTATAGAATGAATTTAAAATTAAAAAATCTAAATATAAAGAAGTGATATAAATAGAATTTTTGGTATAGAGTGTAGGTTTACAAGAAATATTAAATACAATAGGACGCGAGCAGTTATGTCACTTTGTTGGCCTTGACAGGCAGATATGGGGCCCCGTGTCAGAATGATAGCTAGTAATTATGTACATAGATTGCAAATATCATAATTTTTCATTCTAAATTCAATGGTTTTTCAATTCCATGTGGTTTATTTTCCTCGACAAGTAAATTCCACACTCCTGGCGACAAATTAACTACGTGAATTTAGAAAATCTTGAAATTTTTAATGAAAAATTCAGATATTTGACATCTATGTACATAAATACTAATTGTTATTCTGACACGGGCCCCCATACCTGCGTGTCAAGGCCAACAATGTCACACGACTGCTCTTGTCCCTAAAAACGGATGTGGCGAGAGGTATTTTGCTGGCCACAACAGATATTTTTATACGGGAAACATAGATTACATAGTACTATAAAATAAACTTTGATTTGCACTTCTGAGATTTGTAGTTTTTTTTTTTTATAAAATGTTTAATTTAATTTTCATGCCCTGCATTGCCCCCTTAAAGAGTAATTATATACCTTAATTTTAGTTGGCTGTGACCTGCCATTGCAGTTAGCAGTTAATATTTGGTTTATTTTAACTTATTACCTTGTATTGCACTCGCATTATGAATGAGCAGACTGTACGCGATTATTCTAACATAGTATTAATATTAATGTACGACCGAGTGTATGGCAGCACATGAAATTCAAAAAGTTAGCGGTCGTCATTTTGAGTAATTATTATTAATGTATTACAAAAATGAATAAAATCATTTAAAAAAAATTAAAATAAACAAAATTATTAACTGAAATAATAGGTAACAGCCAACTAAAATTAAGGTAAATAATTTCTTTAAAAAGTCTGTACCTGGAAAACTGTGCATTTCCGGACGAGTTCACAACTCTATAAATTTGTAACTATTTATTAACACGTTGTATAGTAGTAAAAATCGGTATGTCACTTGAAGGAGATGACAGGCTTGTTTTTGAGTTAATGACTTAAAGTTGATTTTCGCTTATTTTGAAAATACCTCATCTCGTTTATTGGTAGATATAAAGAAAAAAAAGTTTAAATAATTTTTTTATCGTGATTTTCTCAGGCAGGCCAATTCCATTTCCGAATTTTTATACTTTTAATTATAATTAACTTCTATGTATTACTATTTTTTTTTTTGTTTTCTAAAAAGTTAGTATAATCTAATTTAATGAAGTAAATATGTAAATGTAAAATTATTTTATCAAATTCTGTTTTAAAAAATTGAATTTTACCTAACCTTTTGGCATTATGAAATATCACTTTTTTACATAATTGATTCGAAATGAGTTGCGTAATAGTATTTTACATTACAAGCCAGGTAAAACAGTTTTTACTGCTGAAAGGAGAAAATGACTGGCGAGCCAAGAAAGCGAGCCAGTCGCCTAGATTCACTATTCTCTTTAAACACGACGATCGCCTAAACTTGAAGTAGGGTTGCAGCTTGCTTAAACGGTGCGACCGGTTTTCGTGAAATTTGCACAAAGTTGTAGCAAATTATACTTCAGTACCATCGTGGGTAAAAAAAATTATGAAACTTGGAAATTTGGTATGTTTGGTACATTGAAACAACAGATAATTTTTGTTAACTTAAATACATACCTACATATTTACTAATGCTGGCTATTCGGCTACTGCACTAAGCTCCTTTGTATGATATAGTAATATAACTATTGTTCCAATTTATTATGTATTATCCGTATTTTCTTCTCCAGAACTTTACCATAATTTTATTTTGTGATAGTGACCTTAATTTCTTTTCATCACAAACATATAGAAATTAATTTATTAATTAGATACTTTATAAATTCATATTTTCTTTTAAAAATAATATTATTTATTTGAAATGACTAATTTATTGACAGTGACATTTACCTGTCAGTTAGATTTTTAGATCTGAATTGTGCGCATTCAATATTGTTGAAATTGGATTCTGCGGACATTAAAACGTGGTCATTTACCAAAATCTCGATAAGCGATTTTTAGCACGATCCCTATACATCCCTACCAAAGGTGGCGGGAGGTAAAAACAAATATTCCTAACTGCTGTGATGTTAGATAACTAGCCGAGAAAGTGTTACCAAACTTGCCATAAGTATCTAAGTAAAAAACAAATATTTCTAACTGCTTCGTGTAGAAATTATTGAGTGCTATTTATTTTTTAAAAAAAGAAGAAAAAGCGTACTAGTATTAAAGAAATGAATAGATTAATGAATTTACAATTATTTCTAAGTCAATCCTTATTTCTTTTACAGAATATAAAATTATTTGATTTAATATGGTCATTCTTAGTAGTGCCACGAAAATAAACTACAATTATTTTAAATAATTTTATATTCTGCAAAAGGAATAACGATTGATTTAGAAATAATTGTAAATATCATTAATATATACATTAATTATTACTAGGACTTTTTATTCTTCTTTTTTTAAAAATAAATAACACCCAATCAGTTCTACAACTTATATTTAATTTTATAATGTTTTTTTCAGGTTGATAACGTGTGTCTTCTGAGTATTCTATTTATCATATGAAACGAAATGTTTTCTGTAGGGCTAAACTTTAAATATATCAATCAACTCTTGTTTTTGGAAAAAAAATATCAGAATTTGACCACTGAACCAGTTTTTATTTTTTGCATAAAGTTGTCAGAAATATGTCGTGTTTGGTAATTAAATGAAATGTTTTTTTTTTTCATATTTTGCCATACAGAAATGTCAACAGTTTTACAATTCAATCGGGTTTTGTTTTTTGCATACAGTTGTCAGAAATATGTCGTGTTTGGTATGAATGAAACGTTTTCTAAAGGGCTGCCATGCAGCAATGTTAAAAATTTAACAACTCGATCGGCTTTTGTTTTTTACATAAAGTTGTCAGAAGTATGTCGTGTTTGGTATCAAATGACAGGCCCTCTTAAGGAATGTCAGGCACTAGTGTCAAAAATTTGACTTTTGTCTGATATTTGACATAATGAGAATGTTTGCATTAGCAATTTTAACTGTAGCGTAGCCAGTTGAGTGGGCAGGTTGGGTGGGCATGTTGCTTGGGCAGTTTGGGTGGATAGGTTCCGTGAGCAGTTTGGTTGGCCAGGTTGCGTGGGCTGTTTTGTTGGGCATGTTGCGTGGGCAGTTTGGGTGAGCATGTTGCGTGGGCAATTTGAGGGAGCAGTTTGGGTAAGCATGTTGCATAGGCAGTATGAGTAAGCAGGTTGCGTGGACAATTTGGATGAGTACCTTGCGTGAGCCGTGTGGAGAGTACCTTGCGTGAGCCGTGTGGATAGATAGGAGAGTAAATATTTTAGGAGACTGGTAGCGTTAACACTTTCGTAAAGACTATTACAAAACACTATCGGCGGAGCCCTAGGGGAAACTTGGCGTCTGAAGTTACGTTAGTACACCACTATTGATACGACTATTACCTAGGTTACATTAGTAGTAAAGCCATTTTTTATTACATTATTTCTAATTTATAATACTATTTTTCTCGAAATAATAGGGCTGTTGCGAGAATTTTCCATGACTTCTAAATACTAAATTTTAAAAAATCTGATGTGGCCCGCACAATACCTCTCGCTATTTAATTTTTGTTAACTTAAATACATACTGCATTAAGTTCCTTTGCATTATATATTAATATAACTATTCTTCCAGTTTATTATATATTATCCGTATTTTCTTCTCCAGAATCTTACTATAAATTCATATTGTAGTACTGGCGTTAATTTATTTTCAATTATAAATATTTGGAACTTAATTTATTAAATATATATTTTATAAATTCATATTTTAATATTTTCTTTTTATAACACTTACAATTATTAATTTTAATTGAATAATTTATTGACTGACAATGATATTTACCTGTCAGTTACATAAATATGAGATCTGAATTGTTTAACCACGGAGAAATGTTTATCTTTAAAGCATAGACTTCTGAATTTATAAAATAAACTATTTTATAAATTTATTCATAAAAAACATATTGAAAAAGTATTACTGTATATCGGTAGAATATTTGATAATCTTAAATTATTATAACACAAATAGCGGAAAAATGTAAATTACTCGTAAATGTATTTTTCGAAGAAAAACTGTTTTGAGCTTCAAGTAAAGTACCATTTCCGGTTATCTGATTTACACCAAAATCTAATGGCTTCTTTCCATATTAGAGTAGAATAAGAATACACGGTTTCAAAATTTTCAAAATAATAGTATTTGAGTTAGAGCGTAAAGAGGATCCACACAAATCCACAGACATCATCGTGAAAATGATAAAATATGATTCTACGGACCTTAAAACGTGCTCATTTACCAAAATCTCGATATGCGATTTTTAGCACGATCCGTTTACCTCCCTTTACCAAAGGTAGCAGGAGGTAAAAATATTGTCTTCAAAGAGCCTCAAACGTAAAAATATCACGAAATATCTATTAGATATTTTACAATTAATTATTATTGAAATTTGTGAAATATTTTGAAAAAATCAGGTGATCATGACTACTTTTCGCTCTTTATTTAATTATTTACGGAAATTACAACAAATTATATGATTTTCATTATTACTATGAAAAATATTCCATAAACTTTCATTTAAAATACTTTTTAAAAAATGTGAAACCGGGTCATTGTTATACAACCCTATACAATATTTACATCGTTTAAATCAGAAAAAAATATCTATTTAATGGATTAAAAAAATATATAGTGTACCATCTAAAAAATTATAATTTTGTTCTACTGTTTGAGAATTTTCGATTTCATTGATAAATTAGCCTCTTATTCTTGATCATTTTTTGTATATAACATTTTTCTCTTGTGATTAGTTCGCCCAACTATCTAAATAAATAAAATAAAATTTAAGCAACTGGGCACAGTAAAATGATTCTGGGTTCGTGTATTCTGATATTAAGAATCAACAAACTTTTCTTTATTTAATCGCGAAATCAATAATTGATTGCATGCAGTTATTATTAGATATTTGCTTAATTAGTTACCTACATATACAGGGTGTTTCCTTTAAAACAACCAGCGCTTTTTTGGGCGAACTAATGACTTTAGAGAAAAATGTTATATACAAAAAATTACCAGGAAAATTGGCTTAATTTATGAGGAATAATAAATAAAAAATTCAACCAGTGGTTCTCAAACGGTAGAATAAAATTATATTTTTTTAAATGGCAACCTATATAAATTTTTGTCCATTAGATAGAGAATTTTTTTCTGATTTCAACGATATAAATATGATATGGGGTTGTATAACAATTATTTCGAGAAAAATGATATTAAAAATCAGAAATAATTCTACAATATTGAAGTAGGCTATGCAATAAACAAATGCAAACAAATGATACAGGTGACTGATAGTTTTGTTACTTACGTTATTAAGTGTTTGTTTTCGTAATTGTTTAATTACTTATTAATAAAAAATGGCTTTGCAGTTGCAAAAATACCAAAAATACCTAAGGTTGCATAAATTTGTAAATAATTTCCATCATATTGTTTTTCTTTTTATGTTAGTACTATTATTTTTTGATATTTCTTCGTTATGTAGTTCATTTGTTATTATGAATTTCTTAGTAAAACAAGTTATTTTAGATATAAGAAAATAATATACTATCGTAACCTAGGCAATAGTCGTATTAATAGTTGTTTATTGCATAGCCTACTTCAATATTGTAAAATTATTTCTGATTTTTAATATCATTTTTCTCGAAATAATTGTTATACAACCCCATATCATATTTATATCGTCGAAATCATAAAAAAATTCTCTATCTAATGGACAAAAAATTTATATAGGTTGCCATTTAAAAAAATATAATTTTATTCTACCGTATGAGAACCACTGGTTGAATTTTTTATTTATTATTCCTCATAAATTAAGCCCTTTTTCCTGGTAATTTTTTGTATATAACATTTTTCTCTAAAGTCATTAGTTCGCCCAAAAAAGCGCTGGTTGTTTTAAAGGAAAGGGTCACATATTTCTGGATATTTTTAATAAAACTACGATTAAAATGCATGTGCATGTAATATTTACTAATAACTAAAAAATGTTTATTAATATTTTTTTCTTTACACTGTACTTTGATATATTTATGCCTGTATTATTTTACAAACAGAAAAATAAAATAATATATTTTATGTAGAAAGTAGTTTGAAGCACATTATTTGACAAATTAAAAATAAAAGAAAGCAATTATTTAAAAAATTAATTCTGTTTCGGAATAAAAAAGTAAAATGATATGTCTTTTTCAATTTGAATAAATATTTAATGCAAAATTTCGGTATTTCGATTTTTTCTACTATTAATATAAATTAAGTAATTTCATTTTCTAAATGCAAAAACATTTACATTCTATACTTAAATCTACGTCTTTATGCATTACTCATAAAAATTAAATAATGAACCTGGATATTTACGAATATTATTATTAATAAATACTTTATAAATATTTGGGCTATATTAATAAACTTATTACCATTAAATGTAAAGGTTTAATATGTGCATTGATAACTTTATGTATGAACTATACAAAATCATATTAAGAAATCATGGCATTGACTTATGACATTTATGAATATTTTCTAGCTATTGCGAAACGCATATAATATTGATTAATTACTCAAAAAGGTAATGTGGGTGTTCTATTTTTAAAATTAATGTATATGTATACAAACAAAAATACTGAGAATTAAAATAGAAATATTTCTTAAGCGATAGTGCGCAACGAATTGTCATATATTATCAAATGCGAAGGTAGCGTGGCCGAGCGGTCTAAGGCGCTGGTTTAAGGCACCAGTCTCTTCGGAGGCGTGGGTTCGAATCCCACCGCTGCCATGACTTTTTTATAAAAAAATTATAAAATTTTGTAACTTTCTCAAATTTATTTTAAATTACATATTTTATTATGTAGATAAGTTTATTAAATTCTGTCTATATTTAAAATGGGAATAAATGAAAGGTAGTGTTAAATAATAAAAAATATAAAGAACTAAAAAAAAATTTCCTTCGAGCCGGATTTGAACCAGCGACCTATGGATTTCAAACTAGCACACTACAGTCCACCGCTCTACCAACTGAGCTATCGAAGGTTATATGTTAGATCAAATTTTTGATAATAGTACTCATTTTAGAAATTATATCAAAAAAATATATACAATAGAAAAGTAAAAAAATAAAATAAATTTTTCATAAAGTAAAACTTTAGTACCAAATAATATATGAATTAATTTATAAAAAGATGTTTTACTATTATTTATTAATGTGTATAACCTTGAAATTTCGTCATTGATCACAATATTTAAAAGTGCTTACGTCGTCCCTTTGGCGCAGAGGATAGCGCGTTGGACTTCTAATCCAAAGGTCGTGGGTTCGATCCCCACAAGGGATGCAAACGTTTTAGTTAATTCTCATTAAAATAAAATTCAGACACATGAATACGAATGTTTGTGTTTAAATCAAATATAATATGAAAAAGTCGATGATTATTGCAATAAAGAATGAAATGTACTATAACTTGTATATACTACCAATGAGGGATATTCCGTTTTTTTAATTGATTTATGCCCGGTTGCACCAACGTATTAAACTTGGTTTAAAGTGACAATATTGCATCGAAATGAAATGTCAAATGAAGTATAATATATTGCTCAAAATTTAGATTTGCATTTTTACTTCCTTGTACGTAAGTAAAGGAAGTATTGTATTCGCGAAAAATTTCGGTTTTCAGATTTCAGCGGAAATATCCATTTTGATCATCCCTGAATCCATTTTGACTAATTTCGTCGTGACGTCTGTACGTACGCCCATACGTACGTATCTCGCATAACTAAAAAACGGTAAGCCGTAGAAAGTTGAAATTTTGTATTTAAGACTGCTATAACATCTAGTTGTGCACCTCCCTTTTTGGTTATTACACAATTTCCAGAAGTGGCACTATACATGAAGCCTATAATAGATTTTAATGAAAAATTGTTTTAAAATATAATCCAAAACTTTTCAAATTTGGTATACAAGACTTTTATGTCAATCGAAATAACATAATAGATTATGGTTTAAATAGGCTAACCGGATGTGGTACATTACTTGAAGTTGTTAACAGTTTTTCTTGAATAAAATGATTTTATTTTGATTTTAGAAATAAATGCTTCAAATAAAAGTTTTAGAGAATTAATTTCTGCGTCTAGCACATCAAGTATTATTAAATTAGCCCTTTGTATAAGCGAGATATGTAAATTTAAAAATTATATACTTTTTTTGTTTTTGTAATAAAGCTTGCTATGGATTAGGACAAAAAAAATTAAAAAAATGTTCATGTCAAATTACGTTAAATACGTGCAATTTTATGCTTCGTACAATAACAAATATTATATTTTTATTGTGAAATTAGTCATATTCATTGTTGTAATCAAATATTTCTTTGTTGTAATCAAAACTCTCTTTAAAAAGAACCGGGTTAGATTTTAAGAATGATAGTGGTAAATGAATTATTTTTTGTTCTATATCAAAATATTTCTCGGGCTTGGCTTAAGCCTGTCAATATTTTGTAATTTAGTTAATAATCGTACAAGGAAGTCGTGTGGTGTCCACATCAGATTTTTTTGTTTAAACGTAGATTAAAATTTCAATCTTGTTGGTGCAACTGTGTATTAATTTTTTTACTAATGTTTTAAAGTGCGGTATTAATAGGATATATTTAATGTTTACATACCTGTCGATCCATTTAAACGTACATCGCCATTTAAACCATTTTGATCTATAGCCCAATATTGAGTTCCTGGATATGTTTTGTTGTGGGCGTCCTCCTGAAATTAAAAAGTTGTTAATAATTGATACAGCGAACAATACTTTTCAGACAAACATGAGGGACCGAATATGTCACTATTAAGAAAAATTCAAAATCAAAATATTTACCAATGTTACATTGGTAAGGACAAATGGTCTTAGTCCAACAATTCTACAGAGCAGCATCTTCAACTGTCAAACGTCAAACAATATTCATAACACTAAATATAAATCAAAACGTAAAACAGAAAATACTCTGTCCTTTCGCACATTTTATACATAATTATAGTAACAAAACAAAGTATAAACAATTGCTTGTAACACTAATTTTCATTTGTTTCATGATTTCATACATGGTTTGTTGAATCAATAGTTTATATGGCAACCGGCAATTTTCTTCTGCGCTGTCGAACTCATGTTACATTGCATGTTTCAGTGTAGTGACGTCACTCAGTCACGAAATTTGATTTCTATAGGTGGCAAACAGATAGTTGCCAGGCAACGAAAATACCATAGCAACTAGCAAGCTTATAGTTATAGAGGGATTTTTGAATAATAAAATTGAAATTATATTTTAGAATATTTTTTTACATGCACGAAAATATTAATAATTATTATCTGTACATAAAAGATATTGTATAAAACCAACACGTATTTAATTTATCTATTTTTAAATCTGTATTGCGGTGGAGAGGAAAACTATACTTATATTTTTCCAATAATCTTTTATTAATAGGTTTCATTAATGTATACCAATTCATGTTTTATAGTACACCACTACTTGATAGACATAAAAATAACTGTTTTGTTTGAAAAATAATTTTCGATTGTTGATAGAAAGAACAAAATTACTTTATTCGTAGTCTATGAGAATTTTTGTTAAAAAAGGCACATTTGAGTAGGTATAGTGAAAATGATTAGGCAGAAGACGCACATCATCAACCTGAAAAAAACCTTATAAAATGAAATATAACTTGTAGAATTATTAGTATCTATTATTTTTTTTAAAAAGGAGAAAAAATATACTAGTATTAAAGAAACGTATATATTAATGTATTTACAATTATGTCTTAAGTCAACCGTTATTCCTTTTACAGAATATAAAATTATTTGACATAACAAAGTCATTTCACAGCATAGCGCTCAACCGTGGGTCAACCGCTATACTGTGGTCATTATCAGTAGTGCCAATGTTTGGTACGAAAATAAACTACAATTATTTCAAATAATTTTATATTCCGTAAAAGGAATAACGATTGACTCAATTGTAAATATCATTAATATATACATTACTTAATAATAATATTTTTTTATCTTCTTGTACAAATAAATAATACCCAATAATCTAAGTTATATTTCATTTTATAAGGTTTTTTTCAAGTTGTGTGTGTGTGACGAAAGTTTCGGATCGCATAACTTCAATACCACGATTCCAAAAGTTATAATTTTTGCATATTTCTCAAGTTTATATCCAGAAGAACAAGTGATTAGATTTTGGTTATAAATGGTCTACGGAAAGTATCCTCATTTGCAATTTTTAAGTTTTTCTTGAAAAAAACCAGTTAAATATCATTTATTGCCACTTAATGTTGTTATAACTTTTAAAGAATATATTATTCTCTATACGATTCGATTGCATTTATACTTCATATTCAATAGATATAGAGTTAAAGAATTATGAAGATACATATTAAATTTCATAAATCAGCCAGCTATGCTAACTATGCTAATATAGTCAGATAATTCAAATTGAGAGATGTCAGTGTCAATGAAACGAAAATGAATGTGGCAAAGATGAAAATTTAGAGATAGATGTTGAGAAGACACGGAAAGATAGGGTAAGGAATTAAAGAATATGGGAAATGGCTCGAGTGATAGAAGTTTCTAGAAAGATACAAGAGAGACGATTACATTGGTTTGTCATGAGGAGAGATGAAATATATATTAATATTAATATATTATATTTATATATTTTAGACAAGGTATACACAAAAGAAAATACATGGGGGTAACACGAAGACGAATGAATAGCTTAGTAGTAGAAGGTGAAAGAAACAGATGAATGGGAAAAGCTAAAGAAGAAGATGTCAGTGTCAAGCGCAATTTGCATCGTTTGTCTATGAAATAATTTTACTGGAAATATAGGATCTTTGGCAAGCAAAAATAAATGTATGAAATTGTACATTGACGGAAGGTAATGTGCTGGCCACATCAGATTTTTAATTTTTATAAATAATTTCCAAGTGTGAAACACATAATATTGAATTTTGCTTTTGCATTTCTTTAGGGTATTTTTTATCAGTGTTAAATTTCGGGTTATGATGTTAGTATTATTTTTTATAAGGACTCCATATTAAAGTTACACCATTTTTTTAGCTTTTCAACGATGTGTAACTTATTTATATTCATTTGCTTGAAACATGAAAAATGTAATATTTTTTCCGCTCCCGATATCGTAAGTAGGCTATTAGGACATTGTTTGTAGGGATATAATATGTATGTTTATTTTACGATCAAGGTAACTGTTTCTGTTTCTATTAACAACGGGATGTAAGTAATTTCATTACATCCCTACGCATGTGTCTTATCTCCCTCTTTATGAAATACCAACAGTTAGATATTTTAAACTTGTGTCTAATATTTGATCATTCTTATAATTTATGATTTTGAATTTAATTTCTTTCAAATTATCCTCATATCATAAATATTTCCATTTAAAGGTTACCAATGACGTGTGAAATGTGACAGATGACAGGATTTTATTTTATGAATTTTCCATGGAATATTAAGATCAATATTCAATGGTATTCCTTGACATTTCTGGCAGTAAATACGTATGACGAGATAAAAAATAAATCACCGGGAAAAAATCTTATATGCAATTCGAGAGGTAATTACTTGGGGTAACACGACAAGCAGGCCATAAGCGTTTAACATGAGAAAACAGTTTTTCGTTGCACAATAGTGATCTATTAACTTTATGTAATAATGCTTCAAATAAATGTTATAGAGAATTAAATTAGAATTAGCATATTTTATTTTGCACGTTTCGTAACCGAACAAATTTAATTTAAATTTTTATAAAAATGACTTCTTCATACTGTACCCATGGCACTGTAAAAAATAACAAATATAATGACATTTTACTGTCACATTGTGGCATATTTTATCTGTCCGAAACTCTCTGTTCGAGTTATTATTCTAATCTAATCAAATCTTTATTTGCCATGATAATTATAAAAAAATATTTGGCTTGTCAATAATAGGATACAATATATATATATATATATATATATATATATATATATATATATATATATATATATATATATATATATATATATATATAAATATATAAAAAAGAAAAAATCTAAATATTGCATACACAAATTTACAATGAAAAATAGGTATCTACAATAAATAAGCAGAAATATAAGAACAAACAATTAATTATCAAAAAATTCGTCAATGGAATAAAAACATTTATGTATAAGATATTGTTTTAGTTTAAATTTAAAAGAAGTTATTGAATTATTAGCTTTTAAGTCTTGAGGTAGATGATTAAAAATCTTGATAGGCATGTATGAAACATGAAAATTTTTTGTTCTGAATTTAGGAATATATAAGTTGTTGATGTTACGAGTGTTATGAAACCCAGTAGCTTGTTTGATTGTTAAAAAAAGAGAAGGATTTTTCTTGACAAAAACCGCACATTGAAGAATATAAATACAAGGAAGAGTAAGCAGATTAAGACTGACGAAGAGACTTTTGCACGATGTATCAAGAGAACATCCAATAATTGCCCTTATAACTTTTTTTCTTAGCTTTGAATACACTAATGGCTTGGGTTGAATTACCCCAGCAGATTATGCAATATGACAAGATACTGAAAATGTGAGCAAAGTAATACATTTTGAGCATATCCATATTAACACGTTTACGTAAAACGTAACAAGATGTATTTAGTCGCTTTATAAGATGATGAGAATGATTGGCCCAAACAAAGTTATAATCTATGAGTAATCCTAAAGTTTTACTTGTTGTAGTAGGATTTACCATTGAAAATGGGGAATTATTTACATGTTTTCCGCTTCTTGTTTTTTTTAGTAATCGCACTGCATGAAAATCTCAAAAACAAAAAGATTGTGAAGAGAAAAGATCTAAAACCTTTCATGTGTAAGTATTAAATATAATAATATTTGGGGAGTAACAAACCGTGACGTCACAAATTTTACAGCCGCACAAGTTTATTAGAAAAATTATGAATGAAAAGTCGCATATTTCATGTTATTTTATATTACTATATTTAATAAATGAGACGGATTTCACGATTTAAAAAAAAAACACGATTTTTTTAAATGACCCCAAATAATTCGATGCCTTCCAAATCCAGTGTTGTTTGTTCAGAACACTTTATTGAAGAAGGTTTCGATCGTACTTCAGTATCATGCGTTCGATTACGTGAAACTGCTGTACCCACTATATTTAAAGCATTTCCATCATATCTACAAGTATATATTAATAAAAATGATTTTAATATATAACTATAATGAAAGTCATTCAAGTACAAATGACACATACTTAATAAGAATATTAAAGCATAGGAGTAGAAAAATTTAATATATGTAACATTTCTCATTTTTGTCCTTTCCTTTTATAAAGAAATATGTTATTATGTTCAAATCATAAATATATGTTAGTATAATGAATGTAATGATATTAAATATTTATATTCCATTTAATTCCGTTTTTATTCACTTTATTCAGATTTTGCTATACGCTCCATTGTAAGTTGGTGCGGACCAATATAACTGCCGAGTGTATGCCCTCCGTCCCATAGCTTCAATGCCTTTACCCTAGTTCAAGCTTTACGCTACCTGTATACACATATATTTCTTTGAAATAATAATTTTTTTTCGTTTATAAGTGGCATTATTTTGTTGTGATGTAAGTTATATTTTATAATTTCTGACAGGGAACGTAATTACATTTGTTTATAATTTTATTTTAATACCATGGCTAACAGTATAAAGAAATAACTTTTATAAAAATTTCATTTCGATGCAATATTGTCAATTTAAGCCAAGTTTAATATTTAAGTTGCGTTGGTGCAACCGGCCATTAATATGTACATATTTTTGGATTATTTTGTTTTAAACTGTCTTCTTGAGTGTAATATTTTAGTAATTATACTGTTTTTATATTATAGCAAATAAAATAGCGGAAGCACCACGCCCGGACAATTATTTTAATGGATTTCTAGACTAAAATTATTAATTGAATATAACGGCTTTAATTTTGTTAGGCATTGTGTCAACTAACTTTACACACTCATCAGGTTCAATATTATCCCATAGTTGTTGCAATTTTACTTTTAATTCATTTACTGTGCGTGCCGGATTTTTACGCAGTTCCTTTTTCATTTTATGACAAAGAAACTCAATTGGCGATAAATTCGGACTACTTGAAGTCCACTTTAAAGTAGGAATATTACGATTTTTAGCCAGGTTTTAACAGTTTTTGCTGTATGATACAGGACACTGTCCTGCTGATGGACTGGCATGACGGAATCTATGGTAAAAAACATCTTTAAGTATATCGTTATATTTATCAGCGTTAACCGTGCCATTTATAAAATGTAGCTTGCCTATCCCCCTTCCAGACATACCAGCCCACACCATAACGGTTGCAGGAAATTTAGCTTTTTTAACCAAACAGTCTATCTGGTATGTCTCTGAAGAAGTACGCAATACGCGTTTTCTACAATCTCCCAGGCAAATTTAAAATTTGGACTCATCGCCCAAATAACGCTAGCCATTCTTATACTAATACTAATAATCCTTTTTACCTCTCGCTAAGAGTGATATTGGATTCATGCTAAAAATCGCATATCCAGATTTTAATGATTAAGCACGTTTTAAGATCCCTACAATCCGATTTTAATATTTTTACGATGATGTCTGTGTGTGTGTGTGTGTGTGTGTGTGTGTGTGTGGATGTATTTTTGTGTATGTGTGTATGTACGTATGTGAGTCGGTTGGAAGGACGATTTCTCTAAAACTATAATACTTAATATCTGTTTAACTACGTAAAGAGCTGAAAAGGTTTTGGTAATATTTGTACAACCGGAAGTAGAAGATTCTTAAAAAAACCTTCTAAATATTATTGTTTGAAAATTTTTGTTCTTGCTAGTAGAAGAATAGTAAATTCTCTATCTGATACATATAAATATTTTATTATATCTTTTATAGATTTAGAGATAAATAAATATGTTATATAATAGCCTGTTGTAATAAATCTCACAGCCCAAATAATGTCATGGAAACCAATTCAAATTTAAAATGTTTGTAAGTGAGAGAGAAATGTCAGTGTCAGAAACATTATTGGAGATTTTTTCTGGGAAGTACATACATATATTATTTTTTATTGTATTAATAGTTAAATATTTAAATTATAGGTATATTACACATACCCTTCAGATATACTTTAAATTCCGACAATGTCAGATAAGAGGAGATAATCGGGGCAGCCCTCAGCGCACAATAATAAGTAAAAGGCGATGGATGATTGTCTACGAGAAAATATTTGAATTGTAGACGCTACAAAAATTTTGTTATGTAAGGGTATGAAAATTTTATATCGTTGAATTCAGAATAAAGAGCTCTATTGAATGAGCAAATAAAAAACATATGTTTTTATTTAAAATAAAAAAGTTGGTATCCATATTTTGAGAACCACTGGTTGAATTTCTTTTTTCAGTATATCTTTGAAATACCTATGTGAAATAGAGATTCTTTGCTAATTTAACCAACTTCGTACCTCTTCTAGTTCTCGAGATCGCAATGGTAGCCACTTAAAAATGAACACCCTGTATATATATATATATATATATATATATATATATATATATATATATATATATATATATATATATATATATATATATATATATATGACATTTCACTATAAATGTACAATAAATTACAAAATAGAGTTTACCATATCTAAATTTTAGGCTGGTAACAAGGATTTGTATTTGTAAAAATATTCTTTGCTTTATGCATACGGCGAGAAGTTATGTGCTGGCCACATCAGATTTTTATCAAAAAAATCGCAAAAAATACCTTATAAAACTTTTATTTTTCTAATGGTAAATACCAAAATATGTATTCCGATTATTTCCCGCCATTGTACGGTAATATCTTAAGCATTTGATCGGCGATTTTGTTTCACAATTTTCCCTAAAGCTCGATAATCAGTATTAGAAGTTGCCGGTGGACGACCAGTTTTTTCTTTCTTTCCATAACATTTTCATTTTGTTTAAACAAATTAATAATACCTTGTACTCTCAATCGAGGAATCGAATGTGAAATCGAATTTTTTCGTGCATAAATGCCGTTCAAATGGTCATTAATTATGGATTTTCTTAAATCTTGAGTATATGGTTTACCACAAGCCATTTTATTGTAAAAACTTACCACTTACAATAAATGTCCAACAGTTTGTTGATTTCAAAATGTATTAATTGTTTTGTCACCAGTTAAATTATCCACCGCCTACTTTAGGCAAAATTTATAAGTGGTTGAACTATTTTGATTTGTATGCTATAGTTAATTTAATTTAGTTTAAAACCTAATTGTTATGGAAATTATATTCATTTTATTGTTAAATTATATATTTTATATATTTGTATATTTTACGGTAATAATATAATTTTTGTATTTATTGACTTTTTTGTAATAAAATGAAATGTCATTAAGTAAAATATTGGCTGGTACATTAATTAAACATTACTTTTAATTTAGACTAATATGTTTACTCACAATTACTAAAATGTTGAAAAATATTTACCTTCTAAATTTTACACTAACCTTATTCTTATTGCCCATGGGAACTAGAGCCCATGTGACGTTTTCTTGATGTTGATGCTGTACTTGAGAACCAAAATGATCTACAGGTTCTTGTATCCTTCTTGCACTCCAGTTATTTCTGCTTGAAATAGCTGCACTATCATTCCTGAAAATTAATGAAATTATTAATTAACAAATAATGATTCGAATCCGTATTTAAACTTTTTATATTTGTGTGTTTGTCGTATAAAATAAATTGATGAGTAGATAGTAGATACTACCAAGATAACACTAATGCACAACGTGTCGCATAATGTAATAATAGTAACGGAACGGTATCTCGGTCGTTCACCTAATCTGTGGAATGCGGAATATTACTTATTGAAACATATAAAAGTAAATGTTATACAAACTTAGAATTATTGTTTTGATTTTATTTTCTGTGTATCACTTTATATTACCATTTACTTGGAAATTGTCCATTTCGCAATAAATAGAAAAATTTATGAAACAATATAATATTTCTATGCATTTTAATAAAATAGGAAATCGTTTGCAACACAACCCATAAAATATAATGAATAATACTATATGAATTGCAATAATTTTTTTTTTTGTATTTAGTAGATTCTTTGATATTTAAAAAATATTCTTTTCTATTCTTTTATGTTTTCTTGTCAAAATTTATAAGCTATGTACATCAATTAAAAAGTTTGTTTTATTAATTCTTTAGTTACCATTAATTTGTAAATATACTTTGACAAAATAACAGAATGTATTAACAAGACAAATTTGGGTAGAAATTTCATTATGTATTCAGTTTAAGCTATTACCGATTTGAGAATACGTATCTATTTTAAACATATTTATGCTTTTTTTAATATTTACAATGCTCTAGGTTTTTTAACAGAAACATATTACATGTAAAATATAACTTTAATTAAATTCGTAATTGTTAATAATTTATATATACGAATAAGAGGATTTATGAAGAATAAATGTACGAGAATCGAGAATTGTTATTCAAGTTTTGATTACAATGGTTTAAACGTCATAACAATTATTTAAATTAGTAGCACTAATTATCTAAACCCAGATCTGGGCAGTACTCGAGTGTCTACTTTTACTTTTACGCATGAGTACCAGTTAGAGTACAAGTATGGAAATTTTACGCGAGCAAATTAAAAAAAAAAACTTTTACTCGTACTTTCGATATTTTTTGCTGGACTCTGAGACTGTACTGAGTACTTATTTTACAAGTAATTAGAAATAATCCGACTACAATAAACATGTTTAAATAAGCAGAATTTCAGTGTAGTAACGCAGTGGTAAAGTTAACACATTGTTCCAAGTATCAATAGTGTACCTGTAATTTCTTGTATTATCTGGTGCTGGTGTAATAAACATAGTTTTTTTTTCTCAGAATAAATAACTACATAAATAATTATTTTTTTTATAAATCTTATGCCCGGTTGCAGAAACGTTCATCAATGCTTTGTTTAATTAACGGATAATCAAAACGAATAAACGCATCGCGATTTTTCGACAGCAACAATTTAAATGTCATAACAACAAGGAAACTGATTCGAATTGTTCATTTTGATGGTCCGTTAGTTAAACAAAGCGTTGATGAACGTTTCTGCAACCGGGCATAAATATTTTTAAATATTCATTTACTAACGCTATACGAGCCCTGCGCCAAAAGAAATTATGTATTATATTTTTTCGCATAAAATTACTAAATTTATGCCTGTTCCTCCCAGTTATTTAATGGGGTCTCGTAACCATGTGTGCCTCAGTGTCTGGTCGCGAATCTGGGGACCCAAATTTGATCCCGACTGACGCCAAAACTTATTACGAATTTTTTTCTTCATATTCAATGAATTTAGAGATAAAAATTATAAAGAAATATCTTGCAATCTAATGCTGCTAAAAGCTGCACCATGGAAACAGAATATTCAAATATTACCAATTGACAGATGTCAGTGTCAAATGAAATTTACACAACATCTTAGTGAAATGATTTTACTGGAAATATATAAATGTAAAATAATTTATAACTAGAAGGCTAGATTAAGGTATATTTAGAGAAATATCCAAGCTAGTTAATTCGAAAACTCATCATTTTACAATAATCATTTTGAAATCGACTGGGAATTTTATAAAAAAGACGGATTTTACAATATGCCTACAGGATATACAAATCTAGCAAACTACTTTGACCAACAAAAAAACCGGCCACTTAAAAATATCCATATATTTTCAGATTTGAGATGTTGGTATTTGATATGTGGCAACTATATTAAACTATGAACTACGACCTGTTTTGTTTGGGATGTAATATATTAAATTACAGTTTTTATTTAAAAATAGAAATTTATAGAGCCAACAAAAAAATGAACGTTTCATACATAACAACGCAACCCAAATGACACCACCTTATTCTTCTACCGAATAAAAATTGTTTAAACGTTTTTTTTTTCGCATCTATCATACTCTCATAATTAACAAGATACGAGGTATTTTCAAAATTAACATAAAACTATTTTTAGCGTCTAACTCAAAAACAAAAGACAAATGAATTTTTTTATGGCGACTATCAATTTTGTGTCAAAAAAATGACTAAAGAATTTGCAAACGATTTTGCTTTTGAACAAATTCAACGCATTACGTTTGATAATATTTAACGTGGCCGTTTCTTTGCCGGTCAGTATATGCTGTAAAAAGCCATATTTTTACAAACAATAATAAAATGATAGTATCGAATAGACCTAAAGACAAATAAGTTGTAATGAGAAAAAATATTATTCAGTTTTCGAATTTGACACCAAATTCCTTTGTTTTATAGCGACATATTTTAATTATTTTTTATACTACACAATGCTCATGTAACCTTAACCTATACATACAATAGAAATATTTACTATGTAATCTGATCTGATTAACTACAATTACATATTACATAAGTTCCGTGAAATTACTATTTAAAAATTCACACTTCCTGTATGTATTCTACACTCAAGGTCGACTTTATTATTTTGTCAGTGATGCATACCTGGTATTCTGTCCTGATGAAGAGCCCACTGGTGTCATAGCTCTTCTCCTAGACCTGGCAGAGCATGGAGACATGGATCCACTACCCGCTGCGACCCAGTCAACGTCGGCACCCTGACCCACACCTGGCGACGCGTTGATGATGGTACCATCTGACTCCACAATGGGTAGTTGCCTCCGAGATAATCTGCAAGGAATACAATTTTTTTTATTCATATGTGTCGTAAAGAGTATTTTAGGATTAAAAAATAACTAATTAGGTATTAACTTTCGTTAGAAAAGAACTAAAAATAAGATGGCATACTCATTCATGTAAATTACAATACTTTGATTTGTAGCCAGAGAACGAAGCCCGAGGACTAAAAAGCACCGAAGGAAAAATAGCATTCGCTCCTGAGGTGTATATACTATTTTTTCCAAGACCGGGAGGTAGAAAACGTTATTTTTACAATGAAGAATTTCGAAATTTTATCATGTCACATTTAGTTGCCGTAGAGTCTTTACAGAAGACAACATAAATTTGACAGCAAAAATTTGTTGACAGTTTGTTGAAAATTGCTTTCAATAATTACGGGTATAATTTAATTCAGGATTCGCTTTGTAGAGTTCTAAAGAAATTGATGGATGACAGACACTGTCGGTGCAGTAGTTTTGGACTTGTTACCTCCCGAAATCCAGAGAATTGTTTAATAAAACATGAAATGTCATTACTTATCAAAATAATAAAATCTCTCCTAGAGAAAAAATGTCCACGTTTCGTGTCCAGAAGCAAAATAGTGTTCTATTTCAATTTTGACACCAAAGAAATTGACTTTTACTCTTGGTCGCAAATAATGGCCCGTTGGCATCCAATTTTATAATGCAAGCAGTGAGCGATGCGATATGCCGCTTAGTCATAATTACGATATTTATAGTTTTATTGCTGAACCCGACAGAGTCAATTTTCAGACTATAATACAAAAACTAGCTAACTAAACTTCGAAACAATATGTTGATGTTTTTGAAATTCTGCTGTGAATATTTTAGTTTGTATACAGAAAACAAACTGTATAACAGATTGGCACACCCAGCTATGGGTAATATGCCGTGATGAAATATTTATTTATTTATTTTTTTATATTTTAGTTTGTTTTGAATCTTTTTTAACTTTTATTACTACTGTGAAACATTCTCCGTGATAATTCCTCGTGGAAATCATAGAAAAAGTAATCTGAGGTTGAAAGATAAGAACGAAAAAGGCGGATGTGGCTATTACTGAGTATCCCGAAATGGAATAATTTGGAAAATTTATGTATTTTTTCTTAAAAAAATTCTTCAGAAATCCTGACTATAAATCTAAATTTTAATTTACGTTTATTTAGTTTTTTGAATTTAGTTGATTTATGGCAAAAAAGAAAATACATACTGCATACCAAAATACAATATACAGGGTGTAACACGAAAAGCGGGCCATAGGCGTTTAACATGGGAAAACAGTTTTTCCTTGGCCAAAAGTGGCCTATTAATTTTAGACAAAAATGCTTCAAATAAATGTTGTAGAGAATTAAATTCTGCATCCAACGCAATACTCATATTTTATTTTGCGTGTTTAATAACGGAACAAATCGAATTAATTTTTTTTACAAAAGTTACTTGTTTATAGTATTAGCCATGACATTGAAACGAAGTCAAACAAATGTAATGACTTTTTACATGTCAGAAACGCTCTGTTTAAGCTCTATTAATTATTAAAAATGGAAAATTAATCACTCAAAATAAAGTAAATAAACTACAATAGAAATAAAGTTTTTAAACTCATATTTATTAAACATTCATTTTTATTACATTATTTTATTTATAAATAAATATTATAAAAGATGCTCAAAAAGCTATCCTTTTTGCGCTCAGCAATAGCCTAATCTATTATATTGTTTTTGCCTAACATTATTTAATAGTCTACGATTTATTTTATTCCATTTATTTTCTGTAACGTTTTTCAAATATTCAATACTATTGTATCGTTTCTTATAGACAGAAGATTTTAAGTGCCCCCTTAAAAATAAGTCACACGGATTTAAATCAGGTGACCTATCTGGCCAGTATACGGGTCTTCCTCGCCCTATTCAGCTTTCTAGAAAAGCATCATCCAGATAATTTATAACCTCCCTCGTACTATATGCAGGACAACCATCGTGCTGGAACCACACATGATCATTATTTAAGTTTGTTATTTCTGGCCCAACTGTTTCCCTTAATAAGTCCAAATATGTTTTCGAATTTAGCCGTGCAATAAAAAAAGAACCAATAGTTTTGTTTACTCGTCTGCCGACCATAACTGGTCGTCTTTACCCGCAATAATTTAAAAAGAAAAGGTTGAAAATCGACTATCAAGAGACTCATTAATACCAGGTTACAGTAAATACCAAAATGACCAGAGTTTGTCTAAAATATATGCGTCTACCGCTTCACGCGGTCGTATTTTTTAAACAGATGGCATTCAAAATGTCAAAAATACGCCGACAACTTGAAATACCAAATTTATTTTTTGACAGAAAATTAATTGATCATACATACAACCAAATTGTGAAAAGTAAACGTCGGCAGACAGTTGCATTTATCGAGCAGACGAGCTTACAGTTTTTACTATTTTGGTACTGACCGACTACCTTATAAATACCAAATTGTTATTTGCACAGTGTAAGTATAAACATTACTTATTTTTAAAATAACAATGTCTGTCGTTTATTGGTGGTCGCATTATCAAAACAGACGCCGTTTATTGCAATAATTAGGTACACATACATACATACAAATTTCAGAATTACACTTACCTTTTTATTCTATAATTAATATCTCTTAACATCTGAAGTACGTAGTGAAAAATAATAATACTACACAAAATGGCGTTAGTTGTAAAATTTACATAATCATTATTTACTTAACAATCTAATATTAATTTCGTAAAAATCAATAGAAAATTGGTATAAAAATGAAAATAAGTGCCTTATTTTTTTTTAATATATATTTTAACTCAATCTCTTTTGCAAAGTTTCGGATTAAACAAATTTGATGTTGCATAATAATGTATAAAGAAAATATGGTTAAAAAACTACCATTTATTTTTTTCCAGAAAGCAAAGATGGCTTGTGTTTCCTAATCTACTTCAATATTTATTAGATATACTGATATACAGTAAAAATTTTGAAAGATGTCCGATCAAGGGCACCTGTATCACGAACGAATTAACAAACATTTTGCAAAGGCTGTAAGACTGTGTGATAAGGATGGATATAACACGCTTGTCTTTCAAAAATTCATATTGTTTCGACTAAGTTAGGACATTCCATTTATAAACGATGCTCGTTGTAGATAATACTTTCGCTGTAACGTAAGTTTATTTATTAATTCAGATACATTACCTGGATTCATAGCCGTACGTATAACGTTATATTCTGTCAGAGTCACTGACACTGACATTGTGTCAGTATCTTATTTTTAACATATTTGGTTTTACATTTGCTTATAAACTTACTAGTTGACTTATTTTTGAATTTTGAATGTTTTTCCTGTAATATATATTTTTTATAATAATAAAATAACAGTAGTATCTTACGTACCCTCATAAAAACTAAGCAAACGACACTACTGAATTTGTCATGATGGGCGGTGCAAAAATCTGATTTCATACAATTTGTAGACAACCTTGATCGGACATCTTTCAAAAATTTTTCTGTACATACATATTATATAACTAGTGCTGAAAGTTGGATATTGAAATACCCTTTAAGCAAGTGTTGTACACGATACTTTTCCGACGACCACAATTTGTTGAATTGACATAACTGTATATACCTACATATATACGGGATGTTTTCTTTAAAACAACCAGCGATTTTTTGGGTGAACTAATTCACTGAAATTATGTTAATATTTTTATTTTTTAAAAAATAACGCGTATTAGAACGAAAATAATCATAATCCCATTATTAGTAATAATACAATTTACAAAGTAAAAAAAAAAAACAATATAAAATTTACATAAAAATATTAAATCAGATTATGTTAACATCATTGCTATCAGAATTCAGCAAAAATTATGTTAAAATCTGATAAATCAGGGTCCAACCTTCTTAATCCGTGTAAATTTAGCAAATTATCTGCAACTGTCAAACTTTTAAATACAAATTTTTAGATTAGTTCGCTCAGTTATCGCAGCGTGTGATAAAATCAAATCACACAGTTGCGGACGCATCTGATTGGCTAACGAGCTTTCATATCACACAGCACTGCCAGTGATATGCAATGATCAACTTTCAGTAATAGTTTAGCGTGTGAATTTATGTACTTTTCGTAGTGGTCATCGGAAAACTTTATTTTAATTATCATTTTTCACTAGGTAGGTACTTGAGATGTTAAAAAATATTAATTGTAGAATAAAAAGGTAAATGTATTTATGAAATTTACATGTATGTATTGCACCTAATTATTGCAATAAACGGCGTATGTTTCGATAATGCGACCACCAATAAACGACAGACATTGTTATTTTAAAAATAAGTAATGTTTATACTTACACTGTGTAAATAACAATTTAATATTTATAAGGTAGTCAGTCAGTACCAAAATAGTAAAAACTGTAAGCTCGTCTGATCGATAAATGCAACTGTCTGCCGACGTTTACTTTTCAAAATTTAATTACATGTATGATCAATTAATTTTCTATCAAAAAATAAATTTGATATCTCATTAGGAAGTTGTCGGCGTTTTTCTAACATTTTGAAAGCCGTCTGTTTCAAAAATGCGACCACGTGCAGCGGTAGACGCATATATTTTAGATGAAGTACATTACTCCGATCATTTTAGTATTTACTGTAACCTGGTATTAATAAGACCCTTGCTATTCGATTTTGAACCTTTTTTAAAAATTATTGCGGGTGAAGGCGACCGGTCATGGTCGGCAGACGAGTAATTTTTCTTTTAGAACAGACAGTACTATTAACTCAAAATGTTAACCTTTGGTATCTTATGAGTCACTTGATTTTATTCCCAGCTCTTGGTCTACTATACCAACAACTCGTCAAACCGTTGGTCAGATTTGCGGCACGAAAAATACTTAAAAAACTTAGTGGCCTACAGGATCAATATTGAAATATGTGTTTATATTATATATTATTTCTGAAACAAATACAAAAGAAAATATTTCCATAGGGGCACCGCCTCTCTAGAAATCTTTCTATGGGGGCACGCGCCGTTGCTCACATGTAGTCGGTGCAAATGTTTACGTTACTTGAGGTCTTATATCCGGTTGCAGAAACGTTCATCAACGCTTTGTTTAATTAACGGACCATCAAAATGAACAAATTCGAATCAGTTTCCTTGTTATTATGGCATTTAAATCATTGCTGTCAAAAAATCGCGTTGCATTTGTTCGTTTTGATGATCTGTTAATTAAACAAAGCGTTGATGAATGTTTCTGCAACCGGGCATTAGTCTTTCATGGGTAGGTACCTAATGTTAACATATTTTTAACTCACCTTGCTCTAACAGCAGCAACAAGCTGATCACCATCCTGGATATCTTTAGATGCTTGTGTGACAGCATCTATAACGGGCTGCGGTCTTGCTAGCTGTGCTAGATTGGCAAGAACATCAAGAGCTGCCTGCCGTATACGCCTCTTGCGATCGGTAGCGGCTGTTGTAGTTCTTGTAGCCAGCCACGTAGCGTCGAACTCGGTACTAGGGAATGAGCAGGTTGCTGCTATTGCGAGTTGGAGAGCGCCTTCCCTACACTGTAAATGAAAAGTAATTAATTTAAAAAAGAAATAGATTTAACACTTAGTTTTTCTACTTTATAGGATATTTGTGATGAATGTTTCGTCCTTTCGGACATAATAGATAGCTAATTTACAATTGACATCAACCTATTCATTTCCAATACCTTACTTTGAATTAACTACCTGGCTGAAATTCTAAATTCTCCACACAGTTTAATTTTAATAACTTTTCGCCGTGTGAAGAATTTTGAATTCCTGCTTGAAGATATTTTGCCGGTGTAAAATCAAAACCTCGTTCGTCAATTTTTGGCATTTCTGAATTACATGATTATTGCGTGGTAACTAATTCCGCATCGAATGCAAAATCAAGTTTCGAAAAAATGCACAAGCGCATCGAATTAATATTAAAAACTCGTATCTGAAAATGTTTGAAAAAATAAGGTGAAAATCATGTATTGAACAAACTCTTAATCCTTAGTTAATTTGTGTTATCATTTTAATTTTATAAGAATTAACGAAAAAGGGCAAATATTACAAACTGACAATTCTTAATTAAAGAAGCTTTTCTGTGATTTTTAAAAACATATTGTATTATAGATAGGAGATTTTGACTTTATGACGGCGATTTCTTTATTAATTGCATTGAAATGTGCTTCTATTTTTTAATGATCTGACGCTTTGATCGATGTATATGGCATCGCAATTTAGACAGTATTTTAGTAGGTAAGTATGTTTTTTTGATCGTTTATAAGTAATTTTCCTAATGGCCGGTTTTATAAACGGTAGATGAATTTACGAAGTAAATAAAATTTGTTCCATAAAATGACAGATGACATTCGAACTTTTGACAGTAATGTTATATGTACAGAAAATTTTTAAAGATGTCCGATCAATGTCATCTGTATCATAACCGAATTAACAAATTAGCATACAATTATCTGTCATTTGCAAAACTACAACCGTGTGTGATAAGGATGGATATAATACGCTTGTCTTTCAAAAATTCATATTATTTCGACTAAGTTAGGACATTCTATTTTAAAACGATGCTCGTTGATGGCAACACTTTCGTTGTAACGTAAGTTTATTTATTAATTCAGATATATTACCTTGATTCATAGTCGTACGAGTAACGTTAATTTCTGTCTGTCAGTGACATTGGTTTTACATTTACTAACAAACTTACCAGTTGAGTTAGTTTTGAATGCTTTTACTGCAACATATATTTTTATAATAATAAAATAACAGTAGTATTGAATTTGACAGAATGAGCGGATTAGAATTTGTTAATTTAAATAATTTTACTATAGAAGTAAATTTATCCTATCCGTTATAAAACCGGGGGAAATTGGTTGTATTTACCGTTATTGTTTGAATGTTAAATTTCTTTAAAAATTGAGCTATTTTTATCCCTCACTAAGAGAGGTATTGGGTTCTTACTAAAATTCACATATCCAGATTTAAGTGAATAAGCACGTTTAAGGACTGTACAATCCAATTATAACATTTTTACGATGATGTCTGTGTGTGTGTATATGTACATGTGTGTGAGTATGGATGTTGGAAGTACGGTTTCTAATATACTATAAGACTTGATATGATTAACTATGGATTCCTCAATCTAGCATTAATCTGCTAAGGTTTGGTACCCATTGGACAACCGGAAGTGTGGTAGTTTCGTAAAAAAATCTATTTATTATTTTTTTAAAATTTATTTTATTATATATAACAAAGATTATTAAATTATCAATCTGATACATCTAAAAAAAATTATATATTCTAAGATATAATCTGTTGTAATAAATCTCGCTACACAAATAACTCCATGGAAACCAGTTGAGATATTTAAATATTTGTAACTGACAGATAAATGCAAAATGTCAGTGTCAAAAATCAACAGTTTTACTGACACTACTGAAAGCTTTTTCTGGGAAGTACATTTAATATTTTTTATTGTATTATTAATTAAATATTTAATAATAATTTTGGTATACTAATATTACATTTATATCCTTGAGAAATATCATTAATACCGTCAATGAGTATGAAGAATTTTGAACATGCTAGAAGAGTAGGACAAACGAAAAAACGTATACAATTTGGATTATTTGCGTGTACAAGAAATGTTCAATTGATAATAACAACAATAACAAAATGAAAATGGCGAGAGGTTTTGTGCTGGTCACAACAGATTTTTTTTCTGTTATACTTGGAATATAATTTAGAAAAGGTCAATGGGGATTATGATTGAACTATTCAGTATTACAATATACTTGTTTTATTATCATTTTTTTAATTTTCTTTTTTATCATACGATCTATAAGTCTGGGTTATATCTATTATTTGCTACAATCATTTTTATGACTTTTAAACTCGTTATCCATAGGCATCATTAATAACAGATCTAGAATCTAGATCGATATGATAAATTTGCATATGTATATTTTCTATAAATTTTGAAAGATTTTGCTGTTACTTACTAAGATAATTAAAATGTTAATAGATTTATTTTCGTCTATATGCAGTTCCGTAGGGAATGTTGTAAATTAACTATTAACATCAAAATTTACAGCCCGATTGTTTCATGTTTTCTTTTTTAATTTTTTTATATCGTTAACATATTCGAGTTTTTGATTCCAGAGGTTGATTTGATTTACCTACACTTAAGAATGTTATAGTTATATAGTGTTTTATGTACATATTTACAATATTTATAATGCTGCTGCGTTTATATATGTACATATATTTTAATGCTTTCTGTCTTATATTGAACTTGTCTGCTCATGTGAAAGCGTTCATATTGCTTGAAAAATAGCTTAAATATTTGATATTTTCGGAAGCAGTTTTCTCAAACAGAACCAAATGACTTCTAAATTTAAAAATCTGATGTGGCCAGAACATAACCTCTCGCCGTATATTTTACCTGGCTCTATTCATAAAGCAAAGAATATTTTTACAAATACATATAATATATTCATATAAGTCTATGACGTATAAACTTCTTTATTATTCAATAAGAGCTTGACTCAACATAAAACAATTTTCACATATATTTACAAAATCTATAGGATATTTTACCATAAATTATGTACAATAAATTGCAAAGTAGAGTTTACTATATATATAATTTTTTTGCTGGTAACATGGATTTTCAATTCGGACAAAGTTCTTGTTTACTTTCTCTTCATATTCTTCTAGTAAAAATATTAATTTTAGCATTCTTACATATCTTCTTTTACATTTTATTTTTTCATACATGTTGTATCTAAATAACACTAATTCCCATTAATAAAGTGATGGATAGATTGCACTCCGATTATTTTCTTATATCGATGTGTAATTTTGTCAATATTTACAACTTACTTGAGAAGAATTTGATAGCTTTTTCGCAGTTCAATGTTACTCTAGCTACAGTGCTGGTGTACATTGTCCCATAATGTTTGAAACAAATTTAAGTCCTTCAACTTAGACTTGTCACCTCCATAATAGTCACAGATCAAGAATTAAGAGATTCTCCAAGTTCATTTTTCTTTCATTACTCATTATTTCGATGAGATACAATTTTTCTGTATTTTACGTTGCAGAGTGGAGACCATCTTCACTTTCATCTTGCGTTTATAACATTTCAATATCGTCTTCCTTCGAGCTGTATTCTCGCTTATGTCTATTCTTTCCATTTAGATTTTTTATATTTAAATTCATTCTATGAAGAAATTTTGTTCTACTCTTCTAACTTTTCGAGATAATTCCAATTCATTGTTGGCATTAACAATATTTCTGAAGGGTATGTGTAATATACCTATAATTTTAAATATTTAACTATAAATACAAAAAGAAATAATATAATGTATGTACTTCCCAGAAAAAATCTTCAGTAGTGTCTCCGGATTTCTGACACTGACATTTATATGTCAGTTACAAACATTCAAATTTTCAACTATTTTCCATGGCATTCTTTCGGCTGTAAAATTTATTAAAATAGATTATTTTATATATTATATTTCTTTTATCTCTAAATCTTTAGAATATATTATAAAATAATTAAATGTGTCAGATAAAGAATTGAATTTTATTTAATATTACCAAAAAAATATTTTTAAATATAATATTTAGAAGGTTTCTATTCAAGAATCTTCTATTTCCGGTTGTCCAATTGTTACCAAAACCTTTTCAGATCTTCCCATGAATGTCCGATTGGGAAATACGTAGTTAAACAAATATAAAGTCTTATAGTTTTTGAGTAATCGTCCTTCCAACATCCCACACACATACACACACACACACACACACACACACGCACACACACACATCCACACATACACACACAGACATCATCGTAAAAATGTTAAAATCGGATTGTAGGGACCTTAAAACGTGCTTATTCAATAAAATTTGGATATGCGATTTTTAGCATGACTACAATACCTCTCTTAGCGAGAGGTAAAAAAGTGTACATTAATATGTCTTCTAGTGCAAGAAGTACTGGAAGTACACTTATTTAAAGTTTATAAAAGTTTTTCTCAAAAAAAAAAAATCGTAACCAGGTTTACAAGATACAACTATCAATTTCTATATTTTAAGTAGCAGCCTGTAATTATTTTACTAAAATATAAACTGCCATTTTTTTTCTCTTTTCAAAGATGTATTAGTTTTATTAATGAATGTGAAAAAATTCGAGAAAAATAATATAATTGAGATATATGAGAAATAATTTTTATTCAAATATTCTAGGTGGCCATGGGAAAATAAATAAATAGATAGATAGGTAAATAATAGGTAAGTAATAAAAATAATGTATACTTTGATGATATTAAAATTGTTACATTTGGTTTAGCATGTATAAATTTGCCAAAAACTGAATTTCTTGCACAGATAACACATTCGCTGCATAAGACGCCATGTTAAACTGAAACTTGCTTGTCCAGAATCAGCTGTTCACCCGCCATATTGTGACGTAGGTACAAGTGCCCTATTGTTAAATCTATAGCTTTTTGCTGGTCTAAAATATTCTAGGTTCCACCAAATTTTTACAAACTCCCTTACAGTTACTAATAATTAATAAAATATTTATGATATGATACACTAAAACGAGAAGTGCAGTCATCAGTTATATTACGAAATGCTTGATCAATGCCTGAAATACCTACCGGGTTCTAATTTGTGACGATAAGTAGTATTTAATTGCCCCCCCCCCCAGCCCATGCATGGACAATTCTAATTAATGTTTTAAAAAAATCCAATTATTATAATTATCAGAAATGTAATTTGAACTATTAATAGTTGAAAATGACAAAATATTAAATATGTCAATATTTTTTCAATAGCCAAATTGACTTTTAATTACTGGCACAAACATTTGCTATAACTAGAATATAAATCAATATTTTTCGTCCAAATATGTAGGTAATTTAGTTTGAGTCATATACAATGTTTGGACTAACACTTAAGAAAAATATTCAGTTAGAAATTTGACTAAATTATATTTCCGATAGAGATTTTGGTACAATAATAGTAATAGCATAAAACTTATACTATTTCCTCTATAAAAATTGTCTGTAAACTTTTCACATACCTACTTACACATATAATAATGCATAAAAACTCCCAAAAATAGTTCTAGATACATTTTTTTTATTTCAAAGAAGGACAGACAGTAAACATTAGTTGTATATGTATTATGACCAAATCGAAAACGATATTTGTTGTTTCATTTGATCATTTATTCTATATGAAATAGTAAAAATACAATAATTTAATGTACTCGTGAATGACGAAAAATATTTAATAATGTGACTATATATATATACCGGGTGATCATTTGAAAACTTCCCACCTTGAATAACTCTTTAATTAATAAAATTATCAAAAATCACTAAAACAGGTCAATGTTATTTTGGAGGGGGACATTTAATAACCTATTCCAATCAGTTGGGAAACTTTCACCCTCCCCTCCAGCCACCCCCACCCCAAAATTTTAAATGGCACTACCCCATGTGTGATACATCATTTTAAAGGTTGTAAAATTCTCAATATTTTAAAGCAAAGAAAATTAAAATCGGCCGAGCCGTTCATGAATTAGAGACAAAAATGTATGCCCATTTTGAGTGGTTGATCAAGCCATCTACCTACGTTTTGCTTTGAAACAAAAGAACGTGCGTCGTACAAGTTCAAAGTGTCAAGTGTTGTAGAATTCAGGAATTAAATATCGCCGCTTCAGATAACTTTAGATTACTTTGATTTGGGGTAGCGTTTGTGCCAATTGTGTCACTGAAATGACATACACTTTAGAAGAGAGAATTGAAATAATTTTCATTTATGGAGCTGAAAATCAGTGTGCTCGACGTACAGCCAATGAATTTAATGCAAGACATCTAAATAAACATGTATCCCATCGATACGTTTTAGATTTGGTAGAAAAATTTGAAGAAACTGGATCAGTAGCAAATAAAAAAAGGACACAACCTCGAATTGTGGATGAGGACTCTCAAATAGAAATATTAGGACAATTTGCTGCAAATCCTACGAGCTCAATTCGGCAAGTGCGCAACATAACTGGTTTTTCGTATGGGTCTGTTCATAAGGTTTTAAAACTTCATAAATGGCATCCATACAAACTTCAAAATCACCAAGCTCTAAATGAAGATGATTTCGATAGACGAGTTCAATTTTGTGAACAAATGACTGTGATGATAAATACCACTCCAAATCTAATTCAAAATATTTGCTTCAGTGACGAATGTACTTTTTTTTGAATGGCTATGTTAATCGTCATAATTGTCGTTATTGGGTTGATGAAAACCCGAATCTATTTAGAGAAACGCATACTCAGTGACCACAAAAAATTAATGTGTGGGCTGGTATACTGGGGGACTCGGTCATTGGTCCGTTATTTATTAATGAAAATTTAAATGGTACTATTTATCTCAATATGTTGGAAGATGTCATAGACCCCTTGATTACGGAAGCAATAGAAAATCAAGTAGACGACGAAGGAAACTTAATTTTGGATGAAAATCAAGTTTATTTTCAGCAAGATGGTGCCCCACCACATTTTGTGGTACCAGTTCGAAACTGGTTGAATAACAAGTTTCCAGAGAGGTGGATTGGAAGAAGAGGAGCAGTAGAGTGGCCAGCAAGGTCTCCTGACCTAACCCCTCTCGACTTTTTCCTTTGGGGCCACCTTAAATCCATCGTCTATCAAACTCCCCCAGCCAACATCGACGAACTGAAACAACGAATAACATCCGAATGCCGATTAATTCCGCGGCGAGTTTTCGAAAATGTTAGAAGAGAGTTTGAACATCGGCTTTATCATTGCCTAGCAACCAATGGAGCGCAATTCGAGCATCTATTACGATAAATTTAATTGTTTACGTTTGTGAGTTTTAGTTTTAGGTATTTTGTAAATTTTCCGGTTTAATACATTTTTGTCTCTAATTCATGAACGGCTCGGCCGATTTTAATTTTTGCTTTAAAATATTGAGAATTTTACAACCTTTAAAATGATGTATCACACATGGGGTAGTGCCATTTAAAATTTTGGAGTGGGGGTGGCTGGAGGGGAGGGTGAAAGTTTCCCAACTGATTGGAATAGGTTATTAAATGTCCCCCTCCAAAATAACATTGACTTGTTTTAGTGATTTTTGATAATTTTATTAATTAAAGAGTTATAGTAAATACTTTCTTTCAAAAATAATATCTTTTTGTTACAATAATGGTATAGAGCAAACAATAAGCTAATTTCAAAATAAATAATATCTCTTTTCTACAATAGATATTTACGCTCTCATTTAGCATCGTAAAATTGTTTATGTTTGTTTCCTATGGCAACAGGCGTAAAATAACTTTTTCGCTCGCTGGCAAAATAAAAATTTATTTTTATTTAATTACTAATAATATTAAAACAGATTGTACACTTTTATAATACGTTGGTAATGACAATAAAAAAATATAAATTATTATATAAAAGAACATTAACAAAAGTTTGACATTTAATATAATTCAAATATTTTTTTTTACCTCTGTACTTTTGTTGACTAAAATTTTATAGTATGAAAAACATAGTGAGTGGGAAGAAGAGTAAGAAACTAACATTTGCAAAATTTTAAAATATAAATGGTGTTTTTATCTTGTTTATCGAACTCGACTAGTTATGTCTTGTACCACAAATTTACACGCTCTGTATAATAAATTAGATTTTTTTTGAACTTATAAATAATGGCGTATGTTATCATATTCGAATTTCAATATATGTCATAAAATATAAAAACTAACCATTATTATACCTTCCCATTATAATAATAAAAACTAAACATTAGTTTGTAATAATGTTGTTATTCGCAATTTAATGTTTTGGAGAAGGGATATGACGTGAGTATGGTAGCATTGTGGAAGAAGACAGATAGACTGGGAGGAAAAGAGATAGTTAAAGAAGATAGCGTCGTGTTTATATTGTGATAGGAGGTTGGTTATGGATTGTGATAAGGCTAGCAATAGCAAATAAAAAACTTTTATAAACCCTTGTAAATTATAGTTTAGAAATGTTTAGAAATAATTATCATTGTCCCAATGCGATTTGATTAGTTTAAATGTCAGCAGCTCAAACATTTATAGTTTTGACAATTAAGTCTAGAAGTTATTGCAAGCCTACGTGTAGGGCTGATATTTTGATATAAACCCCTTAGAGATAATCCCCTCATGAAGAAAACGCTTTGTTTTTGGGTAGTCTGCCTTAGAACCACAAGCGAAAGACATATAAGGTCTGTTCGTTTGTCTTACTCTTTATACTCCATGTGAAAATCCGCGTTCGTTTGTCGCAGATCATTGCCTGAATTTTGTTAGAATCTAGCAGTTGCTCATCTCTGCTTGGATCATGATTTTCTTACTCCATGTAGAAAGGAGGAGTAAGAAAAAGCAAGCAAGTATTGTGGATATTTTCCCAGTTGGGTTGTGTTCAGATTAATCTCAATCAAGTGGTTAACATACATAAACATAAAGTGCAAAATATTTATAGCACGAAAATTTTATTAATGAATAAAATATTTTTATTTGTAGTTGGTAAAACAGTAAGATCACCATCATGAGAGCTTCTGTAATCTGCAACCCCCTCGTGTTGCAGTGTTAGAGTATGGCGTGACGACAGCCGGCTGTAACTATCCCTTTCCCAGCCTATCTGTCTTCTTCCACGATTCTACCATGCTCACGTCCACGTCACATATCCCTTCCCCAAATTTTTTATAATTATTTTCTCGTAAAGTACTAATAATTATTTGATTTAAAAAATACGGGTATTTTATTTTTCTCTCTAGTATCATATTAAAGTAGCGCGCGCCCGCCCGATGCGCCCGAATTCGACCGTCGCCACTGGTAGAATGTTCTTGAGTGATGACATAATCCTCGACCTGGTAAACACACCCGTCTAGACCTGCATAATTACATCCGGTGAACTGATTCTTTGTATTTGATGTTATTGTCGCGTCGGAAAGTTCCAGAAGGACATAGCGCTTTATAAATCCGTCTCTAAAACCAGCCAGGAAAGTCTGTGATGGACAAGTATCGTGAGATGAACAGTGGGCGATATAAATAAGTAGTCTACGAGTGGTGAATATAAATAAATATAGTTATATAAATAAATATTGTGAAATAAATATTGTTTAAATAAATAATCTTAGTGTTTAAGTATTTAATAATATTTTTTGTCTTAAATTAGTGCTTATAATTATTTAATCATAGTGTTAATTATTTTTTATCTTTATCCTAATTATTTATCGTTTAATAAACTTTTATTTTTATTAATAATTCTCTGATTTTTACACTTCGCCCAAATAAATAAACGTTTCATTATGTAAAAATAAAAATTTAGCCACGTACGCCATTGTTTCTACATTTGTTGTAATAATCGATTCTAGGAGTATTTTATTGTGATATTGTTACAGGGAGAAAGAATGTTTCAATTTTTATACCGGGTGGCGCTCGGAACCCTTTATATAGAGGTATAACATAAAAAATAACTTTTTTCCGTTTACCGTTTATTAATAGGTTATGTTAATGTATGGCAAATCATTCATTAATGACCCCTATTACTGCATGATTTTTATTACTAAACGATTTTAGTCGGTACTAACCTAATTTTAATCTCTCTCTTGGTAAGGAAGGCATACGGATCATACTAAAAGTCGCATATCGAGATTTTGGTAAATGACCAGGTTTTAAAGTCCTTAGAATCCAATTTTAATATTTTCACAATGATGTCTGTGTGTATGGCTGTGTGGATCCTTTTTACGCTTTAAGTCAAATACTATCGTTCATAAAAATTTGAAACCTTGTTTTTCTACCTTATGCTAATATAGGCAGAAGCCATATGATTTTGGTGTAAATCAGATAACCGGAAATAATATTTTACTGATAGCTCAAAATAGTTTTTCTTCGAAAAATTCCTTCATATGTTATTTTTCGAGATTTATGTTAATATAGAAATTAAAGATTATTAAATTTTCTACAAGTTTGCATTAATACTTTTTTTGTATATTTTATGAATAGATTTATAAAATTATTTATAATTGAAATTCCGGAACCTACGCTTTAAACACAACTCCTTGGTTACACAGTTCAAATCTCAAATGTTGTAACTGACAGATGAAGGTCACTGTCACAAAAATAATCATTTCAAATAAACCCCCCCGCTTAACTTTTTTATTGTAAGTATTAGAAAAAAATGGTTTATATAAAGTTTTATTATTTTAAATATACTATTTTACGGCAGATGTAGATATTTTTTATAAAGTCAGGTTTACAAGATACGACTATCAACTTTTATTCTTTAAATTTTCTAATATTTATAATAAAGGGGGGGGGGGGGCGTCTTCCCAGACTCACCCTCTATACACGGTGTTTCTATACCTCTACACGAAACTTTAATGACATATAATTTGATATACTGATTATAGGACAAAATTTTTTTTTTTTAATTTGCAAAAATAAGGGTAGTTCACTAATGCCACTGGTTTCTTAATACACTTAATTACATACATAACAACTAATTAGTAAATAATTATTTGTAGGCAGTGTTTATACTTTTATTTCATTAATAATATAATTGTAAATAATTAAATGTACTATGAAACCAGGAATGAACTACCCTTATTTTTGCGAATTTCAAAAAAAAAGATGTTCTATAATCAGTATATCAAATTATATATGTCATTAAAGATTCGTGCAGAGGTATAGAAACACCCTGTATATTTAAATAAATAACACCCAATAATTTCTACACGTCATATTTTTTTAAGGTTGATAACGTGCGTCTTCTGCCTAATTATTTTTACTATAGTAATGGTTTAAAAAGAAAATAGTAAATAGAACAATAGTTATATGGAAAGGAACTTAATACAGTTTCCAGCATAAGTAAATATTATAACGTTTATTTGTTTTGGTAAAAATTAAAGTATTATTATGATTAATTAAAATGAATCTAATTAACAAATAACTAATTAAAATAAATATAAAAAAATCTGTTGTGGCCAGCACAATACCTCTTGCCATTTTTATTTTATATTGCATAGGGCGCGAGCAGTTATGTGACTTTGTTGGCCTTGGCAAGCAGATGTGGGGGCCCGTGTCATAATGAGAGCTAGTAATACACATAGGTGTCAAATATAAGTTTTCATTCGAAACATTATGATTTTCCAAATCCATGTGGACTATTTTCCTCGACAAGTATATTCCATACTAATGGATGACACATAAACATCAGAATATTTTGAATGAAAAATTATGACATGACAATTGTGACATCTATGTAAATAACTACTAGCCGTCATTCTGACACGGATCCACATATCTGCTTGCCAAGGCCAACAAAGTCACAAGACTGCTCGCGCCCTATAAGTACACACAAATAATTGAAATTGTCTCTCTTCTTTCGTTCTATGAGAAATTTTATCCTACTATTCTAATATGTTCAAAATTCTTCAAATTCATTGGTGGTATTAATGGTATTTCTTAAGGATATATGTGATATTAACATACCTGTAATTTAAATACATAATTAATTAATAATAAAATAATATATATTAAATGTACTCGTACCTCCCAGAAAAATCTGACACTGACATTTTACATTTATTTGTCAATTACAAAAATTTAAACATCGCAACTGTTTTTCGGGCAACGAGATTTATTACAACAGATTATTTTATATTATTATATCCTATATCTCCAAACCTATACGAGATATAATAAAAAAAATTAAATGTATCAGATTGAGAATTTAATTATCTTTAATATTAGTAACAATTTTTCAAAAAATAATATTTAGAAATTTTTTTTTAGAAACTACCACTTCCGATGGTCCAATTGTTACCAGAACCTATTCAACTCTTCCCATTACGGTTACATTGAGGAATCCGTAGTCAAACAGGTCTTTAGTCTTATAGAATTTGAGAAATCGTGTCTCCAACAATCTCACACACACACACATCCACACACACACACATCATTGTAAAAATGTTAAAATCGGATTCTATGGACCTTAAAACGTGCTTATTCAATAAAATCTGGATATGCGATTTTTAGCATGAATCCAATACCTCTCTTAGCGAGAGGTAATAACGATTACTGTGATTAAGTAAATATGAAATACTATTTAAGATCAAGAATATTATTAAACACTTGACAATAGGATTATTTATTTAAAGAATAACATAAGACTATTTATTTACACGATATTTATTTTACCACGCGTTCCAATCTCAGACTGCCGGTCGGATGCAGACTGTAATAGACTGTCTACGCGATATTTATATCAGTAAGACTATTTATTTTGCATCACCACTTGAACTGTCCGACTTCACTAACGGAACTCCACTGATCGACGCTACCCAGTCACTCATCTCGTGAACTCTATACTGGTCTCCATTGAACTGCGTGCCCGCACAGAGCTGCGTCGCTTTTATCTCCATCCATTATTCTGGAACATTCCAGTATATTACCAGAAAAATGCAACAAAAAGATCAGTCAAGCGAGTGTAATTAATATTATCTCCGCCTTTGTTAACGCTCATGTTAGCCGCCTAATGTGCTGCAATTATCACCTTCAGAGAAACGATTATGTTCTCGAGCGTTCGATCAGTGGCGTCGGTCATGGTCTCCTATGCGCTAGACTCAGTGTCGTCGGGTGCACGCATGCTACAATATGTAGGTATGTATTTAAATTAATAAAAATTAAATGGTGGTAGATTTTGTGTTGCTGACAGATTTTTGTTTTCATTCTGTAAGATACGATCAATGGAAAACGAACACGTGTATTAATTAAAGATTAATAATCTTAAAAATTAATCGCCCTCATTAACACACTTGATAGTTAAATAAGTATTTCAAATATTGTCTAAACCATAAAATTTTATGCGGTACTTTATGCGCAGAGATTTAGATTTATAGAATAAAATTCTGAATTCTTGCATGTCTAAATTTCTGAAATTTACGGCTTTAGTGAGTGAGTAAACTTAATTTAAGGCTGTTATAAAAAAAAATTAGTCTGTGTTATTTCATGTATTACTATGTATTAATACTAGCGGTCATTAACAAACGATTTTTGTCCATAAACGAAACCCACACATAAACAATCAACGAAAAAGGAATTAATGTAAAGCATTATCTATAATAATCCCATGCATAAGAACAAGACTTCAAAATATTGTGACGTGCACCCCGGAGAGAAAAGTATACATACGCCGCCGAAAGAATGTACTAGAGCGATGACGTAATCCCGGAATTTCCCAGATGTTGAAATACCCGCGACGCGCCGGCTAGAGGTTAATTACGCCGTGACCTCATTCTTTTGTATACAGGTCATTGTCGCTTCGAAGGCTTCTAGAATGATATGAGCTGTATAAATATTGGCCGAAAGAAAGCGGAGAGATAATCTGATATATATAAGCAACGAGCAATGAACTTGGTGATATAAATATACAGTTTACCAGTTGTTAACATAAATAAATGTAGTTACCTACATAAATAAGTGTAGTGATATAAATATTGTATAGATAAATAATCGTAGTGTTTAAGCATTTAAATAATATTCTTAGTGTTTATAATTATTTAATCATAGTGTTAGTTGTTTTTATTATCTTTTAATATTTAATCCTTAATTATATATCGTTTAATAAACGTATTCTTTTATTAACAATATTTGTCTGATTATTTACACTTCACCCATATAAATAAAAACGTTACAATTGGTGTCAGGTGTGGGGTTGTTAATAAACTGTGAAGTGTAAATAAAAATAAATAAAATGACGAAACTATTAAAATTAAGTGAATTGAAAGTAAGTGATCTCAAGATAGAACTGGAAGATCGAGATTTGGAAGTAACAGGAAAGAAGTCAGTGCTTCAAGAAAGACTGCGGCAAGCCTTAATCGATGCTGGTGAAAATCCTGAAGATTACTTATTCGAAATTCCGTATGACGCATTTGACGTTTGTAGAGAATTAATAGAATTTTGTAGAACATTAAGACAAGAAAGTTCTAGAAGTTCGGAGCAGAGATTAGAGGAAAGTTCTAGAAAAGCGGAGGAAAATTCTGGAGCTCGGGAAGAATTAATGGAACATTCTAGAATATTAGAGAGGGAATTGGAGGAAAGTTCTGGAAAAGTGGAGGAAAATTCCGGAGTACTGGACGAAGAATTAATGGAACATTCTAAAACAATGGAACGTGAATTGAATGAGAGTTATAGAAAAGCCGAAGAAGGTTCTGGAATTTTTGAACAGAAATTGGAAGAGGAATTGGAGGCGAATTCTGGAAGAGTAGAGGAGAATTATGAAATTCTGGAGCAGAAATTGGAAGCGGAATTGAAGGGGAATTCTGGAAGAGTAGAGGAGAGTTCTGGAAACATGAAGCAAATGTTGGAGCGGAAATTGAAGGAGAATTCTGAAAATACGGAGCAGATGTTGGAACGGAAATTGGAGAATTCTAGATTTCTGGAACAAATATTGAAACAAGGATGGGAGAAGACTTCTAGAAAAACTGAAGAAAGTCTTCAAGAATTTGGAGCCGGTGTAACTCGTTTGGTTCGTCTCACACATCGTATAGTTCCTGACAGCGATTTGGAGTACCTGGCCACTCAGAGACTCATCTTCGGAGTTCGAGACAGCAATACTCAACAACAGCAATTATGCCGCCCAAGAACTATGGTTAACGCACTCCCATATGTATCAGATCATGAAACTGTCAAACAAGTTTCACGTAACCAATCGCGAGTGCGAAATAATTATGCTGAGGGAAATGAAAACACCGAAGCCTTAGCTGAAAAAGTGCGACGAATTATAAACGAAGTGTTTGCAAGAAGAAATAAACTCCGCTGTTATAAAAGAAGACGGAAGCGGAAAAGAAAGAGAACGCGAAAAAGAAAGAAAGCATGTTCAGTAAGAAATTAAAAAAAGAAATGTAGGCAGAAATTCTAGAGGTAAAGGACGAATCCATTGATGTCAAGGATGGATATGAAGAAAGAAGACGGAAGCAACAAAAGAAAGAGAACGCGAGAGAGAAAGAGAGCGTGTTCAGCAAGGAATTAAAGAAGAAATCTAGGAAGAAATTCCAGTTGTAGAGGAAAGCCAACCGGAAATGAATAGGTCTCCGACGAGCAGCTGCGATTACAATCTAAAGAGTTTGAAATGGGGCCTGAAGACAGCGGGGAAGACGTGCCCTTGGCGATTCGTATGGACAGCTCGAGTGGGAAACGAAAACTCCAGATAGATAACGATGACGACGATGACATAACTCTCACCACAAGGAAGAAGAAAGTCAAGACAGAGAAAGAAACTTGAAAGGGGAAGTAACGTCGACGCATTGTTCAGAAGGTCATGCTAAGGGAGGCAAATGTGGTAGTCGACTAGAAGAAAAACATTCCACCATTGCCAGAATAACAGTAGTCAACGATAGTAGGTATCCCGATGGACTACGCAAGGATCCGACTTTGAAAATATTACTGGAATGGAAAGCGACGAGAGCAAATCAATATGGGAAGATGTTGCACCACAGTCACAGATTGTAAAATCGTACTGGGCGCAATGTGACTCCATGGTGATTGATGGCCTGTTAAAGAGTGTGGTTGAGAATGCCATGGAACTGAGAAGTGAGCTCAGTGGGTTATTTTCCTAAGAGTAGAGTACCAGACGTGTTAAAAGAGATCCATGACGGATTTGGAGGAGGCCATTTTGGAATCGACAAAACGTTAGAAAGATTGCGCCAGCGATTTTACTGTTAACTGCAAGGAAGACAAAGACTGGTGCAAGAAATGTTTGGTTTGCGCTGGAAGCAACGGTCCGTATAAACGGCGAAGAGCTCCAATGCGTCAATACAACGAGCGCATTGCGATTGACGTGGCCGGACCATTTCCAGAAAGAGAAGACGGAAATAAATACATCGAGGTTGTCATGGACTACTTCACCAAGTGGGTTGAAGCCTATCTATTACCCAACCAGGAAGCCATCACGGTCGCTGAAATGTACCAAGGGTAATACGTGCAGATATCGCCATTGAGAACTGTTCCGGGACGAAACAGTCTTAAGGAGGGGACAGTGTGACGTGCACCCCGGAGAGAAAAGTATACGTACGCCGCTGAAAAAATGTACTAGAGCGATGATGTAATCCCGGAATTTCCCAGATGTTGAAATACCCGCGACGCGCCGGCTAGAGGTTAATTACGCCGTGACCTCATTCTTTTGTATACAGGTCATTGTCGCTTCGAAGGCTTCTAGAATTATATGAGCTGTATAAATACCGGCCGAAAGAAAGCGGAGAGATAGTCTGATATATATAAGCAACGAGCAATGAACTTGGTGATATAAATATACAGTTTACCAGTTGTTAACATAAATAAATTTAGCTACGTAAATAAGTGTAGTGATATAAATATTGTATAGATAAATAATCGTAGTGTTTAAGCATTTAAATAATATTCTTAGTGTTTATAATTATATAATCATAGTGTTAGTTGTTTTTATTATCTTTTAATATTTAATCCTTAATTATATATCGTTCAATAAACGTATTCTTTTATTAATAATATTTGTCTGATTATTTACACATCACCCATATAAATAAAAACGTTACAATATGAATTTGAAAAAAACATATTTATTTATTCCTTTATGTTTTAGCACGAAAACAAACTATTTTAAAATATTTTTACTGATTAAATATATTTACATTTCCATTAAAAACACTAAGATAAGAATAGTGGTACAAAAATGAGTTCTAACTAAACAAAAATTTCAGTAAAATATGTAAAATGTGATTTCAGTTAGATAATACATACATGTTTTACAAAATTTAATATATATGAAATTTCTCTTGGAAAATCCCAAATCAATTTATCTGCTATAACCCACGATATTGAGTGCAAAAGTTTGGAAATTGCATACCTTCGCGCTGCGAGAGGACATAATAGGTTCTTCCATGACATGGTGCACGAAAGCTTTGGCTGATGTTTTCTTCATTGTGGCTAATCCAAGCCTGATGCTCGCAGGGCTCGCCATCTTGCTTAAGCTCATTGCTAGTTGAGGCAGGCAAACCTTTACATTCTCTGTAGGACTATTTGTGAGGACGATTTTCAAAATTTCCTGTAACATATAATATTATTAAATAATATTTAAGTTTTCGGTTATCATTTATGTGGAGAGATGAACGAAAAGTTTTAAATTTTATTGAACTCGTATTGTAATAATACAAGTCTAAGTATTTGAAGATTATAATCAAATTGTCAAAGATGACCAACTTTCCTCGTCGCTGCTTCTACTTCTGACCAGTCAGAATCAGCAAGCATTATTTTAAATATCAGTATATTGTTTATGTTTTTATCAAATTTAAATTGACGGCTATGTTCAAAACACGCTGTGTGTAGTTATAGGGATACTTTATTATATGTATACTATACATCATACAAAGTTTCCTTGATTTGCGCTTGATTACCGATTGTGCTTTACTTAATTATAAATTTTGTTATTGGAAAAGTTTGTTTGGTATACGTCCAGTCTGGTATAAGTCCAATGATCTGGAACGGATTAATGACGTATAACGATGTACCACTGTAATTTAAAATTTTATTTTAAGATTTCATATTTGAGTGACTCTTTTTTCAATCCTTATAAAATTTTAAATTAAATTTACCTTGTCGCCGAAGGGCAAATTCAAAAATTTTAATACCAAAAAATGCAGTACATATTTATATATCATGTTATGTTAAATTACGATAGATTATATTAGATTTGGTTTATTTGGCCAGTGATAACAATACGAGTATATGATACGTAATATTAAATATTGTGTGATATATAGAACGTGATAAATTATCGTATGATAAAATGTTATAGAATCCATGCAAATGCATACGTTAATCTATCAGTTTATAATAAATTTATAATATTTAAAACTACGTTCAAAAAACTAAAATATACTTACTTCAGCAGTTGCTTGTAAACGTGGATGTCTTTCAGCGTTAAACAAAAAATGAAGAAATGAACTAAAATATGGCTGAACTTTTTGTAAAATGTCTGGCTTTTGTAATTCTTCTTGAAGAGTTTCAAATCCGTGTAGTCTGTTCCTCCAATCATCCTAAAATAAAAGAACATTATTGAAAAGGAAGATAATATAACTTGCACGATAATAATAATCTATACATATTTATTACTTGTTCAGAAAATTGAATAACCACTATAAAACTTGTTACTTATTACAAATTATTACAAAACTTGAACTGATTTAAATGAAAGAAAAAAAAATTGTAGAAAATATAATTTACTATACTTTCTACATCCATTCCAAAAGTATTTAAGTGTATTTAGAGAAACAGATGTTTGAATTTCTATTGACACCATTGCGATCTCCAAAACAGAAAACAAAAAAAATATTTTCAAACAATTCCAATGAACCATCAATAATGGTGTAAAATGTTTAAAAAAATATATTGTTTATGGAGTTTTCCAGTTCTTATGAAATAATTACAACAATATAATTTTAAGCGTACTTATTGGTTTTAATTACTATAATACAAAATAAATATCAAAATATTAATTTTTAGATCGTATGTCCTGAAGAACTAGAAATTTAGAAAACTATTTCATATGCGTTTTCTTCAGCCCTGATATTTTTAAAAATCGAATACCATATAATAATAATAATGTATTTATTCCTTTTGCGGATAGCGACTCCGCTACTAATGAAGGTAAATAATTCTATATTTTTAGGCCCACAGAATTTGGAGATAGACTAATTATTTTTAATCTATTGATAGGAGCTCTAATTTCATTTTTCCTCTTAGTATTAAAATTATGAAAATCTTTATTTTGAAAAAAAAATATTTTGAAATATGTGTAACGAAATTTTGAAAGATGTCCGATCAAGGTTGTCTACGAATTGTATGAATTCAGATTTTTGCTCCGCCCATCATGACAAATTCAGTAGTGTCGTTTGCTTAGTTTTTATGATGGTACGTAAGATACTACTGTTACTGTTAGTTTATTATTATAAAAATATATATTACAGGAAAAGCATTCAAAATTCAAAAATAAGTTAACTAGTAAGTTTATAAGCAAATGTAAAACCAAATATGTTAAAAATAAGATACTGACACAATGTCAGTGACAGTGACTCTGACAGAAAATAACGTTATACGTACGGCTAAGAATCCAGGTAATGTACGCGGAAAAAAATTGTGCTGAGAAATTTACTATAACGTTGTATTAACTTTTTTGTTAAATTTATTACAATTGTACAAAAAAAAAAAATATATTATATTTAACTATTTTAAATTTTATATTTTACCAAAAAATTGTAATACCTACCATGTAGTAAAATTTAATAAGAAAGTATAGTTAATTACATTTATTTTAGTAAAATTTCAAACAATTGGAGCTAAAATTTTCAATTACAAAATTGGTTAAAATTATTCACATGTGTTGTAAAAACTTCTAAAATAAAATTAATAAATTAAATTATTGTAGTACAAATTACTATAAGTGAAGAATATTATATTCTATTAAATATTAAATTTTACTACAATTTGTAGAACGTTTTACTACAACCATAAGTTACGATTTGCCGCCTTGCGCAGTACGCAATGGCAAGTACATATCTCGCGTCATGTACTCATTTTTCTTAATATTTTTATTAATATTATCATAATATGGATTATTTTCTTTTAGTTTATCAATAATATCAGTAGTAATAATTTATTATATTTTCTTTAAACTTTAATTTTTACTTTATAATTTAAACAGCAGCGGTGATAAATGATTTGTACCCTTTACCATATACATAGTCAGAAAGCAACACTGGGTTTACTGTATGAAATAAGGACAAATAATAGTAATTCCGTAAGTAATGTAACATTAACTTATTTATAATGTATTATTAATTTTGTTAATATTTTATAGACTGTTCAAAAATTAATAACATCCACTAATGAAGGGAGGATAATAGCAGCAAGCTACGGAAGAAATAAAATATTCTTAAGATCTGAATTATCAAAATTGATTATAAGAAATGAATTGAAGGACAATGAAAATAGAAGGTTGTTAACTCGGTTGTTAAGGTACAAGATGAAATTACAAAATATTAATATGTACATGCATTATATTGGTTAGTCGTACGTTTCGTTGCGTTATTGTTAAATACTTTTTGTGTATACACAATAATTTGTATTTGTTTTGTATTAATAAAATTATATATATTTTATTATAACCTAACTTAAATTTTACTACAAATAAAATTAAATACTGAAAGAAAAGTATAAAAATTGTTACAACAGAATAAGATTATCTACTACAATAATAATTAAATTTTAATTTGACTGCAATATTTAATGTATGTTATTGTAGTAATAACTACTACAAAAAAATTAATATAATAATTTTAAGATTTTTACTACAATAAATAGCTATCCCTATTTGTACTACAAATTGTAGTTAAAGACTTTACAATTGTTATAAAAATACCTACATTTTTTTTTCTGTGTATCTGAATTAATAAATAAACTTACGTTACAACGAGCATCGTTTATAAATGGAATGTCCTAACTTAGTCGAAACAATATGAATTTTTTAAAGACAAGCGTGTTATATCCATCCTTATCATATACTCTTACAGCCTTTGCAAAAGAAAGAGATAAATGTATGCCTATTTGTTAATTCGTTCGTGATACAGGTGCCCTTGATCGGAAATCTTTCAAAAATTTTACTGTACATAGATTTTTCATAAATGTTTAAATCTGAATCTAGTTTACATTGGATACCACAAATCTCAAAGTGTCTGTCAACACAAAATGATGTGAGATTGATAGATATTACTTCTAAATTATTTCGGCATCATCATCAATAGCCATCCATTGCTAGCATGAAGTGAAGTTTTATCGTAAAATTTTGGGAGCATTTTTTGCCTTTTCTTTAATCATTTCTCTATCAATTGGTTCATGTTGTTTTATTTTTTTTAAAAACCACTTGTAAAGAGTGTTTTCCATTATAAAATACACTGCCGATTTTAATGTTTTCTTTTTTCTAAGTCTGGTGAAAGTGCAATCGATATTTTTCATAATTTGTATCCTTTTGTTTTTTTATGGAACTTATTGCCGATTTAACTACCCCATATTTTCGCCATAAAAGTGTAGCTCCTCTACCTGCTTTTAAATGTTCCAATATTTCGGCTTTTTCTTTCAATTTCAAATGTTTTCTTGAAGGTGGCATTATGAATTACTGTAATTTGTATTATATAATAACACACACAACAAAACTTTATACGTATTACACTATATAGGGAAAATCCTAAAGAATCTATTCAGATCATCTGAGCTGTGCGTTGCTCAAGAGACCGTCAGTGAAGCTCACATACTGCGCAGGACTGCTATGTGTTCACTATATTAAGACAATAATTGTTCACTATTATGTAGTTCAGTATGTCAATGTATTTACTTTTGTGTTCATTACATTGGATATTTCACTATACCTAAATATAAAGTGTTCACTATTTTGCGACTCTACTGTATTTTCAAGATAAACTATAAATATAACTTTTTTTACTCGAAACGTTTTATTCGATTTATTTTAAAATGCAAATTTCTACCAACCAATAAGTTTTTCATCATTATCTAGTAGCCTGTGAGAGTTACGTTCAATAACCATATAGTGAAAATGATTAAGCAGAAGACTCATGTCATCAACCTGAAAAAACCTTATAAAATAAAATATAACTTGTCGAAAATTTTGGGTATTATTTATTTTTAAAAGAAGAAGAAAAAAAAGTACTAGTATTAAGTAATGTATATATTAATGATATTTAAAATTATTTCCAAGTCAATCTATTATTGGCGTTCTCTTGTTTTTCGAAAAATCGTCATAACTCCCTTATTTACAAAAACTTTCAGCATTTGCTTTCGGTTCTCTAAAACACTTGTATTTACAATTATTTTCTATTTCATCAAATAACAAAATGGCGACAATCAAAAATTTCAAAACAAGATATTTTGAAAACCACTCCATCGATTTTCAAAAATAAAACATTTATAAAATTCTTAAACTATTACTATTACAATATTTGTCTGAAACATTTTTTTCTATATGTCCAAAAAAAAAAGTTTTTATTCACTTACTTGGCTTGCATAAGTATTAACAAACTAAAAAAAAACATTTAAAACGAAGTAGCTTCTGAAAACAATGAAACAAAAAAGAGATTAGATTTGACAAGTATTCAAAAACAAGTTACTTCAAATTTAGCGCACGTGTATGTCCGTTTGTATGTTCGTATTTTGCATAATTTATACTGTGCTGCCGGAACTACTTGAAGACTTGCCACTAAACATAAGACTGAGACTTCGGTTTCAGCATTATGGGGCACCGGCTCACACAACGCGAGAAGTCACCGCATTGTTAAATAGAAAATACCCGAATAAGTGGATTGGGAGGAGAGGTCCAGTTGCGTGGCCAGCCCGGAGCCCCGACCTAACTCCACTAGATTTCTTTTTTTTTTGGGGTCAGATGAAGACCTCTGTTTACGAGACACCAGTGAACACAAAGTTAGTGGCTAGAATGGCTAGAATCGTGGCTGCAGCAGAAGATATAAAAGAGAAGCAGGCAATCCTTGCGAAGGTCTCCACCAACATCAAAGCACGCTGCCGGGCTTGCGTTGCTGCGAATGGTGGCCACTTTGAAAATCATATTTAGTCCCACCCTTGTTGTTTCATTGTGTATTGTTTTATTTTTCTTGTTTGTTTCTTGTTTTTCTTGTTTAATGGCAGCAAGCCTACTTTGTTTTAAATGATTGTTGCAGTTTGTTAAAATTTATCTTGCAATTCAATTTGAATAAAAACTTTTTTTGGTCAGATAGAAAAAAATGTTTCAGACAAATATTGTAGTAGAAAGTTTATGGATTTTGTAAATGTTTTATTTTCGAAAATCGATGGGATGGTTTTCATAATATCTTGTTTTGAAATTTTTGATTGGTCGCCATTTTGTTATTTGATGAAATAGAAAATAATTGTAAATACAAGTGTTTTAGAGAACCGAAAGCAAATGCTGAAAGTTTTTGTATTTTTAAATATTCCTTAAAATAAGGAAGTTATGACGATTTTTCAAAAAACAAGAGAACGCCAATAACTATGAACTGGGGCTCCAAATCAAAAATTTGAGCTAAGAAAAGTTGTTTGTTTTAATGAGTTCTATCTATACCATTTTCGGGTGTAACGACTTAGTATTAACACCCTGTATACACCTAAAAGAATTTTCCAAGTTAGTAGAAGATATCTATTGATAAGTTATTTTCTTAAGCATCTATTCCTCATATAATCTAGGAAATTTATAAAATTTGATTCTTCAATCGGTAATTTTGCAATATTTATTACATCCCCCACTACATCACATAATTTTTGACGTCCTATCATTTACATTCATTGCAAATATTTTATAAAATAGATATTGTAAAATTATTCTGACATAAAACATAACTCTGTTACGTAACTATTTGCAAATTTGGTGTAATCGAGCGACCATTAACGATCAAAAACCCAAATATGACATTTAAGTAACAGTGTTGCCGGTTGGTGTGCATAGTTGTTAATGCCCCATGATATGCGGTATGCCAGGAATAGTGATATTCATAGGAACATTGGTTACCGAAGAGATACAAAAAAATGCTCGTAAACATGAAAACAGACATCAGAATCACATAAATGTGGAGGGTACTCAATTATTGAGCAACACTAACATACTAAAGACTAAAAAGAAAGAAGTCTTTTGAGTTAACGTAAAGTGCAAAAGTGCAATGAAATTAGTGTAAAGCAGAGTAATGGTATATTACATACCGAGCCTGGAGATGCTCCATTACAGCCGAGAGCTATGAGCGCGAGACTGGAATTTGCATATCCGCGAGCTGTGTATACTCTTTTATTCACAATCAATAAGTAATCATTGAATTTTAGACATTAATGCTCTTAATATTTTTTGACAGTGTTATTATAATTTATTTGGTTTACTTTAACGTATGACATAGTTACTATAGGTAACGACAAAAAAATTCTTGATTCTGTCAATTGAGTTATCTTACCTGTTTTAAAGGTTTACCGTTTTTCTCAATAATTATAATTTTACTAATTTATTGCGTACTTTTAAGTTATTTGTTAAATAAAGGGTTTTTTCTTCAAACGTCATAATAGTAGCATCTTTTGTGAATTGATTCGTAAGGTAGAAATAAAATAAATAAATATCCATACAAACTATACAGATTCAACGAATAAGAAATAACTTGTATAAAAAAAACTTGTAATATCGCCCTAAATGTCACTATAACACACTAGGTAACTTAAGAATAAAGTTAGGAAATACCATCAATAGCTGTCAAATTTAAATAAATAACCTATGAATTGAAATATAAACAGAGTTTACTTTTGAGGAAATAACATATTAAAGAATAGCGGACTTACAGATTACAATTAAAGGGACGGTAATGAACATAAGAATACTTAGAATTCAAGTGATAAGAAAAGTTTATATTGTTTTTCAGTGATTCCTGGACATATCTTTCAGCCACACTATTAGATTTTCATCCAATTGAACAACTTCAGCGGGCGTACATTACAATACTTCAAAATCTGACATAATTGCACACAAGGAGGATATAAAATTCCACAGTTATTATTTAAACGTGAAAACGTGAAAATTTTCACTTCAATGTTTATAACAAAAAGTGAACAAATAAGTATCCATAGCTACAGGGCAATTGAAATCGCAAACGTAATTTACGTAAATGTAACGTCAGTAGTAGATATTTTTCTTTAAATATCTACGTTTGAAGAAAAAATATAAAGTGTCGTTCGGAGTGTATTTGTGTGCCTCGCGTGAAATTGTCCGACTCGCTTCGCTCGTCGTGCAAACTTCCACTTTACTTTTGGAAAGTGAAGTAAACAATAAGGCACATCCCAAGTGTTTAGTAGGTTAGCATGATTGTGAATAAAATTATTGTTAAGTGATAAACACAACAAAAAAGTGTTCTAGTATTAAACACTAAAAAATACCACTGAGTCTATTTTTAGAGATACGTTATACTAGGTAATTTAGTTTAAAATAAAAATGCTGGTTAGTACCTATTAGACTAGTTCTAATATAAATTGAGAAAAAAAATGTCAAACAGGCCGTATTTTATAAATATGTTTCATAATCTCTTTTTTTACTGTTTACCAATAGGATTTGCAATGCAGTGGGCCAGTTGCATAAAATGTTACCTGATCATGTGTTTAACTACACATTGTAACCGCATATGCCTATCAATAATACATATCAAAATCAGCCTTATCCAAGTTGAGAACGTGATTAAAATTAATAATGTTTTTGCAACTGGGCCAGTAGGTTTTATTTACCGATCAAGATTTGGTTGCTAAGATAACAAGGACCACGGGCGGTAAGTGAATAAATAATTTGTATATCACCTTAGCAACAGCATTAGAATTAATACAAATCATATAGTTGCCTTTGCCCTTTGCCTTTAATAAAACAACTACTCGTAGCTCAGAGAATATGTAAACATTATCCTCTAGCGGTTAACTGCACTGACCGCCCTTAATACTTAAATACTATTAATCTTAAAACGTCGGTAGCGCGAAAAAAATAATAAAACACGGAATGTATACAAATCTTAACATCCTCGAAAATTACTAGGCCTCGGCTTACTTCCTCGTTAAATGCCTCACGGATTCTCACATTCACCACATATTCCTAACCTACTATAATATAACAATAAACGGGTATTTACGACGTTCTATAAAAATATAATCCTTTTCAAACTTATAATGTGTTTTAATTATGTTTCACTTCTTCAACATTATCTGTTAGATTTTGCAGTATTTCTCCTTCCATATCGTATTTTGCATTGGCTCCAGCACACAAAGGGTTGTGACGTAGAAGCTTTTGTGTTTTGTTGTTTGGTGTCAGTCAGTGATGAGGTCCTTTTCATTCTGTACGTACCACAACACATCGCAAATGTTCAATGCTTGACCTTGATCGATTTACCAAATGTGATTTTTAATTCATAGCTGAGACTCCTCAATTTATGGTCTTGAAATAAGAACGTTGTAAACAATCATAATCAATTTATTAAAGTACTAGCCTGGTGTTCGATTATTATCAATAATGAATATTTTAATTGGAAACTAAATTGAAAGTATGTTGTTATCAATGATAAATCGAGAATAGATGTATTACGTTACTTTTGTAACAGCAACGCTTGCATACTAGTACAATACTAAATCTCATCCTGCCAAGAATTAACTAACTATGACGACGTTTAGAGTTGATTTACTTTGATGAAAACAAAGAATCGGTATGTGCTATCGACATGTGTACTAATATAATTTAAAATTACACTAGCAAAAATTAATAATATTTTCAAAATGTTTGCACATGCAGATAAATAGTCCTAACAAAAAATTACAATCTGTGTAATATTTTAAATTTAAACTAAGATTTTAATTCTTTATAATGATGCTTGTAACATTATTGTCAATTATTATTTTTTTAGTAGTTTCTACTTTTCTTATAATTAAAAATGAATAATTGACAATACTCGTATATGTATTTTTTACCTCTCGCTAAGAGAGGTATTGGATTCATGCTAAAAATCGCATATTCAGATTTTAATGATTAAGCACGTTTTAAGGTCCCTACAATCCGATTTTAATATTTTTACGATGATGTCTGTGTGTGTGTGTGTGTGTGAATATATGTGTTTGTGTGTGTGGATGTATGTGTGTGTGTGTATGTGTGTGAATCGGTTGGAAGGACGATTTCTCAAAAACTATAATATTTATTATCTGTTTAACTACGTATTTCTCAATCGGACATTACTGAGAAGAGCTAAAAAGGTTTTGGTAATAATTAGACAACCGGAAGTAGCAGATTCTTAAAAAAAATCTTCTAAATATTATTTATTGATGAATTTTGTTCTTGCTAGTAAAAGATGAGTAAATTCTCTATCTAATACATATAAATATTTTGTTATATCTTTTACAGATTTAGAGATAAAGAAATATAATGTATATAATAATCTGTGTAATAAAACAGCACAAATGTCATGGAAACCAATTGAAAAAAGTTTGTAACTGACAGATAAATGTCAGTGTCAAAAATCCAGAGACATAACTAAAGATTTTTTGTGGGAAATACATACACTATATTATTTCTTATAGTATTAATAGTTTAATATTTAAAATTATAGCTATAGTACATATAACCTTCAAAAATACTGTTAATCCCGACAATGAATGGGAAACATTTCGAAAAATTAGAAGAGTAGGACAAAATTTCTTCATAAAATGAATTTAAATTTAAAAAATCTAAATATAAAGAATAGATGTAAGTAGAATTTTTGTTGTAGGGTGTAGATATACAAAAAAATGTTAAATACAATAGGACGCGAACATCATGTGACGTTGTTGGCCTTGACCAACAGATATGGGGGACCGTGACAGGATGATAGCTAGTAATTATGTACATAGATGTCAATTATTATAATATTTCATTCTAAATTTCATGATTTTCCAATTCCATTTGGTTTATTTTCCTCGACAAGAAAATTCCACACTCCGGATGACAAATAATTGTTATATTTTTATTATTAATAACACATTGTAGAAGCTGAAGATGATGCTGGACCAGCATCGAAACGTACTAATATATATATATATATATATATATATATATATATATATATATATATATATATATATATATATATATATATATAGGTTAAGTTAAGTAGTTGAAGTAGTTCACAGGTGTAGCAGTCAGATTGTTGGGAAGGTTGTTAAATTATACTCTTATAAGTTACATGTCAAGTTTTCGGAATTACTTTATTCCTTCTTCAGGACAGCTACAATTTAGTAACAAATTCGTATTACAATTTAACCTCACTAAGTAGTAAGTACTGTATTTCTTTTAAACATTTTTTCAAAATTGTAATACGAATTTGTTACTAAATTGTAGCTGTCCTGAAGAAGGAATAAAGTAATTCCGAAAGCTTGACATCTAACTTATAAGAGTATAATTTAACAACCTTCCCAACAATCTGACTGCTACACCTGTGAACTACTTCAACTATATATATATATATATATATATATATATATATATATATATATATATATATATATATATATATATATATATATAAACTACTGATCCTATTTGCCACACAGCTATATTACGAATTTTTGTTGGATCACTACTACACAACATATTATATTCACACACAATAATCGTAAAAATGTAAAAATGTTATTGTAGTGACCTTAAAACGTGCTTATTTATTAAAATCTGGATATGAGATTTTTAGCATGAATCCAGTACCTCTCTTAGCAAGATGTAAAATTTTAATTTAATTATAATATATAATTAATTCATCCAAAAATAGTTTAGTTTTCCATTTAAGGAAATCTAATCTCTATAAATATTCTATTTGAATGTGGAGCAAATTCTAAAAATAAACTGAATAAAATGTACCTAATAAATTATGTTAATGCCCTTTCTTTATTAAAGCAAAGAAATATGTAATTAAAGTGAACTAGCAATTACATGAACAATTTTGTAATGAAAATCTTTATTAGTTTATCATAGTTTGCATATCTAACTATGGAAATATTTCTTCCGTCTTCATTTCTGTGATAAATAGATCGGAAATGACAAAACAAATAACCCTAATACGTATTCATAACTACCAAGTCATATTTTCTACCCTTTCGTTCTCTTTGCTTAACCTACATTTCAACATGATTTTCAAATTAGTCCAATAACATAATTAATGTTTAAATACGTAAATTACGATAGAAATGACAAAACACTATATAATTTTTCATTCTACGTAAGCATGTAGCTTGCAGCAAAATATATCAGAGAAATATATCAGAGAAAAAACGAAATTTGAATTTTAATCCTAATTGTAAGTAAACAATTTCATTTACGCTAATTCTGAAATACTTCCTTTTAAAGTATTATTGTAAAAAGTAAAATAAATAGTTTTACAAATACATATACAGTACAATTTTTGAAAGATGTCCGATCAAGGTCGTCTACGAATTGTATGAATTCAGATTTTTGCTCTGCGCATTATAACAAATTCCGTAGTGTCGTTTGCTTAGTTTTTATGAGGGTACATAAGATACTACTATTATTTTATAATTATAAAAATATATGTTACAATAAAAGCATTCAAAATTTAAAAATAAGTCAACTGGTAAGTTTATTAGCAAATGTAAAAACAAATATGTGAAAAATAAGATACTGACACAATGTCAGTGTCAGTGACTCTGACACAAAATAACGTTATTCGTACGGCTATGAATTAAGGTAATGTATCTGAATTAATAAATTGGAATGTCCTAGCTTAGTCGAAACAATATGAATTTTTGAAAGACAAGCGTATTATATCTATCCTTATCGCACATGCTTATAGTCTTTGCAAAGGAAAGAGATAAATGTATGCCAATTTGTTAATGGGGACTTATGATTTTGACATCATCGGCGGCGGATCTGCAGCGGACCTCCCACCACCCATTTTAGAAAGGGACAAGAAAGTTTTAGAAAGAGCGAGGTGATATACCATGGCCGAGTCGATCAAATGCTTTCCCTCTTCAGCACCACCCCGTTGATCAAATAATTTGTTATTTAGTCAGCAAAGTTTGGTTAAGTTATTATGTTTAGTGATTGTTATTAATGAAACATTGCGGAATCGAATCTTTCTGATTCTCACGGAGGGAAAACAAATTCGATTTCATCGTTTCAATTTGAAAAAACATGAATTGAATCCATGTAAACACTACAAATTCCACTTGTTGAGAGAGACGGAAAAAATAATGAAATTTCTTTTAGTGTATATCCACGTCTTAATTTTATTAAAGTCATACATAATTTGTCTCTGGATGTTAAATTATTCAATTTAGTTTTCTTTGACGTTTTTTGGAAATATCTGTATTTCAACTTTGGCATAACTGGGATTTAACAAATCGTATAGAAAATGTTCTACTGATAAGCCGGTGAAATATATAATTTTTACAGCATCATTGCTTAATAAATTATAATTTAGTTTCCAATTGTTGACAAATTTAGTTTCATTTCTCGATGTCTCTACAGCACCAAATAACTTTCTTACATAATAATTGTTGACAGTTTGGGTACTACTTTCCTTATTAATCTTATTTCTGTTTGTGTGGAGTTATTCTGCTTATTATCAATTTTTATATGTGTTTTTATTAATATAAGCTCGTGTCTCTTTATTAGTAGATAGCTTTATTAAAGTTATTTGAGTTGCTGTACTTGTTTTTCCAAAATAAGTTTGATTATGTTTGTCCACTTTACAAACATAGGTTTTCGTCATTTTATTGTTATTTTGTACATAATTAAACTTCCTTTTTTATCACAGGTTCCTGTAAATACATTACTAATTCATATTCAATTTAATATTAATCATATTATTTCAACTTCCATGTCCAGTCTCAGACATGTTCATTTTTCTTTTCAATGGTTGTTGTGATCACGTGGGACCAAATATGGATCACGTGACAAACGTCAAACTTAGAGCTAAATCTTGCTCACTACATAACTAATTATTAAATACATTTTTACACACTAGATGGCGACCAAAATATTTGAATTGTATAAGTCTCCATTCGTTCATGATACAAATGACCTTGATCGCACATCTTTCAAAAGTTTTACTGTATGTATTTGAATTTATAAGTAAAATTAACCCTTTCACCCAGGAATATGTTTTCCATGTATAGAATATGTCGATAGTATTTTTAATAATGTCCCAATAAAAAATACTATTGACATATATCACATATACATCATTTTGTAGAACTTCCGTGTTCTTTCCATGTGGTTTTGTTTATTATAAACATGAAAAATATTCTGCATATGACAGATAGTTTGATAAGTAGACTCGCTTTTCATTAGGTACTTGTTGATCATGCTATTTTTTCATATACAAAACAGAACAGTTTCCAAGTAGAAAAGTGTTTTTTTTATTGGCGTTTATCGAGAAAAGCCATTCTTTTCTATTGAATACATGAAAAAAAAAATTATTACACATGCAAAATAATAATAATCAGAATTAGAAAATATTACTGGGATGTTGGGATTTGTAATCCCTGAAAATAAGAAATACCTTTATGGCCCAATACTATAATTTTTACATTTACAAATAATTTATGTGTAAATAAAAATTACTAGTCAACTTATGGCCGTATTATGGTCAAAATTGTACTGTAGGTTTAAATCAAATAAAAAAACGAATGTTTTGGACCGCATAACTTCAATATCACGATTCCAAAAATTATAATTTTTTCGTACTCCTGAAGTTTACATCCAGAAAAAGAGGTGATTACATTGTGGTTAATCGGAAGTACACTCATTTGAGTATTTTAACAGTTTTTCTTGGAAAAACGCAGTTAAATATCATTTATTGATATTTAACGTTATTATAACTTAAAGAATATATTATTATCTATACGATTTGATTACATTTTTTACTTCATATTCAATAGATATAGAGTTAAAGATATTAAATTTTATAAATCAACCAACTATGCTAACCATAGAAACTGCTAATATATTCAGATAATTCAAATTGACAGATGCCAGTATCAATGAAAAGTAAATGAATGTGTCAGAGATGAGAATGTTGAGATAGATGTTGGGAAAGACACGAAAAGATACGGTAAGCAATGACTGTATAAGGAAAATAAATCTAGTGTTAGAAGTTTGTAGAAAAATACAAGAGAGACATTACATTGGTTTGAACATATGAGGATAGATGAAGAGTACTCGTATATTGGAAGAAGAATGAATAGCTTTAGTAATAGAAGGTTGAAGAAGCAGAGGAAGACCAAAGATAAGATAGAAAGGCTGTATTGCGAAGGACTTGAGAGAAAAGGAACTGAATGAGGACAACAAGCAAAATAGAAATGAGTGGATGAAGAAAATAAAATACAGCGACCCCTCACGAAGTGGAAATGCTAAAGAAGAAAATGTCAGTTTCAAATGCAATTTGTATAGTTTGTTTATGAAATAATTTTACTGGAAATTTAGAATATTTTGCAAGAAAATTTATGTATGGAATTTATACATAATACACAGAATTGACGGAAGGTATTGTGCTGGCCACATCAGATTTTTTTTATTGAAGAAAAATTAGGGACATTTCAGCCGTAGGCTATTAATATCCAGGATCATTAAAGATTTACAGTTATAATTTTTTTGAAAATATATGTTAAATATTATTAACAAGATTTATACTAGAGAATTTTTTTATATTTTTCATCGATTGAGTGTCATTTTTTAATGCTTATTTTATCTTTGGTTATTATATTTGTTATATTGTGATACTGTGAGTTGAGTGTTACATATGTCGCATATTTTTGGTTGTTTTTTGTAGTTAGTAGCTGTATGTGAGTCTAGTGTGTTCAATTTACAGATTTAAATCTTACAGTTTAAGACCATAATACGGCCATTAGTGTTGTTCATGGAGTCGACTATATTAGTAAAAATTAAAAAGGTTTCATCATAAATATGCTGTAGAAATGTCGACAACAACTTTGCATCATTGTAGTAGACTAGTTTTCAACCTCTATAACTATTCCGATTTTGCCTGCAGTTTTAGAACAATACCAGCAGTAAGATATAAATATGTTCGCGATATTAATTCCCATTTGCAACACTCACTTAAAATTTAAACTTGGTTTTATTCACTTATACCCGGTTGCAACGCGGGTGCCTAAATTTTAAGTATTCCTTATATCCTATCGAAACGAAATTTCAAATGAGTAATTGAATATTTCTGTCAAAAGTTCGATTTGCATTATTTTGTTTGAGCTTTTCTTAAAATTTATTGTCAATTCAATTTTATATTACAATTAATAAATTATTAAAATGGAAATAAAACCTAGTTTAAATTTTAAGTGTCAGTGGTACGCAGTAACGAAATGGTTAAATAATACATTTAATGGGCACAATTAGGTACAGTTTCTGATTTCTATATGATAAAGAAAATTAACAATGTCGATTTTATATGCAAATAGTGTTAGCAGTAGCAATTGTTTGTGTGCTCTCATTGTAATTGGTAATTATAACGTATATGAAGATTATATCCAAATAATAGGTGTAGGAGTATATGCTCTGAATTACATTTCAGAAATTCTAATGATAACATGCTGTTGGACTGAACTAAAAAAAAAAAAAAAAAAAATATTTCATCACGGCATATTACCCATTGCTGGGTGTGCCAATCTGCTTCATACACAGATATCGGTAATGATGGAATATTTGCACCGTGTGGGCGCTTACCAGGCGTCACCTCACGGGCACTCATTGCTGGCGTGGAGAGTGCGCCACAGGGGTCAATTTTGTGAACTAATTTCTAATTTACATTGTACCACTTGAGAACAACGAAGTGCTAATGTGTTGGATTGGAACCTATACCTAGTGTTCTCCACGTAAGCATTTAACAAGTCTGTGGCATTGTATGCACTGCGTACGGGCGCTCAAAGCTAGGGGGTGGCAAATTCACTGTTTTAACTTTTATTTAACAAGAAACTATATCAGAACAAGTAATAGAAAATACCAAGAATTCAAAACCAATACGGGAGTTAGGCAAAGCTGTATATTAAGCCCCCTGCTTTTCATCATAGTTATGGATGAAATAATGCGGACGTGTCAACAAAAAACAAGAAAGTTTCACTTAGGCTGTAGCAAATTACAAGAAATCAGACTGTCGCATATGGCATTTGCAGATGATATTGTCATCCTAGCAAACAATGAGAAAGACCTACAACACAATGCGAATATTTGGTACACAGAAACAAAGCATTAATATAAACATACACAAAACAAAAACAATGATTGTAGTTAGAAATCAAGAAAAGTACAAAATAGAAATTGAAGATAACGAGTTGGAACAACTTCAATCATCCAAATATATACGGTCCTGTATACAGAAGGATGGTAAGTTCGACTAAGAATTCAACAGTGGAATAACGGCTGGATCAAACCTATTCTATACAATTAAAGGTACTTTTTACCTCTCGCTAAGAAAGGTATTGGAATCATGCTAAAAATCTCATATCCAGATTTTAGTGAATAAGCACGTTTTAAGGTTCCTAGAATCTGATAATAACATTTCTACGATGATGTGTGTGTGTGTGTGTGTGTGTGTGTGTGTGTGTGTGTGTGTGTATGTGTGTGTGGATGTGAGTGTGTGAGGTTGTTGAAGGTACGATTTCTCAAATTCTATAAGACTAAAGACCTGTGTAACTACGGATTCCTCAATCTAACAGTAATGGGAAGAGTTGAATAGATTCTGGACAACCGAAAGAGTAGTATTTTAACAAAAATCTTTTAAATATTATTTTTTGAATATTTATGTTAATACAAATATTAAAAAACAAAATACTCTATCCGACACATTTAATTTTTTTATTATACCTTCTATAGATTTAAAGATATAGATATATAATCATACGTAATATAACAAGTGATATGATTATCATCGATGATATTCTCGAGTGAAACCGAGCTGCAGATTTCACGAGTCCGAAGGACGAGTTGAAATGTGCTGCTTCGGTTTCACGAGCAATATCTTCGATTATTAATCATATCACGAGCTTATATTTAATGAGAGAATATAATGAATTTTTGCAATCTAACCTAACCTAACTTTTGATATACACATTCATATTATATTAAAACATGGTACTTACGAGTTTTATTTAATATTTCGGAGTTTGAATTATTGTTATTATTTATTTTTATACTCAAAATTAACTGTCAATGTCATAAATAAAGAAAACAAATCCCGTAGTAACGACTATAAATACGGTGTTTATTTCTTTGTTTTTTATCATCGCTGTGATAATCTTGTAGCTAGGGACATTCTGAATGTTGATTGGCGGAAAACATGTCACGTGACTAAGGAATTATATTCTCCATAAAATAATCTGTTGTAGTAAATCTCACAGCCTGCTCACAGCCCAAACATCTCCATGGTAACTACTTGAGAAATTAAAATGTCTGTAATTGACAGATAATTGTCACTAATGTCAGTGTCAAAAATTCAGAGATAGTACGTACTGAAGGCTTCTTCTGGGAATGATATTTAATATTTCTTACTGTATTATTAATTATATATTTAAAATTATAGGTATTTTACATGTACCCATCAGAAATAACGCCAATCCCGTTAATGAATTGGATAAACCTCGAACATTTAGAAGAAATGGAGAAAACGTGCTCATAGAATGAATTTAAAATTATAGAAAATACGTAAATATAAAGATTAGGTGTAGGTAATAAGATTTTTTTGTGTGTGCAAGAAATGTTAAATTCAATACTTATATATACCACAATCGAAAGGGCGCGAGAGGTATTGTGATGACCACAACAGATTTTTTAGATAAGGAAGAAGTCACACAAAATACCAAAATGGCAGTGTACCGATCAATTTGGGTGCCAACAGTGACACATAGCAGCAAGTCATGGTCTCTAACGCAAGGACACGTAAATAAGTTCAATCATTAGAGATAAAATACCTCAGGAAAGTTCTACAGAAAACCAGACTAGACCGAATAAGAAATCAAACAATAAGAGACAGTTTCCAAACCCCATCTCTGAATCACTACGTAACACGATCCCAAATGAGATGGTTGGACAGCTTATCCGTATGGAGGAAAACAAAATCCGTAAGACTGTGTACGAAACCCAAAAGACAGAAAAGAGGAACGTAGGAAGACTTAGGCGAAACTAGCAAAAAGATATCAGAGAAAAACTAGAAAAGAAAGGTATAAGCTGGAAAGAAGCAAAAGAACAAGCACTAGACAGAACAGCATGGAAAACTCTTTGGAAAAATCTCGACGCCTAACAGCAAAAGAGATCATAGACAAAGAAGAAGAAGAACTTTTATTATAAGTGATCAAAGATACAAAGATGAACTAGATCGCCAAATTTTATGGGACGATAAAATACATAAATCTTGAAGATTTCGTTCAAAGTAAATTTAAGTTATACATATAACACATCAATTATTTTTTTTAATTTTTTACAGCACATTGAAAAATGAAAATGGCGAACCTCAGAAACCATTTTTATAATATTTGGCATTGCACAGTTTGCGAAATAATAATACCGAATAATGTAAATGTAACAAATACAATAATTGTAACAGGATATAAGATCTGTTTCGCTACTTTGCATCTACGGTTTACTGGATGAACGGTTAGTTCGTTAGTGTGTCCATTCTCATCATATTGAAAGAATTTTTATTTTTTACAATAAAACTGTGAATATTTCATTTGGGCTTTTATAAAGTTTTTAAGTAGGAATATTTTTAAAACAAAACATTTTTAAAAAATTGGTTAAATGTGCTTTTCGATTACTTTCTGTAAGGTCTATTTTGAAGTTATGCCGTTTTATTTTGTAATATCTTTCTAGGCCGCGAGCAAATACGTGACTCGAGCGACCTTGAAGTTCTTGGAATCAGCTTATTTGTGTGCACTTGTCACTTTAACAAAAACATTGTCACTTTGACAAGACCAATGTTTTGATTTATTTTAGTCTTTAACTGTTAAAAAGTAATTATTTTTAATTTAATGTGTGTTACTGCATGAAAATTGTAAAATAATAACTTTTTAGCAGTGCAAAATCAAAATAAACCAAAAATTAGTCTTGTCAAGGTGACATTGTTCTTGTGAAAGTGACAAGCGCACACAAATCCAAGCACTACAAGGTTGCTCGAGTCACATGTCTGCTCGCGGCCCATAGCATACACTCAAAAATGCTTAATTCTTTGTACAACTAAAAATTGAAAGTTGTAAATTTAAATGTAACTTCTGTACTATTTTGTTGTAGATTAATTTTAATTAATGGTACAGTAAAACACTGTAAATTAAACGGCATTAATATTCATGAAAAGAAACATGAAATCTAAATGTAAAATTTTGGCAAATGTAATAACTGTTTTATTTATAAATAGCATAGGTACATAGATAAGACACGAAATATACGGGTTCTAAAAATATAAAGATATTTACTGTCCGAATAATTATATATTCATTAGATTTTTTATGGCGGATATTTTTATCAATTTATACATGAGAAATATTTAATTGGAATGGAATTATAACAAGCCTTCGATAGCTCAGTTGGTAGAGCGGTGGACTGTAGTGCGCTAAAATAGAAATCCATAGGTCGCTGGTTCAAATCCGGCTCGAAGGAAAGTTTTATGTACATTTTAATTATTAACCACATGTTACGAAAATATTTGTTCAGGCAGATTCTAAAATTCGTCTTTTTATTAGACGTCTAGTCATTTTTAATCGAGACATGTTCAAAACTCATGCCTGCAAAAAGTAACTCGAGTCGAGCTTTGTGCATTAGGTTAGGTTATGCTAAGGTATATTTAGAGCATATCCAAGCTAATTAAATTCAAAACAATTCGCCTAGTCATTTTGAAAATGACTAGGCTTCTTATAAAAAGAAGACAGACTGTCTACAACATATCTAATCTAAAGCAAAAGGTACCAGTAAATTTCGTGTAATAGCTATTTGTCACAATAAGTATACAAATAATACATATGTTTATTGGACGCGTCTTCTTTCAAGGCGAATATAGAAGAAAATACATTATTATTATTTAAGTATTAAGATCAGTAAGTGCTTCCTACCGGTTGAGGATGATTTTGGAGATCAAGACGAAATCGAGATCTCCAAATCATCTGATACCAGTAGGAGAGCATTTACTGACCGCAATGGGGACTTATGATTTTGACGTCACCGGCGGCGGATCGGCAGCGGACCTCCCTCCACAAAATTTAGAAAGGGACAAGAAAATTTTAGAAAGAGCGAGGTGATATACCATGGCCCAGTCGATCAAATGCTTTCCCTCTACAGCACCACCCCGTTGATCCCATAATTTGTTATTTAGTCAGCAAAGTTTGGTTAAGTTATTATGTGTAGTGATTGTTATTTATTAATGAAACATTGCGGAATCGAATCTTTCTGATTCTCACGGAGGGAAAACAAATTCGATTTCATCGTTTAAATTTGAAAAAACATTAACTGAATCCATGTAAACACTACAAATTCCACTGTTGAGAGAGACGGAAAAAAATAATGAAATTTCTTAGTGTATATCCACGTCTTAATCTTATTAAAGTCATACATAATTTGTCTCTGGATGTTAAATTATTAAATTTAGTTTTCTTTGGCGTTTTTTGGAAATATCTGTATTTCAACTGCATAACTGTGGGATTTAACAAATCATATAGAACATTAAAATGTTCTACTGATAAGCCAGTGAAATATATATATATTTTACAGCATCATTGCTTAATAAATTATAATTTTGTATTCAATTATTGACAAATTTAGTTTCATTTCTCGATGTCTCTACAGCACCAAATAACTTTCTTACATAATAATTGTTGACTGTTTGGATACTACTTTCCTTATTAATCTTTATATCTGTTTGTGTGGAGTTGTTCTGCTTATTATCTATTTTTATGTGTGTTTTTATTAATATAAACTTGTGTCTCTTTATTAGTAGACAGCTTTATTAAAGTTGCTGTACTTGTTTTTCCAAAATAAGTTTGATTATGTTTGTCCACTTTACAAACATAGGTTTGCGTCATTTTATTATTATTTTGTACATAATTAAACTTCCTTTTTTATCACATTACTAATTCATAGTCAATTTATATTAATCATATTATTTCAACTTCCGTGGTCAGTCTCAGACATGTTCATGTTCCTTTTCAAACAATGGTTGTTGTGATCACGTGGGACCAAATATAGATCACGTGATAAATGTCAAACTTGAGCTAAATCTTGCTCACTACATAACTAATTATTAAATACTTTTTCACACACTAGATGGCGACCAAAATATTTGAATTGTATAAGTCCCCATTATTACGTTTTTTTGAAAATTATTTTGACATATTAAAAAAAAAAAAATAGTAATTTTTAAAGTAAGCTTTGATCGTTGTGTTTTTACTTACCGCCTCCGCCTCCTGATCGGTAAGTGATTCACATCACTTACCTATCAGTATATGTAAAAAAAATCTACTACTTTAGAAATCCTATCGATAAACATTAAAAAAAAACGATCGTACAAAAAAAAATGCGTCCGCTTCAAAAGCACTCCTTTTACCCACTAAATCCGGACTTCTATACGAAATCAGATTACAAGCACATGGTTATTTTGACATAATTTGACACACGAGTTCAAATTAAGGTACTATTGTCATTACGGACAATACCAATGAAGTGATAGATTGCGGCCTGTCGACACTGACAAAAATGAAGTTATGACTGAGTCAAACATAATAAAGTATTTATGAAACACTATCTTTTATATTAAACTTCCCAGTAACAAAATAGTATGTCGGGAATTTTAAAAAAATATATATTTTGTATATGTGTACATACTTGGAAATACGAATATCCTTTGTTGTCTAAAGAATTTGAACAGGTTCTTGTGTCGTGATTTGAAGTGGATAATGCCGTGACTTATTCAATTACTTTGCTTTTCTGAAAATATATATTTTACTGTACATATTATATGCAGATTAATGCAATACTCGTAATAGATACATTATGTCATGGCAATTTTTGAAATGTTAAATTAAAACAATAGGAGTATGCATATGTATATTAAACTATATTATTTAGAGCACGCAAAATATTTCTATAAATTTGAAAATTACATACTGCCAATACGTCATTATTTTAAAAAAACTATGTGACACTTGTGGCTTCTGTGTGATTTCATAAATTTATTTAAAAGTACCACCAACTTCAATAATATACAATATATAATTCGATTACAAATAAAATGATGTTAAATACATTTCTCGTACCATTACAAAAAACTTTATTTATTAAAATAAAAATTGATTGCATCCTAAATTAGAAATGAACCTATTTTTTGAGCTTGCCGTCCTTTTTTAACGGGCGTCTGAAACAGTTTCAATTTACTATTAATTTTCGAATCAATCAATAAAATAATGATAAAATAATTACTGGTTTTGAAAGCTTTATTTTCTCTCAATTTCACATTATTTATCTAAAAAAAATCTAAGGGACCTTATTCCTTGAAAATATCAGTAAATTCACCTCTCGGTAAGGAAGGTATTACAATTCTTGCGTATTCCTCTTCCTTACAACCATATGCAGCCTTGATTAGATTTTGGTAATAATTGGTCAACCGGAAGTGTCCTCATTTGAAAATATTAACAGTTTTTCTTGAAAAACTCAGTTAAATTTTATTATAACTTAAAGAATATATTATTCTCTATACGATTTGATTGCATTTTATATTTCATATTCAACAGATATGGAGTTAAAGAATTATAAAGATTATAATAATTACAAAATTTCATAAATCAGCCAGCTATGCTAACTTAACCATGGAAACTGCTAATATATTCAGGTAATTCAAATTGACAGATGTCAGTATCAATAAAAAGTAAATGAATAAAAGAATAAGGGAAATAACTCTAATGTTGAGCATTTCTAGAAAGATATAAGAGAGACGATTACATTGGTTTGAACATGTTATGAGGAGAGATGAGTATATTGGAAGAATGAATAGCTTATAACAGAAGGTGGAAGAAACATAGGAAGACCAAATATAAGATGAAAAGAGAGAAAAGGAACTGAATGAGAACGACGCACACAAATTAGTGCAAGAAGAAAATAAAAATAGCGACCCCCTAACGAATGGGGCAACCAAAGAAGAAGATGTTAGTGTCAAGTGCAATTCGCATAGTTTGTTTATGAAATAATTTAACTGGAAATATAGGATCTTTAGCAAAAAAAAAATATGTAGGGCGCGTGTAGTGACATGACTTTGGCAAGTAGATATGTGGACCCGTGTCAAAATGACAGATATTAATTACGTCCATAACTGACAAATGTCATAATTTTTCATTCAAAATTTCATGATTTTCTTATTTCATGTGGTTTATTTATTATCAGGGGTGTGGAATTCAGTTGCCGAGAAAAGGAATCATAAAATACCAAAAAATGAAATTTTGAATGAAAAATTTTGACGTGAGGATGACCCGCAAAACAGAAATGAATGGAAGAAGAAAATAAAAAATAGCGACTCCTAACGAATGGGAAAATCTAAATAAGAAGAAGATGTCAGTGTCAAGTGTCTTTTGCATGAAATAATATTACTGGAAATTTAGAATCTTTTGCAAGAAAATTGTATAGAATTTGTACATAATACAAAGGATTGACGGAAGGTATTGTGCTGGCCACATCAGATTTTTTCATTTTCTTAGTTTTCGATAATCTTGAGTGATCAATTTAAGCTACAAAAAATAGCTAGCTATTAATAATGTCCTATTTGCTCAAGCGCATTATGTTATTCATATTATGCTAATGGAACAAATTCTAGTTTCTTATATGAAAAACTTTTTTATTATGCATACATATAAAGTTGCAGGTCTTTATGGGCCTACATTTTGAGACAATTTTAATAGGCACCATAGGAATTTTCGATCGTCTTTTGTTTTTGAGTTACAGGCTAAAACTTGATTTGAAAATACCTCATATCGCTTGTTATGGGAGATAAAGAAAAAATGTTTAGATAACTTTTATAAATAAGGTTTTTACGTAAAATATCGTGGTGTAATGGGCTACTTGCATACAAGAGGATTTTGAAAACTATTATATTTTTCAAGTTTAGTTTACTCAACTACATTATTTACATTATAAATTTTTCAAATACATTGTGTTATTATTTAATAAATTTAACATAAATATATAAATTTTGTATCCCCCTATCTTGATGACGACACAATCACTAGCATTTGATTCGTTAATGTGAATGGGAGAGGTGAAGGGAAAGTAACCTATACCAACCAAAACTCTAAAGTAACTACTATATTTTACTTTATTTTAATAATTTTATTTAAAGTTATATTTACATTATTTTTTCATTACTATTATACTGCTACTTATAAATATAATTTTTTTTTTCATTTTTATTTATTAAGTTATATTTTAAATCATAAAATAAAAATGTGATGTAGGTAATTTTATTACACGACATTTTTATGTTGGCACTATACAATAACAATAACCTGTTGCATCAGTTGCGTTCACAATTTTTAAATATTGTTGTTTGTTGTATTTGTTGGGAAAATTTGAAGTGTTTTAACTATTTTGCCTTTCATAGCTTAACATCAATATAGTTGATAAATTGGAAGTTTTCAATAATCGAATATTCAAGCAAGTATTAAAAATATACATTTTATCGTGGTCTTTGTTTTATAAAGTTGCTAAAAATATTTTTACATTTCAGTATGGTTATAAAATATTGTTTTATATCGGATTGTTCAAATAATTCATTAAATACAACAAAAATACTTTTCATAACCTTAAAATGTTTTTTACCTTTGAGCTTTTACATTTTTTACTTCGGCACTTGTAAAAGCAGCATTTGTAGAATAAAACTAATGTGTCATTCCTGAATTTACCACAGGCAGATTCCTAGAATCAGCCTTTTCAAAGCCTTAGTCCATCTTTCGAATATAAAATACACGCAATATTACAAGCAACAAACATCAAATGAAATGAACAGCCAGTGCTGCCAGCTGGGAAAATCACGTGATCCACGGATCGAGAATCAGACAAAGTTCACTATCTCCGTCTCTGTCGTCCCAAACTACAGAACTAGGACATATGTTATCCGTGATTGTGACGTCATAAAAAGAAAATATTTATTTTTAGACCTAAGTGACAAAATTTTAAAAAAAGAAAAAATAGGGGTTCTTTTATTTAATATATATTTTCCAAAAAAAAATTTTCTTAATATCATGCAAGTAGCCCATTGGATTCTTTCAAAACTTAATAATTCTCGAGATATAACACTAACATAATATTTTATAAACGGAAACAAAAGCATCATTTTTTTTTTCATAAGCTTATCTACGATGTGTAAAAAGTCTAGATTCCTTTATTTTTAATAGGAATAAAAGATGAACTATTAAGTTATTGGGGTGAAAATATTGAAAATTGAGTCACAGACGAAAAAATCAATTATAAATTATCATTTGTGTATTTTAATTTTATGTCTATTAATTAAGTTCTCAAAATTATTTTTAGTTGTAAATTGATAAATTTACTATGGCACTAATAAAACTTTAATTTCTTGTAGTTTATTAAACGATAAATAATTAAGATAAAAATAATAAAAATAACTAACGCTACGATTACACAATTATAAACACTAATTTAAGACTAAGAATATTATTAAATACTTAATCACCAAGAATATTTATTTAAACAATATTTATTTCACTCTATTTATTTATATAACTATATTTATTTATATTCACCACTCGTAGACTATTTATTTATATCACCAACTGCTCATCTCACGATGCTTCTATATAACAGAATGTCCCGGCTGGCTTCCCTAACGTGTTTATATAGCGCGGTATACTTTTTCTAGTGCATTCGATGCGATAATAACACCGAATACAAAGGATTAGGTGACCCTAAATAATTAAACAGGTCGCGACGTGTTTACTACGCCGATAGCTTGCGAGATTACGTCATCGCCCAACGCGGCAGCCGTTCTAACAAGTTCGACCAGTAGCGGCGGTCGCGTACTCCTAGAGTCAATGGCGTCGCACGTTACAATACAGGGTGTAATAAAAATAAGTACATTAAATTTAATCGGTGATAGCAACCATATTTTCTTAATAACTTTTTTTCGAAATCGCATATTTTTTAGCATTTTTACCCTCCCCCTCCATAAATTAACGAGACGTTTAGGTATTTTCATAATAATTTAATTGAGTGGCAATAACAATGAAACAATTGTTTTTAACAAATGTGAGTTGTCAACTTGTTCAAATAAATTTTGACAAATAAACCGATTAATAATTATTATTATAAAAGTTATAATCAGTAAAATTGCCTGCCTTTACGGATAGCGAGTATACAGACATTGTACTGGCCTATGGTGAAGCTCAGGGAAACGCTGCCAAAGCCCATAAAATTTAGTTTTCCGAACCGTCATCTTCCAAATGTTCGTATCTTTGTACATGTTGTTCAGCATCTCCGAGATCATGGGTCCTTAAGCCTGCTGCTCGAAATCGTGGTACAACACGCCCACGGTCTAGTACTCGAAAAATAGCACAAAGTGTCACATATGATAATTTGGAGGATATTGAAAGAAAATTCAACTCCAAGCATACTTAGAGTTTCACGGCTTGACTTGATATTCAAGTTACTTGACTTGACTTGAAATCAAGTCAAGCTCAAGTCAAGTAATAGAAGTCGAAATTCAAGTCAAGTCAAGTAGTAAAATTTCAAGTACTTGAAAAATCAAGTAGTTATTTTTCAATTACTTGAAAAAATCAAGTAGTTATTATTTTAATTACCAAAAAAATCAAAAAGTTCTTCAAGACTACATTTCATTTTCATATACTTCCTTATGTTTTATATCAATAAAAATATCAATAATATACCTTGAAATATAGACTTTTATTCATAAAAATAAATCATACATTCAAATTTAAAAATTAAAAAAAAAGATTTAAAAGTAAAATATACGGACTAACAAACAATTTATAGTATATGTATTATGGAGGACCTTAAAAGGGGACAAGTCGAATTTTAACCGGACCGCCCCCTAAAGTGGTTTCAAATAAATAAAAAAAATATACTGGCAATGATTCCGCTTAATTTTAATATTTGACTGTGCTAAATGCACTTTATTTTTCCCCGTTTAAATAACATTCGGCGTTAGCACATTTTGGAACTTTATTTTTCTCCGATATATTAAGAGGTTTAAAAAATCCGTTCATTATTGGAACATGTACTAGAATGACCCGAGAATATATAGACAAAATCTGAAGTCCCAATTATTATTCTTAATTCGAATGGAGTATAGCTTTCTGAGCTTTTGTGCGATAGTTTAACCATCTACAGTTATCTTAATAATAATGATTAGGGCTTCAAATTTTGTCGACATATTCTCGGGCCATTCTAGCATATATTCCAATGTTAGTGAATTTTTTAAACCTCTGCAGAATTTTTAACTTGCAGTAGTGAATCAGCACAGCATGGCGCGCCAGGCCGTACCACACAGCTAGATTACGATTCTACTGATTCGCGCGTTTTCGTACATAATCGGTTCGTTATCAAGTAGCTTGAATTTGCTTGAAATTGCTTGATCAAGTCAAGTAGTAACGATAGAAAATCAAGTCAAGTCAAGTAATGAATTTTTGAAAAGCTTGATTTTCAAGTCAAGTCAAGTAATTTACAAAAACATCAAGCTACTTGACTTGATGAAACCCTAAGCATACTCAACAACAGGCAGATGCTGGAAAGAGTAGAGTATTCATTTCGTCATCGCATTCATTGACAATGACGGTGGCCATTTTGAACATTTATTGTAATTTCCTATAAATATCCTACCATTTTAGAATTGTCCAACGGTCCAACCTGTTGTAACATAAAAATTTGACGCATGATTTTTTTATTACCTTGGTCTTGGTCGAGGTATTCTATCTTTTATTCTCTCCGATTTGTGTATAGTTTTATCTTCTGGTGTATCAGTCAATTTATTCAACAGTTTCTAATCATTGTATTCAGGCGCAACTCATGGCGCATAACGCTCGTCGCAACATCATAACCACAACTAAACATCTTTTATTTATCTTTTACAATAAGCGAGGTATGAAGTATTTTCAAAATAAGCGAAATAAAAGTATTAGCCTGTAGCTGAAAAACAAAAGACGATAGAAAATTCCTGTGGTACCTATTTATGTTTTGTCTAAAAGTAGACCCATGAAAACCTACATCTATTTTCAATAGCGTGCATAATAAGAAAAAAATTCATATAAGGAACTCATTATGTTCCACCTGTACACACACTATAAAGGATATTAATTATTTTACTAGTAAAATAATATTGTTCATTGTTGTACTAGTAAAATAATGTTAGCCTCTTAGTTCACCGCTGGCGGAAGCAGTCTCCGTAGCAATTCCGACTATATTGAAAATTATTATTTGACAGTTGCACTAAATTGTACGGTGCGTACACGTTAAAAACAAGCCGGCTATGTCATCACTCGGTTCTGTCGACCATGCCTTCAAGGAACTGTTCAGTGGCGTATACAATATTAATTTTTCCCTATTCATATATATTTTTTTGTCAATACAATGCAAATCATTATTTTAATTAAAATATGGGATTTTCATTGAATCTCTATTAAATTTTTAACAATTTTAAATTTGCGAAAAATATAGATACGCTTCATTACGGAGCGTAATTAACACCTAGTTTTAAACAATACTGACGAACCTTTAGATACAGACCGTGGCCAAACATAAACGACAATACTCGTATCACAATTGATGACGCATTTAGCTCGTTCTTATCGTGTAAGATCGCGTATACATTGGCGAACGATAATATTTTTTTTCAACTCTCGCCCCTCATCGTCCACCGCTCGCCAATGTGTGTACCCGACCGAGCACAAAGGAAATAACTTTTTATAAACCTTTTCTAAATTATAGTTTCAACTTTATTATCTCTGTTAGTCAAAATCCTGTTTATAAATAATTATTGTAACGTGCGCCCCTGACTTAAGAGTATACGAGCGCCGCCACTGGTAGAATATTCCCGACCGATGACGTAATCGCCAGCGGAAAAACCCACACGCGTCTAGACTGGTTTAATTACATATGGTGCTCTGATCCTTTGTATTTAATGTTATGTCGCTTCGGAAAGTTTGAGAATGACATCGCGCTATATAAACACGTCGCCAAAGCCAGCGAACACAGTCTGATATATAGAAGCAACGAGCAATGAACAGTTGGTGATATAAATAAACAGTCTACGAGTTGTGAACATAAATAATGTAAGTTAATGTAGTTATATAAATAAATATAGTGATATAAATATTGCTTAAATAAATAATCTTAGTGTTTAAGTTTTTAATAATATTCTTAGTCTTAAATTAGTGTTTATAATTAATTAATCGTAGTATTAGTTATTTTTATTATCTTCTTAATATTTAGCCTAATTTTTTATCGTTTAATAAACGCATTATTTTAATTAATATTATTTCTCTTATTTTTATACTTCATCCATATAAATAAACGTTACATTATCATTTTTCTCTTAACTGACTATTTAGTCGTTGTCAGTGGTCTTTCAGATTTATTTGTTGACAATTAAGTCTTTAAATTATTAAGTATACGTGAGCGAGACACCGGACACAATGGATGTCATAAGCCTTCACCCACCCTGCCCCCCTAAGGTAATCATCTCACGAATATAACGCAACTCAAGTGGACAACATGTAGAGTTTTGCGTAACACGAGTATTTTGCCATAATGATGCATCGGCATCTTTAGAATTTAGTTATGTGTAGTTACCTAAATCTTTAATAATAAGTTTAGTGTAAATATTAATCATGTAGATAAGAATTAGTTTAAATCCAAAGCATGTCTGTATCCATAGTTAAAGTGTTCATCATAAGATAAGAGTTCGTCTGTCATCCAAGTGAAAGTGTATGTGTTCCTCCTCACTACAGTCGTGATCGACCATCCAAGCGATCACCAGTTGTGAAACTTATTATCGTTGGAAAAGCAACAAGATCGCCATTATCAGAGCTTCTGTAACCCACTCATGTTACATTATTTGTAAGTAAACTGACATTTGTATTTTGAATAGCATTTTGAACTGTAAAATGTCGTAAGAAATAGAAGATAAATGCAGTGTACACCGCCAGTTTTGGCTGAAATTACTACCTAACTTTACATTTTTTTTTTTTTTGAGCGATAAAGATAAGATAGTTTCTTATGCGGCGTAGAACGCGGTCTTTTCTTGCGATCGAAGCATGATAGCATTTTCTTGACAATAATATCTTTTAGCTTCCTCCATGTTAGTAAAGGAAAACTTATTACTTGAAATATAGGATTTTCCAAATTGTATTCCATGCTTCCTCTAAATTTTCTTGAACTTAGCGAATAATTTATGATGTTCATAGGTACGTATATGTTTTGAAATTATAACAGCAAACATACGTCGTAAAATTTATAAAGGGTAACGTTGCATGAATGTCTGAGATATAAATTGATTAAAGATTTTCCAGTCGAACATTATTTCGTGTTGTATGTTCTCATGTAAAATTTGTTGACTTTCCTTCGCTTCTACTGACATTCTGACACTTGTAAAGCTACGATGCAAACATACAAAAGAGGGCAAATATAATTTTATCATGAAATGTACAAGGTAAATTGTCAAGGATTTAACAATAATTGAAGATTAAATTATACAATGATAAACACAATTTGAAATTATCTAGTTAAATGTTTTTGAAAAGGAGGTGGTGAACCCAATAAGTTTGGAAATCACGGATCTAAGGCAGAGACATTATATATTTTAATCATTGTAATTACAGTTTTGTCACCAGAGTTTGTAATTCTTTATTGTTCTTCAATAACAGTTTTCATTTATTGCTCCAATAATTTTGAGGAGATTTTTTTATTGGAATATTTTTAAAGCATTATCATGTGCTTTGCACAGAGTTAACATTTATGCTCCATTGAGTACCGGCCAAATAATTGTTATTTTTCCTATTTAGCGATAAAATCGGTAACCACTTCGTATGTGGTATTATTAAAAGTTATGTTTTAGAAATTTATGTTTTTTCGCGTCATAATGATTAAACAGAAGTGTTCTTTTGTCTACTCAAAATCGTGGCTCAACAGTTTAATCGCAAGAGTAGATAAAATTATATTTTAACAGCAAGGGTAGATCAAGTAGTTTAATTTTTATATAATTACATAAATACATTATGAACTTTGACGGTTTGTGTTAATAACTACATAGTCTTAGAACAAAACGACTACTTATATACAGGATATAACACCAAATTTTGTTCATAGTTACAAGAAATACTATAGAATAAAGTTAAAGGAGACCAAGGTTCTCAAGTTACAACACAAAGTTATATTTTTTAAATGGGATGATTGATATTTTTTTGACCTATTCGATAGAGAATTTTTTTGTTAATTCAACTATGTGATTTTTTATATCATTACATAAAAAAATATTGAGAAATATTCAATTGAAATTCAAATAAATTTTATTTTTACAGTTACGTATTTTTCAGTAATGAAAAACAATTGAGCTTAAATTAAAATGAAACAAATATTTATTAACAACGTTATAAACAGTGTTCTATTTGATTTCTATCTTAAATAATTGAAATTGACAAATAACAGGTTTTGATTTTCTTATATAGCCTACCGAAAAATGAGTATAAAAATCAAATTTATTTAAGTTTTAATTGCATTTTTTTTCAATATTTTTATTATATAAGGATATGAAAGTACCAAATTTTAAAATTATGCTTAAATATTTTTTTATAATTAAGTTTTCATTTTTACTTCCTTGTATGTAAGTAAAGGAAGTATTGTAATCGCGAAAAAATTCGGTTTTCAGATTTCAGCGGAAATATCCATTTTGATCATCCCTGAATCCATTTTGACTAATTTCGTCGTGACGTCTGTACGTACATCCGTACGTACCTCGCATAACTCAAAAACGGTAAGCCGTAGAAAGTTGAAATTTTGTATTTATCAGTTTTTCTTGAATAAAATAATTTTATTTTGATTTTAGAAATAAATGCTTCAAATAAAAGTTTTTGAGAATTAATTTCTGCGTCTAGCACATCAAGTATTATTAAATTAGCCCTTTGTATAAGCGAGATATGTAAATTTAAAAATTATATACTTTTTTGTTTTTGTAATAAAGCTTGCTATGGATTAGCACAAAAACATAAAATAATCTGTTGTGGCCAGCACAATACCTTCCGTCATTCTCGTGTATAATGTATAGATTCCATAATTTTTCTTATAAAAGATTCTAAATTTCCAGTAAAATTATTTCATAAACAAACTATTCAAATTGCACTTGACACTGGCATCTTCTTCTTATTTAGCTTTTCCCATTCGTTAGGGGTCGCTATTTTTGCATGTCGTTCTCATTCAGTTCCTTTTCTCTCAAATCTTCCGCAATACAGTCCTTCCATCTTATCTTTGGTCTTCCTCTGTTTCTTTAACGTCCTATTACTAAACTATTCATTCTTGTTCCAATATAATTCTTCATTTCTTCACATGACATGTTCAAACCAATGTAATCGTCTTTCTTGTATCTTTCTAAAAACTTGTAACACTAGAGTTATTTCTTACCGTATCTTTCCGTGTATTCCCCAATATCTACTTCAACATCCTCATATCTGCCACATTAATTTACTTTTTATTGATACTGACATCTGTCAATTTGAATTATATGAATATATTACTAGTTCCCAAGTTTGGCTGAATTATAAAATTTAATTTCTTTAAAATTCTTTAACTCTGTATCTATTGAATATGAAGTATAAATTGTAATCAAATCATATAGAGAATAATATATTCTTTAAGTTATAATAACGTTAAATGTCAATAAATCAAATTTAACTGTTAAATCTTCAAATGAGACTACTTCCGGTTGATCAATTATAACCAAAATCTAATCAGTTGTTCTTCTGGATGTAAACTTGAGGAATACGAAAAAATTATAATTTTTGGAATCGTAGTATTGAAGTTATTGGATCCGGAAGTTTTGTCACACACACATACATACAGACATCATCGTAAAAACGGTAAAATCGTATTATATGGACCCTAAAACGTGCTTATTCAGTAAAAACTCATCATTGAATTTTTTGACCAAAGACAATACCTTCCTTACCTAAAGGTGACGGAAAGTAAAAAATGTTCATGTCAAATTACGTTAAATACGTGCAATTTTATGATTCGTACAATAACAAATATTATATTTTTATTGTGAAATTAGTCATATTCATTGTTGTAATCAAATATTTCTTTGTTGTAATCAAAACTCTCTTTAAAAAGAACCGGGTTAGATTATGATCGCTATATATCTTACAGATTTGAAGTTAAAATTAATATTTTGTAATTTATTTATTAAAAAAATATGTATAGTTTAATAATCTTACAAGGAAGTCGTGTGGTGTCCACATCAGATTTTTTAGAATATACTGTTGGAAAAATTAAATGTTATATATGACGATAGAATTTAATTATTTACTCGCGAAAAATAATTCACTTGCGTTGAATCGCTCGTGAATATATCACTTTCCGCTTATCGATAAAATCTTACCTTTAGGTAAGGAAGGTATTGTCTTTGGTCAAAAAATTCCATGTTGGGGTTTTAATGAATAAGCACGTTCTAAAATCCCTAAAACACGATTTTACTATATTTACGATGATGTCTATAAGTATGTGTGTATGTGTGTGTGACGATTTTTTCGGGTCCTATAACTCCAATACTACAATTCAAAAATTTAATTTTTTTTCGTATTTCTCTACCTTACATCCATATGCAGACGTGATTAGATTTTGGTTATAACTGATCAACCGGAAGTATCCTTATTTGAAAATTTTAACAGTTTTCTTGAAAAAAATCCGTTAAATATCAATTTTTCCTATTTAATGTTATTATAAATATTAAAGAGTATTTTATTCTCTATATGATTTGATAGCATTTTATGTTCATACACAATGGAGAGAGTTAAAAAATTATAAAGAAATTAAATTTCATAAAGCAGCCAGCTATGCTATAACCATGTAAATAGGTAGATACCATATTTTACTCGCCCTCAAATGAGTATGGACTGATGCTCAACTTTTTCCCTCTTCCGCACCCTGTCCCTTGCCCTGCGTTATTGCCGTTTGTTCATAACTTATAGTATTTGCAATATGGCCAGTGAATTGGCAACAGTGTAGAAAACTCCGGTCCATATTTATTTTACGGCAAATATATAGATGTCAGTGTCAAGTAAAATTGATAGATGTCAGTGTCAATAAGTGCAATTGACATATTATGTTTATGTTATGATTTTACTGGAACTATGGAATCTTTTGCAAGAAATTTTCTGAATGGAATTTGTACAAAATACGTAGAACTGACAGAAGGTAATGTGCTGGTCACATCAGATGTTTTCATTCTTATTTCATGTAACTATAATTATCTTTGTCTTTTTAACATGAATATTAAACAAGCAACCTTGAATAGTCATCTTTCGTGGAACAAACTATACTGTATTTATTTTTAACTTACAAACCAGTTCACTGCATAGAATGATTATTTTAATTTATATTTATACTTACACAATGGGCTTTTAAACGAGATTATTGATAAAACCGTATAATTTTACATACTAGTAGAAAAGAGTCTGCGTACATTAAATTAAGACTAAAAATTAACGAATGAAGTTATCTTTAAACTTATCTACAATATTTTTTTTTAAATCGATAAAATTGTTATAAATAATTAATAAATATTGATAAATCTCTGCTCGAGATTTATTATTCACTCCCATTAATTTATTCCGGCAAAAATAGTAGCTGAAATAGTTAAAGCTCGCGTTTCACATATTTCCACATACTAATTTATTAGGTTAGACCTTAATTATACGTCACATATTTTCTTATAAGCCTACTAACATTCGGGTCAATGTCGCCAAATTTTCACGAAATAAATATATCTCAATAACGTCCTTCTGATATCATGCAACTAATCTGTTATCTTTCTTATAACTACGAAATTCTACTAAATACATGGAAGTTAGGTATGTTATGATTATGATTTAATAATGTGGCAGTGGCAGCATGGCAAATATTAAATGTTGAGTGACCGTTTGACATTTCGTTCATAGAGCGAACTTTGCGTGGCATGTACTGAAGAAATAAGAACACAAATAAAAATTACGTCTTATGAATATATATTTCTCCGTGAATTTATTTTTCACAGTTGATAAAACAGTAATAAATAATTATACCAGAAATTTATTGTTATTTATTAAGTCTAAATACTATTCGACTTCATTTACATTTAACATATAAAAAATATACCGTCTAATAAGTAAAAAAGTAAATACATAGTCTTCAGAATAGTTCATTAGTCACAAGCCAGGCTCGAGTTTCAGATTTCACTGGCGAGTAATCTTATCATTCTTTGGTTTGTGTAGGCTTTGAAGTTCGAGTTCATGAAGTTGTTCGCAATGAACAAATCATGAGTTTATGTATATCACTGTTTATTTGCCTCCTCTCACTCGTGACACATTTAAAGTCAGCTTCCTACAGCTGTGTTCCCACGACGCCTGACTCGATGAGCCTCTCGCCGCTCATGGACTTGGTCGAGCACGAGTTTTAACGCTCCTTGCCCATTCTCACGGTGCCTATCTCGTGGCACGTCGATACCTACCTACCTACGGACCTACACAGTTGAACTGTTCAACTAAATCTTCGTGAAGCATGAATATATTTGAACGTCGGAAAGGTGGCACGATCCAAGCCTAGATAAGAAGCGCGTTTCCTTTGACTCGTGTCTAATTTACCGACAACTAACGGGAAGGCCGAGCTAAGCCAATGAGCCACCCCATTACACGGCGCGAGGCTCGCTAAACTCAAGTAAAATTTCGCCGAGCCACGCGCCCTTGGAAGTTGGCTTACGACGAGTGGCTCGGCGATCTTTTACCTGAGTTTAGCGAGCTTCGCGCCGTGAGAATGGGGTGGCTCTGGCTTCCCATCAGTTGTCGATAAATTTGACACGAGGCAAGGAAAACGCGCCGCTCGCGTTTTCAACTGCGTATATACCAACGTGAATCATGAATGACTCATTTACTCATCCAAGCCACGAGCCAGGCGCCGTAATGGTTAAGGTGTATTAAAACTCGTGCTCAACCAAGCCTATGAGCGGGAAAGGCAATGTTTGCCAAAATTTTGAAAGTTATATTATGTATGAGTACAAATGTTGTAACACAGCGTTTTCCAAACTTTTCATATTATGGACTAGTATTTTCTACAAAAAAATTTTGAGGCCCACCCTAATTCATATAAAACCATGATTTATACACATACTCTATTTGTTGTTAAGATTAATACTACAATTTATTTTTGTATACTTAGTTAAGACTTCCACAATATTAAACCATATCGTAATAATAATCATTGTGAATTATATAAAAATATACACTAAAAATTCAACACGGGCGTAATTTTTTACTGACTATATGTATAACAGTTATTACAGTTTAAATTTAAAAAATACTGACACCACAGAAAAAATCAACAAAAAAATACTAAGCATATTTCGCTCTTCTAATTATCATGGCGTTTATATCCGCAAAATATTCGAATTTTAGTAACAGGGTATAAATAAATGAAAATCTACAATTTACTTATCTACAAATATAGTTGCCAATTATTGTATTTTACTGTTTATTATTTTCCATTTTAATGAGTTGGGGACTACAGTTTGGGAAACGCTGTTGTAATACAATTCAACAGGCATTACGTAAAAACAAAGATAATATACATACATAATTTATTACTTTTGAAAGCATTATTACTTTTCAAGTACTTTCGACTTTCAGTTTTTAAAATCAACCAAAATTAAATCAGTTTTAATAAATTTTTAAACAAATTTACGCGATTGCAAAAGTAACAAATTAAGAAAGTATGTATATATGTTTTGCCCTAAAATTTTGTGAAGCGTTATGCTTAAATTCCGAGTTAAATTCTTAATAAATATTTTTTATAATATTCCAATTTATTGTTTGTTAGTTAATTATAAACTATGTACTAATTATAAATGGCTCAATCATTCATATATGTACAATCAAATGTAATGAAACTGTAACGGGATACTTACGGTAGATAGGTAGTGTCTGGGATGAAACTTTTTGTGGTAGTACGCACTTGTGTTTTATAAATTACAATATAGACGGGTCGGTTAACTTGGCCCCCCCTTATAAAAATTTCGGAACTTTGTATATTCTATTCAATTGCACTCATTTTGCGCTAAAATGCACCGTTAATTTAAAGTTTTGCACTATTTATATTGCAATTTTTTTTGCAATATGCCGTTGGGGGGGCTAAGTTAATGTAGCCCCCCTCATATCATATTTTTATAAAAATGTTTTGATCATCTAAATGCACTCATTTTGCTCTATAATGCACCGTAAATTTAAAGTTTTGCACTACTTATGTTGCAATTTTATTGCTATATTCATCTGGGGGGGCCTACTTAACGCAGCCCCCCCTATCATTCTTTCATAAAAAAAAATTACGCTATCTAAATGCACTCATTTTGCGCTATAATGCACCATGAATTTAAAGTTTTGCACTACTCATGTTGCAATCTTATAGCCGTTGGGGTTCAATTACGCGCAAAATTGCGTTAGTAAGTATAATTTTTACATTTTGTGTTTCGGACTACATTAGTTACAATAAAATTCCATATCATTCTTATTTATTTTGTAAAACTTAAAATACAAACGTACATTATTTAATGAATATTACAACAAGGGGGAATCTATAATTTAATACTAGAGGGTTAAAAATAAGTTGTATACATTATTACATTGTAATGTAGAGACTAGCATATTCTGACCTCCGTAACTCGCTTATTTTAAATCAAACCCCATATTATTTATCTAAATGCACTCATTTTGCGCTATAATGCACCGTGAATTTAAAGTTTTGTACTACTCATGTTGCAATCTTATAGCTGTTGGAGTTAAGTTACGCGCTAAATTGCATCAGTAAATAAGGGATGGGCGAACTTAAGAATTATTTTTGACACTTGTGCTATAAAATTTGTTACCATATAATTTTATAATCTACGTTTTGCGCTAACAAAATAAATGTTTAGGACTACATTACAAAATTTTATGTCTTTAATAATTACTATTTTTAATTTTTTTTTCAGCGAATTTTTATCTCGGTAAGAGAGGTATTGGAATCATGCTAAAAATCGCATATCCAGATTTTAGTGAATAAGCACGTCTTAAGGTCCCTAGAATCCGACAATAATATTTTTACGATGATGTGTGTGTGTGTGTGTGTGTGTATGTAAGGTTGTATGTGCGATATCTCAAATTTCAAATTCTATAATACTAAAGACCTGTGTAACTACGGATTCCTCAATCTAACAGTAATGGGAAGAGTTGAATAAATTCTGGTAACAATTGGACAACCGGAAGTAGTAGTATTTTTACAAAAATCTTCTAAATATAATTTTTTTGAAAAAATATGTTATTACAAATATTAAAAAAATAAAATTCTCTATCCGACACATTTAAATTTTTTATTATACCTTCTATAGATTTAAAGATATATAATCTATAAAATAATCTGTTGTAGTAAATCGCACAGCCTGCTCACAGCTCACAGCCCAAACATCTCTATGGTAACTACTTGAAAAATTAAAATGTCTGTAATTGACAGATAAATGTTACTAATGTCAGTGTCAAAAATTCAGAGATAGTACTGAAGACTTTTTCTGGGAACGACATTTAATATTACTTATTGTATTATTAATTATATATTTAAAACCCTTCAGAAATACCGCTAATCCCGTTAATGAATTGGAAAAACCTGGAACATTTAGAACAAATGGAGAAACTTGCTCATAGAATGAATTTAAAATTATAGAAAATACGTAAATATAAAGATCAGGTGTAATTAGAATTTTTTGTGTGTACAAGAAATGTTAAATACAATACTAATATATACCACAATGGAAAGGGCGAGAGGTATTGTGATGGCCACAACAGATTTTTTTATTTTAATTGGGGTACATATTTTTATTTAGCGTATGTATTTATCATGTTAAATTCAGAATACGAGTATAATTCTAAAACAAGTAGGCAAAGAATATATATATATATATATATATATATATATATATATATATATATATATATATATATATATATATATACATATTTAGTATTTTTTTCTGAATTCAACCAAGTGATTATTTTATATCCTTACATAATATAAATATTGAGAAAAATTCTATTGAAATTTAAATAAATTTGATTTTGATAGTTATTTTCAGTAGGCTATGATTGAAAACAATGGATCTTAAACTAAAATGAAACAAATATTTGTTAACAACGTTATAAACAGTGTTCTATTTGATTTCTATCCTAAATAATTCAAATTGACAAATAGCAATTCTTGTTTTTCATACATAGCCTACTGAAAAATGACTATAAAAATCAAATTTATTTAAATTTCAATTACATTTAGCTCAATATTTTGATTATGTAAGGGTATAAAATTAAAATTCATAAATGGTTGAATTCAGTAAAACATACGCTATCGAATAGGCATACAAAATATATATAATCCTATTTGAAAAAATATAACTTTGTGTTGCAACTTGAGAATAACTGGTTTAAAAAAATATTTTTTTGTAACTATAATAATAAAGAAAATAATGGCGGTGGTCGGTTTTGGTGTTACAAGACAAAACACTTAATGATTAATTAATAATAAATATAGTCTAGTTATGATATCATCAACTTTGTCGGAAAAATTGATTTAAGATTATATAATTTTTTACTTTACAGGAAAAAATATGGGGTTTGATTTAAAATAAGCGAGTTACGGAGGTCAGAATATGCTAGTCTCTACATTACAATGTAATAATGTATACAACTTATTTTTAACCCTCTAGTATTAAATTATAGATTCCCCCTTGTTGTAATATTCATTAAATAATGTACGTTTGTATTTTAAGTTTTACAAAATAAATAAGAATGATATGGAATTTTATTGTAACTAATGTAGTCCGAAACACAAAATGTAAAAATTATACTTACTAACGCAATTTTGCGCGTAATTGAACCCCAACGGCTATAAGATTGCAACATGAGTAGTGCAAAACTTTAAATTCATGGTGCATTATAGCGCAAAATGAGTGCATTTAGATAGCGTAATTTTTTTTTATGAAAGAATGATAGGGGGGGCTGCGTTAAGTAGGCCCCCCCAGATGAATATAGCAATAAAATTGCAACATAAGTAGTGCAAAACTTTAAATTTATGGTGCATTATAGCGCAAAATGAGTGCATTTAGATGATCAAAACATTTTTATAAAAATATGGTATGAGGGGGGCTATATTAACTTAGCCCCCCCAACGGCATATTGCAAAAAAAAATTACAATATAAATAGTGCAAAACTTTAAATTGACGGTGCATTTTAGCGCAAAATGAGTGCAATTGAATAGAATATACACAAAAAATTCTAATTACACCTGATCTTTATATTTACGTATTTTCTATAATTTTAAATTCATTCTATGAGCAAGTTTCTCCATTTGTTCTAAATGTTCCAGGTTTTTCCAATTCATTAACGGGATTAGCGGTATTTCTGAAGGGTTTTAAATATATAATTAATAATACAATAAGTAATATTAAATGTCGTTCCCAGAAAAAGTCTTCAGTACTATCTCTGAATTTTTGACACTGACATTAGTAACATTTATCTGTCAATTACAGACATTTTAATTTTTCAAGTAGTTACCATAGAGATGTTTGGGCTGTGAGCTGTGAGCAGGCTGTGCGATTTACTACAACAGATTATTTTATAGATTATATATCTTTAAATCTATAGAAGGTATAATAAAAAATTTAAATGTGTCGGATAGAGAATTTTATTTTTTTAATATTTGTAATAACATATTTTTTCAAAAAAATTATATTTAGAAGATTTTTGTAAAAATACTACTACTTCCGGTTGTCCAATTGTTACCAGAATTTATTCAACTCTTCCCATTACTGTTAGATTGAGGAATCCGTAGTTACACAGGTCTTTAGTATTATAGAATTTGAAATTTGAGATATCGCACATACAACCTTACATACACACACACACACACACATCATCGTAAAAATATTATTGTCGGATTCTAGGGACCTTAAGACGTGCTTATTCACTAAAATCTGGATATGCGATTTTTAGCATGATTCCAATACCTCTCTTACCGAGATAAAAATTCGCTGAAAAAAAAATTAAAAATAGTAATTATTAAAGACATAAAATTTTGTAATGTAGTCCTAAACATTTATTTTGTTAGCGCAAAACGTAGATTATAAAATTATATGGTAACAAATTTTATAGCACAAGTGTCAAAAATAATTCTTAAGTTCGCCCATCCCTTATTTACTGATGCAATTTAGCGCGTAACTTAACTCCAACAGCTATAAGATTGCAACATGAGTAGTACAAAACTTTAAATTCACGGTGCATTATAGCGCAAAATGAGTGCATTTAGATAAATAATATGGGGTTTGATTTAAAATAAGCGAGTTACGGAGGTCAGAATATGCTAGTCTCTACATTACAATGTAATAATGTATACAACTTATTTTTAACCCTCTAGTATTAAATTATAGATTCCCCCTTGTTGTAATATTCATTAAATAATGTACGTTTGTATTTTAAGTTTTACAAAATAAATAAGAATGATATGGAATTTTATTGTAACTAATGTAGTCCGAAACACAAAATGTAAAAATTATACTTACTAACGCAATTTTGCGCGTAATTGAACCCCAACGGCTATAAGATTGCAACATGAGTAGTGCAAAACTTTAAATTCATGGTGCATTATAGCGCAAAATGAGTGCATTTAGATAGCGTAATTTTTTTTTATGAAAGAATGATAGGGGGGGCTGCGTTAAGTAGGCCCCCCCAGATGAATATAGCAATAAAATTGCAACATAAGTAGTGCAAAACTTTAAATTTACGGTGCATTATAGAGCAAAATGAGTGCATTTAGATGATCAAAACATTTTTATAAAAATATGATATGAGGGGGGCTACATTAACTTAGCCCCCCCAACGGCATATTGCAAAAAAAATTGCAATATAAATAGTGCAAAACTTTAAATTAACGGTGCATTTTAGCGCAAAATGAGTGCAATTGAATAGAATATACAAAGTTCCAAAAATTTTATAAGGGGGGGCCAAGTTAACCAACCCAATATAGACAACGTAAGATTTATGTAGGTATATAATTTATTACACTAATTTCATAAAAGTATTCTCATATTATAAATTAGTCTGTGCTAGACAGCCGAAGCGAACGGACGTGCCGATTGTTAGCAGACAAACTCTAGTGCAGTGATGAGCAACACGCGGCCCGCGGGCCACGTGCGGCCCCCGGGCTAATGTTTTGCGGCCCGCCTAACATTTTTTTAAATAAAATAAATGTTACAATACAAATAAACTCGAAATGTTACTTTAAAAAAAAATCAGCTATTTTGTTCCATTGATTTACGTCAGTCAGATTGCCTTTCTATTCTACGTGAAAGTAGTAGTAGTAGTAGTAGTAGTAGTAGTAGTAGTAGTAGAAACAGAGGTCTTTCAAATTTACCGCTGGATGTATGACTGATGTGAAGTTGGTGGGATAAAACTAAAAGAATAATGTGAAATGAGTCGGACAAAACAGCTGATTTTTGTCATATGATGTTTCGTGTGCAACAAAGTGGTATTTAAATAATATTTGTAACAGGTAACAAAACTTTTTTTCTTAAATATATATATATTTTTTTCAGTATTTTTGAATTGTAACAGGGCGCTTATCACGATGACTTTAATTTTTAAAAAACGGAAAGTTACTGACGAAAATCGTAAATTTAATGAAAAATGGACATATGAATACTTATTTACTCTTGTGAAAGAAAATGCAGTTTGCTTAATATGTTCGGAAAAAGTTTCTGTGTTCAAAGAATATAATTTGAAAAGGCACTATCAAACTAAACATGCAGCAAAATATGATAATTTTCAAGGGCAACTACGAAAAGATAAAGTACAACAACTGCAGGGTAGCCTTGTACAGCAACAAAATATATTTAAATCTTCTTCCCTAACCTCAGATACTGTCGTCTGCGCAAGTTACACAGTTAGTAATATTTTGGCGAAAAGAATGAAACCCTTTTCCGACGGCGAGATAATAAAAGAATGTTTAGAAGCCGTAGCAGACGTGGCTTTCCCAGAAAAAAAAAATATAATCTCCAAAATAAGTTTATCGCGATTTACTATTGGTAGAAGAATCGATGATATTTCAAATAATATTGCGGCTACTTTGAAGGAACGAATATCTAAAATGGAATGGATATCTCTAGCTTTGGATGAAAGTTGCGATATCAGTGACACAGCACAACTTGCTATCTTTATAAGAGGAATTGACCATGTTTTTAATGTAACAGAAGAATTTGCATCCTTGGTGCCCCTAAAAGGGACTACCACTGGAGAAGATATTTATGAGCAAGTCAAATGTGTTTTAGAAAGATTCAATATTCCATTAGAAAAAATTATTGGAATATCAACCGACGGAGCACCAGCTATGTTCAGCAAGAATATTGGATTTTCGGGTTTAATATCCCAGGACATAAAAAAAATAACAGGGCGCGAAGTAATTGTTTGTCACTGCATTATACACCAAGAAAATTTATGTGCAAAAATTTTGAAAATGACGAATGTTGTACAACCCCTCGCAAAAGTTGTTAACTTTATTAGAGCTCGAGGATTAAATCATCGCCAGTTCAAAGAATTTTTAAAAGATATGGAAAATGAATACAGTGATGTTATTTTCAACACTGAAGTTCGCTGGTTAAGCCGTGGTAAAATGTTAAAGCGCGTATACGACTTGAAGGACGAAATAGACCTGTTCTTAGATATGAAGAATTATTCATTTCCAGAATTTCATAACAAAGAATGGATGTGCGATTTTGCATTTTGTGTTGATATTACCCAGCATTTAAACGACTTAAATATAAGTCTTCAGGGACAGAACAAACTTATACATGAAATGTTCGATCAAGTTACGGCCTTTAAAAATAAACTAGTACTCTGGACCCGGCAACTCGAATCAGATAATACGGCACATTTTCCAACTTTAAAAAAAGAGAATCCAGTTGAAATCAAAAAATATGCGGAAGAAATAAAAAGACTTCAAAAAGAATTTGATTCTAGGTTCCAAATGTTAAGAGACCATAAAAATTCTTTTGATATTTTTTCATCACCTTTTAATTTGGATGTTGAAAAAATATCAGAAAAATTTCAAATGGAGATTATTGATCTTCAATGCAATACAGACCTGAAGAATAAATTTCAAAATAATGAGTTATTAACTTTTTATAAAACGTGTTTTCCTGCCGAAAAGTTTCCAGTGCTAGGTACCCATGCTAAACAAATAATAAGTTTATTTGGCACCACATATATATGTGAACAACTTTTTTCAAAAATTAAAATTATTAAAAGTGACCGTCGCAACCGTCTCGATGACGAGCGCCTAGAAAATTGCGTACGAGCAGCAGTAAGTACAATACCACCCAACATTCAACAGCTAGTGACAGAGAAACGGTGTCAAACATCACATTAATATTTTTAGGTTCTTTTCTGTATGTTCTATTCATATGTGATTGTATAATAGATATTTATTTCTTTTTATGTAAAATATTTTAAATAAATATTTTTTTATTTTAGTTTATAAATAAATGCAGATTTTAAATAAAGAAAAATATTGAGTTTTATACACATTTTCCAACTTTAAAATTGATTTATTAATTTTTGTGACTTGTGGCCCGCGTAACTTTTCTAGTATTTAAATTTGGCCCGCTTTAAAAACAAGTTGCTCATCACTGCTCTAGTGTATAATTATAATTAATTAGTGACATAATCAGCCAATGGTGTTATAACCAGCCAGCAAATAAACAATTAAATATCAGTTCATAAATAAAAAGTTAAGTACAAGGTACAGAATAACAGCTAGAAATCTCAATAAGTACGACCAAGTCCGGGTGTGGTATATCCACCACACTCGGACTCAACATGAGTCAATTCAATGATGTTTCGATAATTCACTCGCAACAATTATCGCAGCCAACAACAGCTCAAATAATAACGACAATTAACTAACAATCCATCCACCAAATGTCTCAAACTGAAGGTTCTCAACAATACGAGTACATACAACCAGTCACATATATTAATCCAAACACCAAAACAATTGTTCAACCCAACGTGATACAAGATACAAGATACAAATACTTCGATAAATACATCAATATATAGTATACCAGGCACTCCTTCTGATGAATATCCAAGACCGCAAAAACAGTAGCAGCCAATAATACGTAGAAAAAGCCAGATTGTTGCTAATAGCAGGCCATATTCAATTAATCGCAATATTCAAAAATTAAGCAAATCAACATTTGAAATCGATACTTCAAACCGCTACGATCCTCTCGTGAACTCTACTACTGAAGGAATGGACCTTGAAAACAATAATCATGGTCAAAAACAACACCCGACCAACAAGAGTCAACAGTCCACAATACAAGAGCGAACTGTAGAACGAAAACCACCACCAATATTTATACCCGCCATAAGTGACATAATGGCAATGACACAGATAATAAAAACATTCACTACTGATGATAAATTCGTATTCAAACTAATAAATGGTAACATGAAAGTTATGGCTGATAACGGAGAAACATACCACAAAATTATTAAAGGATTAAAATTAAAAGACATTGATCATCACACATATCAAATAAAAGGAGACAGAGCTATCAGAGTGGTGTTGCGTCATCTACATCACACAACTGACCTAGAATATTTAAAACAAGAACTAAAAATAAAAGGACACAGGGTTGGAAACATTCATAATATAAGACATCGCATCACTAAACAGCCCTTATCACTATTCTTCATCGGCATAGAACCAGCAGATAACAATAAAGATACTTACGAAATCAGGACAATAGGTAATGCAATTATTCAATTTGAACCTCCTCATATTAAAAAAGAAATCATTCAATGTAAACGCTGCCAAAGATACGGACATTCTAAAACCTACTGCTTTCGGCCATATAGATGCATTAAGTGTGGTCAAACCCACTCAGGAATACATGAATGCCAGAAAAAAAAGAAGATCCCCCAATATGCGCATTATGTCAAGGGAATCATCCAGCTAATTATAAAGGCTGCCAAGTATATAAAGAAATACGCCAGCAAAAATTTCCCCTTTTATCCAACAAAAGTCGAAACACAGAAAAAACCCAAGTAGCTGAAATCCATGATGAATCGCTTCCAACACCCTCATTTTGGCGCCAACCGGAATTCTCCTATGCAGACGCAGCACGTAACCGCGAAAGAAACCAACCAATAGAAAACAACACGCAACATGATTTAAATGAAACGATGAGACTAATGATCACTGAATTGCGAGCTTTTATGAAACAACAATCAGAACAAATGACAACGCTAATGAATCTACTATCGACAGTCATCCACAAAATCAAATAATGGAGCACACCCTTAAAATTGCAGAATGGAACGCCAACGGCTTGGCCAACCATAGCCAAGATTTAAACACATTCATAAATGCTAATAAAATAGACATAGTACTAATTTCGGAAACCCATTTCACAAAGCGAAACTATTTAAGAATCCCTCAATACTCAATATACGATACAAAACACCCAGATGGAACAGCACATGGGGGCTAAGCAATTATAGTGCGGAATAACCTCCCTCATTACGAAATGTTGCAATATCAAACCAATAAAATACAATCAACCGCCATTGCAGTTGAAACTTGGAATGGACCAATGACTGTCGCAGCGATCTACTGTCCACCAAGATAGAACATCACCGAAGACGAATACAAAGATTACTTCCAAACACTGGATCAAAGATTTCTGGCAGGAGGCGATTACAACGCGAAACATACAAATTGGGGATCACGATTAATTAACCCAAAAGGACGAAATCTGAGCAAAACAATAAGTAAGAACAATCTAAACTATTTCTCTAGCGGCGAGCCAACTTACTGGCCGACCGATAGATCCAAAATACCCGATCTCGTAGATTTTTTTGTTACAAAAGGAATCCCAGATAATCACATGGTAGTATCTTCTAGCCTAGATCTAAACTCAGACCACTCTCCAATTATTGCTGTGGTCAGCTCTTCAACAACCACCATTCAGAAATCACCTACGCTACACAATCATAAGACCAACTGGGATGAATGTAGAAAATTAATCCAAGAAAAAATAAACCTCAGCATCCCAATAAAAACGTCCGCAGAAATAGAAACAGCGGCAGAGATATTCGCCAAGCAAATACAGGAGGCAGCTTGGGCTGCAACCCCAAAAACAAGACCACAAGGAAAACATTTAGGAATGCTACCAATGCATATCAAAGAAATGATAGCAATCAAAAGAAGAAAGAGAAGATAATGGCAAAACTCCCGCCAGCCTGTAGACAAAATAAGACTCAATATAGCTAACAGAGAGCTAAAAGATGCGCTCAAAGAATTGAAAAATTCACATTTTGAGGAATACTTGAGAGATTTAACACCCACAGCCGCTACTAATTACTCGCCGTGGGAGGCGACAAAGCGGCTCAAAAGATCTATAACATCTGTTCCACCAATCAGAAAACCAGACGGTAATTGGGCCCGTAGCCCAAAAGAAAAAGCAGAAACATTTGCCGAACATCTGCAAAACGTATTCCAACCATTTCCACCAAGTGCTAATACTAATGAAGCACACATTATAAATTACCTAAATGAGCCCGGGCAAGAATCAGCATCAGTAAAGACATACTCTCCAAACGAAATCCGTTCATGCATTCAAAAAGAACTTAATGAAAAGAAAGCCCCTGGTTTCGACCTGATAACAGTTCGTCCACTAAAGGAACTACCAAAGAAGGGACTAGTGATGCTCACAACAATCTTCAATGCCGTTCTAAGGATCGAACACTTTCCTGCTCATTGGAAAGTCGTAGAAATTGCAGGCAAAGACCCAAAAGAACCGACCTCATACAGACCTATTAGTTTACTCCCAGTTATCTCCAAACTTTTCAAGAAATTGTTACTCAGGCGAATCAAGCCAATCCTGATAAAAAATAAAATTATTCCAGATCACCAATTTGGCTTCAGGAACCATCATGCCACAATTGAACAAGTTCATAGAGTAACAAATGTCATCAGAAATTGCCTCGAAAACAAGGAATACTGCTCGGCTGCATTTCTCGATGTCAGCCAAGCATTTGACAAGGTATGGCATGAAGGCCTACTTTTCAAACTTAAAATGAACATGCCACTAAAAATATATAACATCTTGAAATCTTATCTGTCGAACAGATTCTTTCAAGTCAAATTTCAAGGCGAACACACCAAACTGTATCCAGTTAAATCCGGCGTCCCACAGGGCAGTGTCCTGGGTCCAATGTTGTACACAGTATATACAGCTGATCTACCCACAAATGACAGAACAACCACAGCGACATTCGCGGATGATACCGCCATTTTAGCTATTGATAATGATCCAGAAGCTGCCTCAGTACAACTACAAGAAAACCTCAACCTAGTCCATGAATGGTGCGAAAAGTGGAGAATACAACTAAATCCAACCAAATCAACTCACGTAACATTTACGTTAAACAGAGAAACATGCCCAGCTGTTAATCTCAACGGCACAAGATTACCCCACGCTGAGGGGGCAAAATACCTCGGAATGACTCTTGACCGACGATTAACCTGGCGCAACCACATTACGGCCAAAAGAAAACAACTCGACATCAAGAAAAAGCAAATGTCGTGGCTCATAGGTAGAAAATCCCAATTGTCAATGGAAAACAAATTGATGTTGTACAAAGTTATTCTTAAACCAATCTGGACATACGGGATTCAATTATGGGGCACAGCTAGCAAATCCACTGCAGTACTGCAGCGGTTTCAGTCAACTACATTGCGTACGATTACAAATGCTCCATGGTACGTTACCAACGACACACTCCACCTTGACTTGAAGATGCCAACAGTAAAAGAAGAAATCAGACGCTTCAGCGCCAAATACCAGCAAATACTAGAACACCATCCCAACTCCCTTGCTATGAATCTTCTAGATAACAATGAAACCATCTACAGGCTCAAAAGACATCATGCACTCGACCTACCAAACTTAGTGTAATCGCGCATTGTGTTAGTGAATAATAATTAATGTATTTAATTAAGTGTAGTGAGTAGCACGACTGGGTGTCAACTCATTCAGGGTAAATGCGGTATCAACATATTAGTTTATAGTTCTAACGCACTGATTACTGATAAGATCCCCAAATATTATAGTAAAAAAAAAAAATGCATATAAGTATTTGTATTTTCATTTTGGTATCATAACAGACTTTAGACAGAGTAATAAAATATTCAGTCAGTAACTTTATTTATAAAAATATTTATAAATGTTTAGTAATTAGTATTGTAAATCAAATAATATATATACAGGTTGAAATGCGAAATTGGAAACACTTTTTTTCTCGGAAGTTATTATAAATACCGAAAAATTGTTTAAATAAAGTTTTTAGTACTTTTAATAAGCTAACTAAATCTGTATAAATTTGGTAAAAAAAGTTTAATTTTCGTAAATATTACCATATTTGTACATTTTTAAAATGGAATATCCTGTATTATTGCACAAATTAATAGAAAATAATTTTTGCTTTAAAAAAGTTTCAGGATTCTTACCTTCTAAACTTGATAGTTTTTGAGATATTAATGAAAATATTTAAAAAAAATTCTCAAAATAAAGTGTGCGTTGAAAACAAAATTTGTTGACAGTTGTTATTTTGTATTGTATTTGCGCTGATCCATACAATTATTACTTTTTGTGTCAATAATGGCAGATTCTTCAATTAATGAGAAGTTAGATATGATAAAATGTTATTATTTATCAAATAATAATTCAAGACAAGCCGTGCAATTATACAGACAACAATATCCGGATCGATTTTATCCAAACCATTCGTATTTATTCAAATTAGAAAGAAAGCTGCGTAGGACTGCGTACAAAGCCTATAAAATACAAAAAAAAATAATCTTCATCCTGGCGATGATGTAAGAAGATTACAGTTTTGTAATTACGTAACCCTGGAAAATATTGCAGATCCTAATTTTTTAAATACAATTTTACAATACTTATTACTAAACATTTATAAATATTTTTATAAATAAAGTTACTGACTATGAGAATACTTTTAAGAAATTACTGTAATAAATTACATACCTACATAAATCTAACGTTTTCCATATTGTATTTTATATAAATATGTATTCATAAAAAATATAAAAAAAATAATACTCATGAAACGAAACAAATATACGCGTTATACTTAAAATGTTATTCTTTTACTGCGTTTGATTTTATATATATTACCTATAAGTACATAGTATTAGTTATGATTTCATTGTCTCTTTTAATCATCATTTGTTTCTTTTTACACAGCATACCTTTTAAACGGTATGCATACTTATCATAATTGAAAATACTCGTACAAGATGATTGGAATATTTATGTCTACAAACATTCTGTTATAATAGAGTGACAAAAACTTAAGAAATTATTCTTGGTATTAAAGACAATTTATCATAAAAGCAATTTGTCTCTAGATCAAGATTTTTTGTCCTGTACACAAAATATATACTCGTAGCCAAATAAAGGGGCAATTTCCCTAATAATGATTATAAAATAATCCATTTTCGTTGAGGGGTACGATAGTGGACACCGGACAGTTCGATGACCGAAGTCACGTGTGCGTAATTTCCGTTCAAGAAGTGCGTGATACGGTGACGCTGAATTTTTCAGCAGGGGAGCGAATTATTTCCTTTTGTAATAAACTGCAAACTTTCCTTTTACACATTAGAGTCTTAACTATATTATGATATATATTCAATTTTATTTCTTTATTTCAGTTATGCTGTCATAGTCGGTTTCCTGAAATAATTTTTCAAAACATTATTTACATATAGTAGAAATTAGTTAAACGACAATTTAGCTTAAAATTGATCAGAATAATTTAATAAAGATCAGCCCGCTACCCTTGGTAAGGGAGGTATAGGGTTCGTGCTAAAAATCGCATATTGAGATTTTGGTAATTAACCACGTTTTAAGGATCCTAGAATCCGATTTTAACATGTATGGAACTAGCTGGGCCGTTTTTATTATCAGGACCACTTTAATTTACCTACAAGTAGATAATTAGGTAGTAAATAATAATGAAAATATTTTTTTTTTAAAATACCAGTACACTGTATAACTGAAACAAGTGTAATAATTTTTATTGACAGATTGAGTACTAACCTAATTCTTTTTGACATAATCAGAGCTAACCTAACCTAATTTTTAATATTAATAAAATATAGATACCAATTTTTACAATTCCAGAAGACTAATCCACTTGTCTCTGAGATTCTTTCGAATATTTAAGTTACATTTTGTACAATATTAGGAGAAAGAGCACTAACATTATTTTTAGGTGTCTCTATACTCAAATATTATGAGAAACAGCACTAACATTTCGGTTGTAGGAAAAATATTGTATGCCACACGTTTGGAAAATTGTGTTTTTTGTCTCGTACTATAATTTACATACATCGCACTCGACCACAAAAGCACCTACTACTTTATATACTTGTTGCATAAATAACTATTACATATAAGGTACGAAGACCAATGTAAAACATTAGCGATAAACAACACAATTACTATTAAAAATGAAATTTTGTAAATTAGATTTTACTACGGAGTTGCCAAGTGTTAAATTATGAAAGAATTATAATTTTTAATAAACTACTAATGATATATGAAATTTACAGTTACATACGTACTTTTAAACAAAATTTTAATTTATTTTCTAAATCATACAAGAATATATGGATAGATAATATTTTAAAATAATTGTTTCCCGTGTTAAACACCTATGTCACGGATTCTCGTGTTTACTTATATATATATATATATATATATATATATATATATATATATATATATATATATATATATATATATATATTAATGAAACACTACCGAGAAAGTTCAATAAACTAAATTATAATTTTTTTTATTTTTTTTTATAAGCTGCAGTCATTTAAATTCAACCACATTCTCATTAACATACTTCAACCGTGAAATTAGTTCTTAACATAATATTTCCTATTAAACCTGCAAGTAAACCAATTCTTCACATATTGTGCAAAATATTTCAAAGAGGTTTGAATGACAAAATTATATTGCACAATCATTCATTCACCCTTCAGATGATAAATAATATTGTGCAAAATATTAACGTTTAGAGTCTAGAAGTCAAAACAACACAAATTGGTTGTGTTTACATTTCTCATAACATAGTTGTTAAAAACAACATACTCCCAACATGTCATTTCAATTCATTATTATTAATACAGGAAAAATTAATTTATAATTCAAAAATTAATCATTTTAAAAGTATCATGCCACATTGCTGTCCACCTTCGCCAAACGTCCCTATCCAAGGCTTATTCTCATTCCAGGTTCTAAGAGGTCTAACGCAATTCCTTTTCTACCTCTACCTAAGAGAGGTATTGAGTCATGCTAAAAATCGCATATCGAGGTTTTAGTGAATAAGTACGTTTTAAGGTCCCTAGTATCTGATTTTAACATTTTTACGACGATGTCTGCATATGTGTGCGTGTGTGTGTGTGTTTGTGTGTGCGTAAGTGTGTGTATAATATGTGCGTGTGGATGTTGGAAGGAATCTGACATTAATGGAACAAGCCGATTTATTTTTGAAAACAAATGGATAACCGGAAGTAGTAGTTTCTTTAAAATCTTCTGTTTATTCTATCTACTGTAGTTTATCCTGCTATCCTTCTGTTCCTGATATCCTGATTTTTTCATTTGTCATTTAGTCTTGAAGTTCTTGAGCTCCTTCTCAGATAGTTCATTTCTATAGCTAGCTAAGATTATTCTTTTTAATCTTTGCATTTAAGGTCCATACTTTTGACCCGTAGCTCAGTACTGACGGATACAGTCAATTGGACGAGGACGACTTAGCGATGGTCAATTGGGCGATACAGAACTGTATAGAATTATGATTTTTTTTCTTTACTTTAATCGAAAAATAAGAAAAAATATATATTTTTCAAATATTACTCTTTATTCATGAAAAAATTGTCTCTGAAAATATAATATTTAAATTGCTGTTTTCTGTTGCCTAATGACGTCAAAAAACTACTCACCAATGAGGGAATAGCTTACTTTTTCCCGCGACAGAATTTAAACGATTGACATCCGTGACAGCTGTCAATTATATATTAACTAGTTCTATTTTTACTAATTTTTATATTTTGTAAAGACTCAAACATGGTTGTAGAAAAGAGCATCGTGCTAGTGTGCCCAAATAAAAGTAGGTAATGATAGTAAAAAAAATAGTTCTAGTAGTGCCTCAAAACGAAGAATGAAATGGTTATCTAAAGTAAACATAAAACCATTTACAAAATCAAATTTTCATTCTGTGAAAATCATTTTGCTAAAAGCATAAATATTAAATAATTTTTATCTTTTTCAGTTCCGTCATTAGTTAGTATTTCTTGGAGGTCACAGGTAGTGTAATTTGGCGCCAATTCAAACATAGTCAAGGCCAACAAAGTCATATGACTGCTCGCGCCCTATTGTATTTAACATTTCTTGTATACCTACACTCTACACCAAAAATTCTATTTATTTCTATTCCTTATATTTATATTTCTTAATCTTAAATTCATTCTATGAAGAAGTTTTATCCTACTCTTCTAACTTTTCGAGATGTTTCCAATTCATTATCGGAATTGGCAGTATTTCTGAAGGATATATGTAATATACGTATAAATTTAAATATTTAACTATTAGTACAATAAGAAATAATATATGTACGTACTTCCCAGTAAAAGTCTTTAGTAATGTCTCCGGATTTCTGACACTGACATTTAACTGTCACTTACAAACATTTTCATTTTTTAATTGGTTTACACATACACATACACACATATACACATATACACATACACACATACATACATACACGCATACACGCATATACGCATGTATGTGTGTGTGTGTGTGTATGTGTGTGTGGATTCTCTTTGCGCTCTAACTCAAATACTATCGACCAGCAAATTTTGAAACCTTGTAGTTCTACCTTACTCTTATATGGAAAGATGTCATTAGATTTTGGAGTAAATCAGATAACCGAAAATGGCACTTTACTGGACGCTCAAAATAGTTTTCTTCAAAAAATGCCTTTAAATGTTATTTTTTCGAGATTTCGGCTATATAAAAATTAAAAATTATTAAATTTTCTACAGGTTTGCATTAATACTTTTTCTATATATTTTATAGATAAATTTATAAAACTATCTATATTTCTAATCCTGAAGCCTACGCTTTAACCGCATCTCCATGGTTACACAGTTTAAATCTCACCTCAAATGCATGTAACTGACAGATATATGTCACTGTCAATAAATTAAGCATTTCAAATAGTAATAGTAACGTTTTAAAAAGAAAATAGTAAATGGAACAATAATTATATGGAAAGGAACTTAATACAGTTTCCAGCATAAGTATGTAGGAATATAGGTAAGATAATAAAAATATAAGTATAACATATCTTCACGGCATATTACTCAATGCTGAGTGAGCCAATCTGCTTTGTACACAGATGTCGGTGAAAATGATGACATATTTGTACCGTGTGGGCGTTTAGAATTTTAAATGGCACAAAATTGACTCCTGTGGTGCACTCTCCACGCCAGCAATGAATATAGGTAAGTATATAAATAAATAAAATAAATATATCATCACGGCATATTAATCCATGCTGGGTCTGCCAATCTGCTTTTACACAGATTTCGGTAATGATGATGACATATTTGTACCGTGCGGGGGTTTACAAGGTGTCACCTCACAAGCACTTATTACTAGCGTGGAGAGTGCACCACAGGGGTCATTTTTGTGCCATTTCAAATTCGAAATATTTGGCGTCGGTCGGGATCGAACCCGGTATTTAAATTTAATTTAATTTTAAGTATTTACATGAATAAAAATTAAATTAAACGGGAGGTATTGTGTTGGCCACATCAGATTTTTTACAAACGTTTACAAACGAATTGCATTCAACAGAATTAGTTTTTGTGCAACATTAAATTCCAACCCCTCCTTCATCTCAGTTAAATCCCCGTTTAATTGAGTTCTTGCCTTCCCTGAGAAATTACAGATGTTATATTAAACACTAATGAAAGCGAAGCGGAGTGATTGGTTGTCGGCGGATCCCCAGTGTTTTAAAGGTATATTTACTTTTAACTACTGTTAAAAAAGCTACCAATTTGTATGCCAGCTAAGTGTGCATTTTTTTTAAGTTTCTATCGCCCACTTAATATTCACCTAGTTGATTATGGCCCACCGTGACTTGCCTAGTTATCGCGTATCTTAGTACTGATTCCAGCACGAGTACTCACACAACTCTTTTCTTATTATTGTTTGAAATGTTTTCATCCCATCAAAAAAGAGTTAAGGCTCCCAATTATTTTCTTGCTTTGATTAATGCGGTGTTTAATTTCGGTTTCTCCCAAATCATTTATGTCGAAGTATGCCTCTAAGTATTGAAATAATTTAGTTTATAGAACTAATTTGATTAAAATCCTAAATCTTAAAGTTGAAAGTATAATTTCCTGTGAAATATTAATCTTTCAAAAAAATGATTACAAAATGCAAATGATCATGCTACGTGTAATCAAATATCAACATAAATAATAACAACTTAATTTAATTAACTGATTACATACCGGAAGTAGGACTTAATAAAAAATAATTACATTCCTGTTTTATTGAATGCATGATAGGGTAATTCCATCATTGCGGCTCTAGATAGAAAACATTACCTGTAATTGATCAGGCATTATTTACATCAGGTCAGTAACCTAGTGATTTGCATCAATATTCAATACTTATCGGTAATTGTATCAGTCAGCTTTACGGTGTTGTACTTGTATTAATATACTACCAAAGATACGTCATAAATACTTTTGTTGTTGTAATCTTCATACAAATATCAAATATTTTTATTTTAATAATATAAAATTTTGTCAATATACTACACTATATTCCGAGCGCACTTTTATAATTTATAATATTTACGAGTACATTAAGCAAACGATTCTCAACAGTTATGTCGCGACAAAGGAGAGTATAAATTGTAATGCTTATCCAAAAAAAAAACTGTTGTGGCCAGCACAATACCTCTCGCCACTTACGTTTTTGGTAACATAAGTATAGGGCGCGAGCAGTCATATGACATTGTTGGCCTTGACAAGCAGATATGGGGGCCCGTGTCAGAATGACAATTAGTAATTATATACATAGATGTCAAAAGTCAAGATTTTCTAAATCCACGTAGTTAATTAGTCACCAGGAGTGTGGAATTTACTTGTCGAGGAAAATAAACCACATGGAATTGGAAAATCACTATTTGACATCTATGTACATAATTACAAGCTAACAGACAACATCGTAAAAATATTAAAATCAGATTGTATGGACCTTAAAACATTCTTAATCATTAAAATCTGGATATGCGATTTTTAGCTTGAATCCAATACCTCTCTTAGCAAGAGGTAAAAAGCGCTTATGTGATTGTATTTTGCAGTTAGAGTTTATTTACTCTCAATGTCGTGCTTCATCGCCACCGTCAAATCGCGCGCATTTTTATTCTGTTATATTGTAGATGTAGATAAATTAAATTTTCCAGATACAATGCTACAAGAAGAGAGTGATGATGAAGACATCACTCCCAATGTTTATACCAACTAAAATGCAGGCACTGAATATTTTAGACATTCTAAGAAGTTACTGTTCGTTATTGTTTGGTGTGTCTCCCAGTATTTTCCAAAATAAAAATGCTACGAAAAGTGCAATTTTGTCATAACCTTGTTGTACTCAAGCCACAATTAACGATTATTTTTAAAGTTAAAAATCTGATGTAGCCAACACAATACCTCCCGTTTAATTTAATTTTTATTCGTTTAAATACTTAAAGTTAAATTAAATTTAAATACCGGGTTCGATCCCGACCGACGCCATATATTTTGAATTTTAAATGGCACAAAAATGACCCCTTGTGGTGCACTCTCCATGCCAGCAATAAGTGCTTGTGAGGTGACACCTGGTAAACGCCCGCACGATACAAATATGTCATCATCCTTACCGAAGAAATCTGTGTACAAAGCAGATTGGCAGACCCAGCAATGGGTAATATGCCGTGATGATATTTTTATTTTATTTATTTATATACTTATCCATATTCATTGCCGTCGTGGAGTGTGCACCACAGGGGTCAATTTTGTGCCATTTCAAATTCTAAAATATTTGGCGTGGGTTCCCGTTCCCAAGATTCGCGTGAAGTGACGCCTGGTAAACGCCTGCACGGAACAAATATGTCATCATTATTACCGACATCTGCGTACAAAGCAGATTGGATCACGTATCAATGGGTAATATGCCCCGATATATGTTTTTATTATCTTACCTATATTTTTACATATTTACTTATGTTGGAAACATTAGATTCCTTTCCATATAATTATTGTACCATTTACTATTTTCTTTATAAAACGTTAATATTATTATTTGAAATGATTAGTTCGTTGACAGTGACATATCTGTCAGTTACAAACATTTGAGATCTGAATTATGTAACCATGTGTATGAGTTGTGTTTAAAACGTAGGCTCCGGGATTAAAATTATAGATAGTTGTATAAATTTATCCATAAAATATATAGAAAAAGTATTAATGCAAACCTGTAGAAAATTTAATAATCTTTAATTTTTACGTAACAAATCTCGAAAAAAAAAAATTTAAAGATATTTTTCGAAGAAAAACTATTTTGAGATTCCAGTAAAGTGCCACAAGGCTTCAAAATTTTCTGAACGATAGTATTTGGGTTAGAGCGTAAAGATGATCCACACACACACACACACACACATACACACACACACACACACATACATACACACACACACACGCACATACATACATAATAATAATAGATTTATTGCCATAAAGAAGTATACAACAGTAATTGTTTACTTACAAAGACTACGTCACAATAAGAAGATAACATACCAAATTAGACATTTAAATATTCATCTATATCATAATAACATTTATGGATTAAATATTGTTTTAAAGTTCCAATAAATATTTTATTATTTTCAATGTTTTTTATATTTAATGGCAGATTATTGTACATTCTAATAGCACTATACTGAGGACCTTGCCTATACATTTCAAGTCTGTGTGTTGGATAACAGAGATCTAATTTTCCTCTTGTTGTCATATTAGAGTAGTTATCTTGATTTTTAACAAAGAGATTTTGATTTTTTCTTACATACACTACAAGCTCAAATATATACATAGAAACAACTGTCAACATGTGCAATTCTATAAAAATAGGTTTACAATGAGTTCTAGAAGAAGCATTTACCATACATCGAATTATTCTTTTTTGTAATATAAATAATTTGTTCGCTCCCTTGGATCCTCCCCAGAAAATTATGCCATATCTTAATCTACTGTAAACATGTGCGAAGTAGTATGTTCTGAGGGTTTCAAGACTTACATTGTTTCTAAGTTTGTAAATAGCATACTCACCTACACACAGACATCATCGTGAAAATGTTAAAATTGGGTTGTAGGGACCTTAAAACGTGGTCATTTACCAAAATCTCGATTTGCGATTTTTAGCACGATCCCTATACCTCCCTTACCAAGGGTAGCGGGAGGTAAAAATTGTTATTTATCTTCATACATTTGTAACTTTCTTTTTTATAATAAAACTTTATTTAAACATAATTATGTATAATAAAAAGCTTACATTTAATAGATTTGTAGAAAATAATTATTTAGAATATTTAAGTAATATACAAAATAACATGGACATTATCTTACAGTAAGATCTTATGAATTGTTACAATTCATGTACACAAAATACAGTCTCAAAAAACATTCAGTTAATTTATTAAACATCGTACAAAAAATTCAAAGAGCATACACACATCCATTTGCTCTAAAAAAACGACAACCGAATAATACGGAAATATCCTGTGTAAGGATTCTGATGACATCATTGATACGGACTCCTATTGGTCGTCTGTACACCAATAATAATGTAATTGTAAGAATTTAAATAATGTAAAGAAATTAATGAAACTCAGTTTGGTCTGAAATTTGCCTTTTCCTTTTTAAACTTTTCCAATACATCCCTTTTGTCATTTCCTGGTGACCGTACCTGAAGATAAAGTTGACATAACTGTCGCTGAATTTAATGACCACAACACTCACCTCCAGTTTACTGTTGAAACAGAAGAAAACGGATGCATTTCCTTCCTAGATACATTGTGGACAACGTGACCGGAAAAAGTTTTACACATTGCCAAATATAGAATTATTAGCGCCTAATTTAAATAAAATGTTAGGAAACAAACTGAACTTTGCTACTGCATGTAAGCCCAGACGAAAGTCGGCATGCTTTATAGCAAACTCAAGCACCCAGTGGACAAGAACGGCAAATCAAACGTAGTTTATAAAGTTCATTGTTCCACTGACAACTGTAAAGCCACATACATTGGAACGACCAAACGTTACTCGAAGATCCGAATGAGCGAACGTCGCAGATCAACACAGAACAAAACGACAAACAAATGTGCTCTGGCTAAACATTCCAATACACTAAAACACACTTTTAATCTTTTGGCAGAAGAGCAGAATTACTCCAAACGTATGTTTTTTGAAATGTTACATATCAGGGATGATTGTAATAACATGAATGCAAGAACTGATATTCAAGGACTTAACAGCGTATATTATTTGGTGTATTGGAAAAGTTCAAAAAGGAAAAGGCAAATTTCAGGCCAAACTGAGTTTAATTACTTATTTTATTTAAAATCCTACAACTTGCTACATTATTATTGGTGTACAGACAACGAATAGGAGTCCGTATCGATGATGTCACCAGAATCATTACACAGGATATTTCGGGCTATTTTCCATATTATTCGATTGTCGTTTTTTAGAGCAAATGGATGTGTGTATGCTCTTTGAATTTTTTGTACGATGTTTAATAAATTAACTGAATGTTTTGTACGAATGTATTTTATGTACATGAATTATAACAATTCGTAAGATCTTACTGTAAGTGTGATAATGTCTATGTTATTTTGTATGTATTACATTTTTGTTGTATAATTATTGTAGACCCTGAAGACGGTGCAAGGGTGCACTGAAACGTTGCTATACTAAGAATAAATGCTGTTTAACTGAACTTTCGAGTAATTATTAACACCTAATTAGGATACTATGTTTATTTTTTTTAATAGAAACTATAGTAGAAACTATAGTAGTTAATTTATATATTTTATAACCCGTATGTTGAAATTTTATTATGGTCACATACTCCATTTTGCATTTAGTTGAATACAATAAAATAGAATAGAATAGAAATAAATTTAAATGTACATTATAAATTTCGAGGATATAAACGAGTATAAGTATACGCTGGCTATAGGTAAAATGCACTGACTTTTAGGTTCAGTATACAGGGCGTATGAAGATAATGGAACAGTGCCTTTTATTCACGTATATGGAAAGTTACACAAAAAAATGATTATTATATTTTGTAAGGCATAGAGGGGGACACATTTTAACATAACCATTATTATTTTAAAGCCAGTAATACTCAACTTATGGATCAATGTTACATTTTTTTAAATGACTTTATATATATTTTTATTAACTCATTAAATAGAGAATTTTCTTCTGAATTCAACGATATAATATCATACCCTTATATTGCGAAAAATTTGATAAATATTAATTCAAAGTTAGTATTTAATTTCTATTTGCAAACTTTTAATCACTAAAACAAAAGAAAATTATATGTCATTTTAGTATTTCATTGTTATCTATTATTATAATTATAATGCATTCCTAGCATGCAATTTATTTGCAGAAAGTTATCCTAATTACGCAAGACTAAATAGTAATTACGCGAAATAAAAAAAACGAATTTGGAACATTTCGAAAAAATAATATAGTAACATATAATGACATACAACAATGATAGATAATTTTCTTTTGTTTTAATAGTTGAATGTTTGCTTAGCCTAAAGAAATTAAAATACTAACTTTGAATTATTTTTTGTCAATTTTTTTGCAATGTAAGAGTATGATATTATTATATTGTTGAATTCAGAAGAAAATTCGCTATTTAATGAGTTAATAAAAAATATATGATGCCATTTAAAAAAATATAACATTGATTCATAAGTTGAGTACCACTGGCTCTAAAATAATAATAATTGTGCCAAAATGTGTCCTCCTCTATGCTTTACAAAATATCTTTATCACTTTTTGTATACCTTTTCATATTCACGAATAAATGGTACTGTTCCATTATCTTAATACACCCTGTATAGTAAGTATATGGCATATGTCATTACCACAAGATTATCCGTAATGTAAGCAGAATATACAAAATAACAGAGACATATTCTAATATTTTTATACGAATACTATATTTATTATACAAAACATTGAAAAAATCGTAAATAAAACTCATAAGTATAAAAATATACAGAGAAAACTAAATATCATATGGTGGAGTTTTTAATTAATGTATTCAATATAATACGGAAATAAAGAAAATTCTAAATACACCCTTTGCTAACAGGTAGTGACATTCTATGGCGAGGGAGGTAAAAGTAAAAGCCGCACATGGATTCATGTCAGTGCACTATATCTTTTTTCTATACCTATATATATATATATATATATATATATATATATATATATATATATATATATATATATGTATTTTAATTTGGAATTTATTTATGGTTAGGTGAAATTAAAGTAGAAAATAGAAATTAATTAATAAATAATATTAAGGAAATTTGATTTATTATTCTCCATGGTTCATTTCGTCAAAAATAGTGTGACTTTCATTATTAGAAGTTCGTGTTTTTACAAATTTTCACATATTTTTTTATATATTAGGTTACACCTTAATTATACATCTCATATTTTCCCTATAAACTTAGTAACCTTTTAGTCAATGTCACCAAATTTTCTCAAAATAAATGGGTCGCGACACCGACCTTGTGATCATGCAACAAATCTATTATTTTTACTGTAAACTAGAAAATTTATGTGATTCCGTTTCATAAAATCATAGAAAACAGAAGCCATTTTGTACTTGTTGCTTGTAGTTCATAACCTTATTATGTGAAGTATAGGTACCACATATTCTTATATGTACATATTATTAAAAAAGCTTTTAATTTATAATTATGAACTTTGAGGATTTGAAAACTTGCGTTATACTAAAATTTCCTGTCCAATTTTCAACTTTTGTATTTTAAATATTATATAGGTAATAAAAGTTGTTACTAAGTTTATTTTGTTGTAAATTGCCCGGGAAATGTAATGCTATTTGAAAATTTTCTCGATTGCTTACACCGCAAAATTGACATTTCTAATTACCTGTAGCGGACGTAATATTTTACTGCCGAGGTTATGGGTACAAATGAATCATTTCATTTTTGTACAAAATATTGCAAACCAAATAAAAAGGCAAAAAAATATTTCACAAATGATATCTGCCAAATAAACCGACATTCATTTTTTTAATAATAGCATATTAGATTTATTTTAAAAGGAAGACCAGTCTTACAATCCTCAATTTTATTTTAACTTCTAGATAAATAAACAATATTAAATTGGGTTAATGAGAGCAATGATAAATTTGTTATTTGACAGTTACTTTGGTTTCAGTTTTGTTTATTTAACTGGCAGTTAAAATTTTAACCGGAGATATAGTATTAACCCTAAGTTCATAAAATATTGGGTCATCAAAGGACTAAATTTTAAAAGTGTCACAAAAAATGCAGAATATTATACTCTAAAACTATAAATTCTATATTATACGAAGTTAAATGGGTAGCAATGCGGGCTAAAAGACTATCGGCCGATATTTCAATCTCCTAACACATGTTCCTAACAACTATTTGGTAAACAAATTTATTAGGTAGATTTATTAGGAAGATGACAAATTTCGGTATTTCAATGTAAAGTTGCTAGGCAAATTGTTATTAGATACTTTTTTAAAATCTAGTTGTAAAAAATATGACATGACACTGACACTTCGTAAAAAATAAGGACAAGAAAAGAACTGTAATTTTTTCCACGGCTGAAGTTCAGATATTAACCGATATTAACCAGATCGCCCCCATCGCCTAAAACCGTTACCGTAACCGAGAATTTTGAAAAATATTACTATCATGGTTCGATACTGGCCATTGTACAACCATACCTGTAATTTTGTAATCAACATTGCAGAGACATTGTACATTTAAAAAGACTTTCTTGATATTTTTTCTTGCTGTGGATAACCCAAAAATCTCCAAAAGGATATTTTATATAATTACATGTATATAATATGCCTGAATGACTGACTGGTCGCGAATCTGGAGACTTGGGTTCGATCCCGACAGACGCCTATATTATTTCTAATTTTAAATGGCACAAAAGTGACCCCCGTGGTGCATTTTCCGCCCAGAAATGACTACCCGTGAGGTGTCGCCCGGTAAACAACCCACATGGTACGAATAAGTCATTATCATTACCAAAATCTGTGTACAAAGCAAATTGACACATCCAGTATAGGTAATATGCCATGATGACATTTATTTTCTATTAAAAATCCGAAACCTTTGAAAAATTCGTCCAAATTTAAAGTATTAGGGCCTCTTCCAATATACTATTATAAATTTCATCAATATATTTCCATTTTAATTTTTTATTTCAGATTTAAATTTTATTAGGTAGCTAACAAATTTATTATCTACTGCAAGTTCCTCTCAAATTTGATAGCTAATAAATCATTTATAAGGTACCTAATAACTTGTTTGGACATTGAAATACGCAAAATAATGGTTGTTAGGTAAATAAAAATTTATTAGGAAGTTGTTAGGAGATTGAAATACCGGCCCTATAAATACCTAATGAGTTTGTTTTACATCGAAGATTTAGTTCGCACAATGGACCTTGGGTATGTTTGTATATTAAGATTCCACAAAATATGAAACTTAAGTTCTCTAATAATTTTTTATATTTCTTTTAATGCTAATATTTAAATTGATTCGAAACAATTTTATAAGAACATTGTCATTTTATTTTTGTTCCAAGCAGGGCAAAGCAGGACATACATATTATGAGTTATGATATTACCTTCTTTATTTGTCGCATATCAGTTACCTGACCTCAACAATAGTACGATAGGTCAGTTATTGATAAATATCATGATACTATTATTATATTATTGTATTGTACTCGTACTTGAATTTTAATAAATAAATAAATATTATAATTGAATAAAAATAAATATTTATGAATAGAAATTTTAAAATATCCATGTAATTATTTGTTACTAATGGTGATATTCAGTTTATCATCCTTTCATTTTTCAAATCTTAGCTTTACGTCTTTTGTGGTCAACGACAAAATTTGACTGTATAGTATTATGGATTCTTTGTATATGTATGTACTACTCATTTTGGTCGGTATTTTATGCCCTTAAAAAAATTTACCCTCTTTTCTCTGTATAACTACATACATAATGTCCACTATAAGTAAATTTATCAATTTTACGTTTTAAGTTTAAATTCTGATGAATATTGTAAGAAATTGATCTTTATAATGTATTCAAAATCAATTTCTAACGAATTTAAACAAAACAACATGATTCGCTGTAATACTTGGTAATTTTCTCACATTTTTCTGTAAAGTAGTGCTACATAGGTGAAAATTACAACATAAGTACATATACGAAGTTTATAAGTATTTTATTGCCACACTGTGTAATTCTTATGTAACATAATTCAAGAAACAAGCAGCTTGCAGTAGATACATAGTTTTCATACTTTACTCAAGAGTAAATGTATTTTTTATATATATATATAATATATAATATATATATATATATATATATATATATATATATATATATATATAGGTAGGTGGATGGTAATTATGACTGTAATAATTAATTATGGAAACGGATACTGGGTTTGACAGTCAGAAATTTTTTTAAACGTGCCATGAGCACATGGTTATCAAGCTGACAATGCGGAAAATATTTTTTAATAACACATTTAAAAAATTGGCCAAAATGGTTATTACAGTTTTGTTATAAAAGATAAAAGTCAAAAAACAATGAATTTGAATAACTATATGAATTTAGTTTAATTAATTAAATATTTTTTTACACGATGATGGTGCAACTTGTACATCACCATTTTGTAAAAACTTTCTAACTGTCAAAACCACTAAAACAGAAATAGTTTAGTACCTAAAAGTGTGCGTTCAGTTTTACGTGTAATTTAAGCAAAGAATGGGATTATTTATTTTCGTTTTAACCTGGATCTAGGTGTGGAGGATTTTGAATATTGTTTGACAATTGTAACAAATAAGTGTATATATGGCTCAGTCCATCAATATCTGTCCGTCTATTTATAGGATTATTTGTATTTTTGTTCTGTATCAAGTATTTCTGTTACATTATATGACATTTGATGTTTGTATTTCTTGCTGTGATCTGCCAATATATATACTCGTATATATGTTCATTTATTTGTTCCCTTCATTTTCATTTTCGTTTAATTGCAAACAAATGAAATTAATTCAATTTATTTATTTAACCCGTATGGAAAGTCTCAAATATAAATAATTTTTAAGTTTGTTTAATTTAATTTTCGTATTCACAAATAAAAATTATATTAAATTATTATGTACTTTAAATTTACTGTAATTTATTACCAATTCTTCCTATGCCTGCTAAACTATAACAACATTTTATGTTTTTTCATAATGCAAAAGTTTTCGACTAAGATTATACTTAAATGCATGTCTTTTTTTTTCTTTTATAATTTGACGAAGGCTGATGACGGACGTTATTCTGAAACCGATCCCAATTACTAAATAAAAAAAAACAATTATTCTACAGTCACATGAACGCTTCCATTAATCAATTTTTCATGTTGACTAAAAAGAATTTCTCTTGCGTTTTTGGTACTAACCTCATAAATTTCAGAGTTGTAATACTCACATTAATGAAAATTGCATTATACAACAAAATTTAAAAAATTACTCATTATTAATTCCACAATGTACCTGCACTGAATAGTATCATTTTAATATGTAATACATTTCACATTTTAAAATAAAATTTCATTTCGAAAAGAATAATTATTTAATTCACATACACGACATTATTTCTAAAAACTATATTGTACAATAACAAATTCATTATTAGCACTTTAATAAATAATGTGTCCTAAAAAGTTACTATATTTTTATCGTGTTCCTTATCTAAGTGCCTTTATTAGCCGAAAAGGACACGAATTAGGAATGATTTTAGTAGGTCATGGAATTAACATCAAAACATCAACGACGCAAAATAGCTTGAGTGTTGTTCACTTGAATCACTTATTTGAAAACTGAGAATTGCGTTGTAATTTATTACATTACTTGCAACTAATTATCTTGCATTCTTCAAGTAAGATATCTTTACAATTTACACGCTAGTTTTATTAAATATGCGTGGTCGTCATATTTTAATTTAAAGAGAAAGAAACAAAGCAGAATATAACAACGCAGCAACACACATTATTTTATTCAATCCAAAATTTTTGTCATGGGCTCGGTTTCAAAACAGGCAAAAACATGGGCCTACTTGATTAATAATCATATTTAAATACAGTAAACGTTTATAAACGATAAATAATTAAGACAAAGGTAAAATAACTAACACTATGATTAAATAATTATAATAAACACTTATTTAAGACTAAGAATATTATTAAATACTTAAACACTAAGATTACTTATATAAATCACCAATGTCCCGGCTGGCTTCCCTGACCGTACTTATTTATCCGGCGTTCTCTCTGGAACATTCGACGCGATAATAACATCGAATACAAAGGGATCAGCCGACCGTTGGCAGGCAGATTATAGGCCTGTATTTTGCCGGGTCAGGGGTGCAAGATTCAGTTTTTGGTATGAGAGAAATAACTCCGGATGTTATAAATTTTGGCATGTTGTCGGCTTGTTGGAATAAACTTGTATAGTAATTGGCCAGGTGTTAATGCGTCAATGTGAACTGTTTTGAATTTTGTCTTTTCCAGATGCCTTCAAGTTGTGAGTCTTTTTGATAGCTTTTTGCACATTTTCTTTGCTTATCTCACATTTCAGCATTGTTCTTATATTCAACATCATCTTTTTTCTTCTATTAGCCACTTTTTACCTCTCGCTAAGAAAAGTATTGGATTAATGCTAAAAATCACATATCCAGATTTTATTGAATAAGCACGATTTAAGGTCCATAGAATCCGATTTTAACATTTTTACAATGATGTCTGTGTGTGTATGAGTGTGTGTGTGTGTATGTGTGTGTGTGTGGATGTGTGTGTGTATGTGTGTGTGTGTGTGGATGTGTGTGTGTGTGAGGTTGTTGGAGACACGATTTCTCAAATTCTATAAGACTAAAGACCTTTTTGACTACGGATTCCTCAATCTTACATTAATGGGAAGAGTTGAATAGGTTTTGGTACCTATTGGAAAACCGGAAGTAGTAGTATCATAAAAAAAATCTAAATATTATTTTTTTGATTTTTTTATTATTAGTCTTAAAGAACGTAAAATTCTCTATTCGATACATTTTAAAGTTTTATTATATTTTCTATACACTGAGATAAAAAAGTAATATATAAAATAATCGGTTGTAATAAATTTCAGAGCCTAAACAACTCTATCTATAGTAACCATCAACTGTTTGTAAATGACAGAAAAATGTCATTGTCAAAAACCAACAGTACATAAACCTATTTGAGCGGTATTGGCAGCTCAATTCTAAAACTTGACCTTAAGTCTATTTTAACAAAACACATGACAGTGGATAAGAACCGACTTAGAATTTGTCATAGTACGAATATGGTTTTATGTAGATATTAGCTGAAAATAAATCTTAGATATTCTTTTTTGGCAACATAATAGTAAAAGTTAAATTACTCTTTTATGTTAAATGAAGAAATTTAATTGGCATTATTGAAGAATTTTTCTGTGATATTGGTAAGTTTACTATTTCTTGTTATATAACAATAATAACAATTAAATATTTAAAATTATAACTATACAGGGTGTTTGGCGTAAGTCCGGCACCACGAATATTTCGTTTATTTTGAGAGATACAAAAAAATGTTAATAAACTAGACAAAGGGGCTCATAAGATGATCATAGCAGAAATTTTGTATCACTTCCGGTGCTTCACAATGATACCAAATTATCATAGTTTTACTTTAACCATTTCAAAATGGCGACCATTTATTCTTAAAATATGTATTAATAAAATTCCATACAAAATAAAACATAGCATGAAAACAATTTTATTATAGTGGTGCCGGACTTACGCCAAACACCCTGTATACATATACCCATCAGAAATCCAGTCAAGAAATGGGAAGAAATTCGAACATTTAGAATCATAGGAGAAAACTTCCTCAAAAAATAAATTTAAAATTATAAAAATAATCTAAACATAAAAAAGACATGAGAAATTTATAGGACGCGAGCAGTCATGTGACTTTGTTGGACTTGACAAGCAAATATGGGGGCCCGAGTTAGAATGACAGCTAGTAATTATGTACATATATGTCAAATATCAATTTTCCATCCAAAATTTCATGATATTCCAATTCCATGTGGTTTATTTTCCTCGACAAGCAAATTCCATATTCCTGGTGACAAATTAACTGCGTGAAAAATTATGACATTTGGCGAGAGGTATTGTGCTGGCCACAACAGATTTTTAGCTTTGTGTTCTGGTTCTGTGTTCCATATATTCTCCCAGAATTGTTTGATCTTTTTGTATCAGGTGGCTCATGTTGCAGTTCAGCTATTGGTTTTTCCAGTTGTTTATATAAAGCTCGTTGATTTGTGACAAATTTGGTGTTTTATAATCTTCTTTTGTTGCTGGTCTGGTATTTCTTGAGTCGTTTGGACTAGGCTGCTAATTTTCGCTTTAACTAGAATTTCAACAATTCCCTGGTTCTTCTCTGATTTATGCTTTTGTACTATGATGTTTGCTACTCTTTAAACTTTATTACTTTATGTCAGTATCCCTGTCATGTCTTAGTTTACTAATTGTTTTTCCTTGGGTCTCTCTTCCCAAGGTGGGACATTCCTTTTCTTATTAATGCTCACCATCAGTAATTGTTTATTAATTAGAACGATAGTCAACGTGCCCGCATAAATCAGACTGTGTAGATCTTCTATAGTTGTGTCTTCTGTTATTCTCTTTCTAATTATTTCATTAACTTCACTTGTATGTTTTTTATTTACAAGTTAGGGTAAACTTGGTTTATATACTGGATCCATATCATTATATTTTATATGTTGGGTAATAAATTCTTATTCAGTTTGTCTTACTAATTTTTATTTCTGTTTCAGGTACTTCTGTTTCCGGTTCTTCTTTTTCTCCATGGCGTTCCAGATCATGAGCTACTTCACTTCGAATTTTGCGTATCACATGATCAGGTAATCTATTGTTAAAAAAAATTGACCGTCTGATCGACAATATTTTGAATTGATTTTCCTTGCAAATCTGGGAACTTTTCAATAAAAATTCGATGTAATTCAGAACTATATGCAATCTTTTTTTGTTTCAGCAGCAGTAATCTGATAATAGTATCGAACTAGATATTCATTCATATTTGTGGTCCAAGTAGTTCTTTGCTTTCCACGGGAGGTTGAACTGAGCTGAGGTTGTGTATCCTGAACAACAGTTTCAACCTGATTTGGGCAAGTTATTGGGTGCCACGGGTTTGTAATCTGGTATGCGATCCTTATTCGTTTGCTTGGTTTGTTGCAGGCCTATCATCTTGGCGGTTCCGACCTAGTTTTATTATTATTCTAAAAACTTAATCATGTCATATCTATAAAAATTAGTATTTATTTATTTATTATTATTTGTGTGAAAAAAAGCGTTCGAATTATCTTGTACATAGGTGTCAAGTATCATAAGTTTTCATTCAAAACGTAATGATTTTCCAAATCCACGTCAATTATTTTCTTGCCAAGTATATTCCATACTATTAATTACATATAAACAACATATCAGAATATTTTGAAATTTTTAATGAAAAACTATGACATATGACAATTGTGACATCTATGTAAATAACTATTAGCCGTCATTTTGACACGGATCCTCATCTGCTTGCCAAGGTCAACAAAGTCACATGCCTACTCGCGCCCTATAAGTAACGAATTTAACATTTCTTGTACACACAAATAATTGAAATTGTATTTCTTCCTTCGTTCTATGAGAAATTTTGTCCTACTGTTCTAATATGTTCAAAATTCTTTAAAGTTATTGACAGTATTAGCGGTATTTCTTAAGGATATATGTAATATTAAAATATCTATAATTTAAATACATATTTAATTAATAATACAATAATATATATTAAATGTACTCGTACCTCCCAGAAAAATCTAATTTTTGACACTGACATTTTGCATTTATCTGACAATTACAAACATTTAAGTATCTCAATCTCAACTGTTTTCTTACAACAGATTATTCTATATTATTATATACTATATCTCCAAACCTATACGAGATATAATAAATAAAAAAAATGTGTCAGATTGAGAATTTAATGTTCTTTAATATTACCAAGAAAAAAAATCAAAAAATAATATTAAGAAGATTTTTTTTCAAGAACCTGCTACTTCCGATTGTCCAATTCTTACCAAAACCTTTTCAGCTCTTCCCGATTGGGAAATATGTAGTTAAACAAATTTTAAGTCTTATAGTTTTTGAGTAATCGCCCTTCCAATGTCCCACACACATACACAACATACACACACACGCACATACATCCACACAGACATCATCGTAAAAATGTTAAAATCGGTTTGTAGAGACCTTAAAACGTGCTTATTCATTAAATTCTGGATATGCGATTTTTAGCATGAATCCAATACCTCTCTTAGCGAGAGGTAAAAAGTTAGGTCCCGTATTTTGAGAACCACTAGTCGACAAAAATATTTTTTATTGGGTCAAATTTATATTTTATAAATTTGACCCATTTCAAATTAACACCTGTATACTTGATATCAAAATATCTAACGAATTAGTAACAATAAGTAATACAAAATAAAATTATATTCAAGAAATCCAGACACAGTGGGGTCCTCCACCGTAATAACAAATTAGAACATGGGTCTTTCATATTTAAATTAAACCTTAAAACTGTATTATAGGGACTATCAAAGTTTTAAAGAAGTTATTAGTTTTTAAAATAATCGAATTTTTAATACCAATTTCCCATCTCTATATCTACGTCACACATTTACTCTTATATCACTACTGTCAAGCCTTCTGCTATCGCCTTTTTTAAAATATGGAAACCATATTCAAGTATAAAGGCAGAAAATAACAACAAAAAATAAAACGGAAGTAAACCAATTACACTTGTTCAAATTTATGTTGCCACGTTGAATTCCATGCGTTGGTGTGAAAGTGAAATATGTTGAATGACATTGGCAACCAGTGGTAATCAGAACTTGAACTGTAACATAATATGTAGATTTTTGTTATTATTTTTTTCTTAAATTGCTTATTATCCATTATTATTTTCAATTATTGCCCACAATATTTTAACATATTTGCAATATAATATATTTCTTAAGTGCTGAAAAAGATCAATTTATGTGACCCAATTATTAGTGAAATCCACTCTGAGAACAAAATTATTTCTATATCGAAGTCACAAAATATTAAAAAAAATTGTTACGGCTTAACGAATAACAATAAAAACTTTTAAAGATACAAATCACTTTCAGTTTAGATGAAGTTCCATAAATAAAATAAAAATTAAAATAGTGGAGAATCAGATTGTAATAGAAAATAAAATAATGACAAAATGTACTACAAATATAGAATAAATCGACATATAATAATACAATATAGCTAACTACAATTCAAAGAAGTAACCAATATTGAATATTATTTGAATACACATGATTACAATAAAAAAATATTTATTATAAGCTCATTTTTAAATATTTTATATGTATACTTGAACTCAAAGTCTACAAATTAGTTGATAAAAGGCATATAATGTTCATTTTATTAAATAAACATTACTTCGGTCATGTAAATTTTTCTTTTTATGAAAATTATGTATATATTTTGAATTTAATTTTTACCTCCAGCTACCCTTGGTAAGGGAGGTATAGGGATCGTGCTAAAAATCGCATTTTGGTAAATGACCACATTTTAAGGTCCCTAAAATCCGATTTTAACATTTTCACGATTATGTATGTGGGTGTGTGTGTATGTGTGTGTGTGTGTGTGTGTATGTGTGTGATTTTGGCTCCTATGGGCGCTCTAACTCAAATACTATCATTCAAATAATTTTGAAACCTGTATTTCTACCTCATTCTAATATGGAGAGAAGTCAATAGATTTTGGTGTAAATCGGATAACCGGAAATGGCACTTTCCTTGAAGCTCAAAATAGTTTTTCTTCAAAAAATACCTTTAAATGTACTTTTTTGGCAATTTATGTTATTACAGAAATTAAACATTATTAAATTTTCTACATGATTGCATTAATACTTTTTCTATATATTTTATGGATAAATTAGTAAAATAATTTAAAATTAAATCCCGGAACCTATGCTTTATACACTACTCCATGGTTACACAGTTAATCATCAAATTGCAAATAGAATGGAAAGGAACTTAATACAGTTTCCAGCATTAGTAAATAGGTAGGTACCTATATGTACGAGTATATAAATAAAAAAATATATATCATCAAGGCATATCACCCATTGCTGGGTATGCTAATCTGCTTTGTACACAGATTTAGGTAATAATGATAACATATTTGTACCGTGCGGGTATTTACCCGGCATCACCTTAGGGGCACTCATTGCTGGCGAGTGTATCACAGGGGTCAATTTTGTGCCATTTAAAATTCGAAATATTTGACATCGGTCGTGATCAAACTCGTTTCCCCAAATTCGCGAACGGACACTCAAGCACGCGGCCACGAGAGCACATAGGTATGTATTTAAATTAATAAAAATTAAATTGCGGAAGGTATTGTGCTGACCATATCAAATTTATATTAAATATACCTAAGTAATAAAAAGTACAATTTACAAAAATAATCATATTACTCGTACTTTACGTTATATTTTTTTTCTGATTTTAACCATTACCTAGTCCTACTGACATGGTTGAAATTTATCCCTGGGGTCACTTTAATTTTTCTGTTGTTGTTGAGTGAAAATGAAAAAATTAGTGTATATTTAACTGCCTGGTGAAGTATGTAATTAATTAGCTTCTAAAAGAAAAATTCGAAAAATTCAAATAAAGAATGTTTGATGGCAAAAGAACTCTGTCGAAATTTGCAAAAGTTTTAATTGGTGAACGGCACCAGGCCACCAGTTAGGGTGAATACATTTATATTCAAAATGATATGATATCAAATATTTCTCATACTGGTAATACATGTATGTAACTATAACTACATATTAACTAATTATTCCCTGAAATTTACAAGTTTCTGCAATTCTAAAAAAATGGAGCAATATTATGCATGACATGAATTTTAAGTCCCCTATTCTACATTCCAAAAATAGTACAAGATTTTCTCGCCGCAACTTTGTTTCACCCAAATATTAGTATTAATAAATTCAAACAAATCGTGCCCTTTATGTCTAGTTCGTGGCGGTGACCACTTTAAATCGAACACTCGCAAAGTTCGGTGGTTTTGACCTCTTAAAATGCTTGTTTATACCCTGAACAGTATCGTACTACACTCAAATCGAAAGAGACGTTTACATTAGGTTTGACAATTAGAACTGGAACAATAAAAGTAGGAACTAGTAATAATCTTGAAAAAAATTGACACAATAAATAAGAATAAAAATCACAACACACCAAAATCTTTCAAATACGATGGAAATGTTTTTCAAATTGTGTAAACATACAAATTAACAATGCTACCAAGTGAAGCAAAAATAAACCAGTAATATAAGGTAGATATACATTATTTATACGGGATGGCTATTAAAAACGAATCCTGTTTGAAACTTATTTATATTGAAAACAAGTGAATAGCGATTTTTTGCCATTCAAATCTACTATTACACTTAACGCGAATTAGGCTGTCATTGAAACAAATATAATTGTGAGTGACATTTCGAGTTCGTTGTAACATTGTCATAAATTTGTTCTAAATTTTGTCCAATGATTTCGAGATTTCTTCTAATAATGGCACCTCACTTAAGTTACTCTGACTTGGAGATTATTGCAGCAGCTTGTTATAAAGAAAAAAAATCTGTTGTGGCCAGCACAATACCTCTCGCCATTTTATGTTTCTTTGTTGGCCTTGGCAAGCAGATATGGGGGCCCGTATCAGAATTACAGCTAGTAATGTACATAGGTGTCAAGTATCATAAGTTTTCATTCGAAACATTATGATTTTCCAAATCCACGTGCATTATTTTCCTCGACAAGTATATTCCATACTATGGATGACAAATAAACATTAGAATATTTTGAAATTTTGAATGAAAACTTATGACATATGACAATTGTGAAATCTATGTAAATAACTACTAGCCGTAATTCTGACACGGATCCTCATATCTGCTTGCCAAGGCAAACAAATTCACAAATAATTCAAATTATATCTCTTCTTTCGTTCTATGAGAAATTTTGTCGTTCTGTTCTAATACGTTAAAAATTCTTCAAATTCATTGACGGTATTAGGGGTATTTCTTAAGGATACATGTAGTATTAACATACCTATAATTTAAATACAAATTTAATTAATAATACAATAATATATATTAAATATACTCGTACCTCACAGAAAAATCTTCCAGTAATGTTATTAAAACTGATTTTCTTGACACTGACATTTTGCATTTATCTGTCAATTAAAAACATTTATATATCTCAACTGTTTTTTCGGCAACGAGATTTATTACAACAGATTATTCTATATTATTATATCCCATATCTCCAAACCTATACGAGATATAATAAAAAAATTAAATGTGTCAGATTGAGAATTTGTAGTAACAAATTTTCAAAAAATAATATTTGGAAATTTTTTTTTTTAGAAACTACCACTTCCGGTTGTCCAATTGTTACCAGAACCTATTCAACTCTTTCCATTACTGTTAGATTGAGGAATCCGCACGAACGCACACACACACACACACACACACACACACACACACACATCATCGTGAAAGTGTTATAATCGCATTCTAGGTACCTTAAAACGTGCTTATTCGATAAAATCTGGATATGAGATTTTTAGCATGAATCCAATACCTCTCTTAGCGAGAGGGAAAAATTGAAGTAGCAAAACATTGCAAAAGAATTTCTAGGGAAGAGATGGCCACTTTCTAACATAAATTGTACTATTAAGTAACTGATAAAAACTGAATCACTATTTATAAAACCATTTTGTTTATAACAATTAAAAAAGTAAAAGTGTTAAATCTCAGCTTCTGTTAATAATTAAGAATAGAAATTTGGCATGTTGATTCAGAATATAGTTTTTAAAATATGAATAAATATATATAATAAAAAGTGTCAGGTAGAATATTAAGCCATGATATTGGACATGATAATAGTACATTGCCTTATGTGAGTTATTTATTATAAATTACTTTATTATTATTACAAAAATTGGAAAAAAAATAAAAATTTATAAATAAATAATTGTTGTAATATTTTATGATGTAATATAAAAATATTCTCAAATGTCTTCCGTAGCACAATGGTTAGCATAGCTGCTTTTGGAATATTCAATTTTATTGATTTGGGTGCGATTCTCCAGCAGGACATTTTTTAAATTTTTTACAAAAAAAATTATTGAACTTTTAAAAATTTGTCTTTTATTTCCTATCATAATCATTTATAAATAATAATAACTTTACAATAAGTAAAGGAAAAATAATTAACAAAAATTGATTACAACAATCAAAAGAGTTATATAATAAAAATGCATTATATTTTCTATAATGTTAATGAAAAATAACTTTTTTATAAATACAATACATGCACATGTTCATGATACCTATCTATCGCAGTTATTTTTTATTAACAAGAAAAGAAAAAATAATGCATTTTTATTATATCACTGATACTGTTTTCATTGTTGTAATCAATTTTTGTTAATTATTTTCTCTTTATTTATTACAAAAGTATTATTATTTCTAAATGCTTGTAATGGGAAATAAAAGATAGTATTTTTAAGTTTAATATTTTTTGCAAAAAAATAAAAAAATAATTGTTCTGCTGAAGAATCGAACCCAAATCTATAAAGTGTAACATTCCAAAGGCACGAAAGACATTTGAAAATCTTAATCATTAAATATTGAAACAATTATTTATTTATAATTTTTTATAACTTTTTTTAATATGTACGATAATAATAAAGTAATTAATAATAAATAACGTACAGGAGGAAATGAACTATTATCATATCCAATATCATGGCTTAATTTACTACCGGACACTTTTTATTTACAAAAAACTGTTTTCCCATGTTAAACGCCTATTTCAAGGTTTGCTTGGGACACCCGGTATATATATATATATATATATATATATATATATATATATATATATATATATATATATATATATGCACTAATAAATAACTGGATGTGGGCGACCACGGAGCCAATACCTCATTGTCAGTGCTGGTGGACCATCGATGGTATTAATTAACTCCTTCCACTCTCTTGAATCCAAGGCACTAAGTATTTTTTTTTTCTAATATCATCTTCTATTTGTTTGGTCCAGGGTTTTTTTGGAATACTTGACATTATTTTAGTGAGCGATTCCGCCATAAGAGTTAGTATGCTAATTTTTCCTCGTTCATTCCGCAAATATGCCCAAACTAACGTAGCCTACGTATTTGGATTTCTTCCTGTACTGTCAACTGATTGACACAGCGTCACAGCGAGCTCGGATTACTTCATTCCGCAATATATCTCGGCGAGATATACCAAGGATTCATCGTAGACAGGCCATGTGAAAAACCTCTATTTTTTTGTGATCTGACTGCAGAAGCGTCTATAACTCGACACCACACAGAAGACTGGTATTAAAATATTTGCTTTTTGCCATACGCACCAACTAAGTGATCCAAAAGCTGCTGCGGTACTTCAACCCGACTGCTGACATCTATAGATGAGGCAGTTTTCAACTCAGACACAAATATTTAATATTTCGGTACCTAGTGATTGTAATGCAGTAAAAAATTTACGCTAACTGATTACGTGCATTGGCTGCTTATCAGATCTAAGTACACATAAGAAATGTTAAGCAGTAGAAGATATAAATCCTATTATTACGAATACATACATTTAAAAATAGTAATTAATATTATTATCATAAATTTAAATAACAATAATAAATTTTCATAATTTTTCTTTTTGCATAATGTATAATAGAAGTGAATTAATTAATTCATTGGATCGTGTGGCTGTGTGCATTATGAACTGGTTATAATTCTCACGAGGCGAGTTCAAATCCGACTGACGTCAAACCCGAAAATCTCATTTCCATTAGAAATCAGATGGAAAGCGGGGTTGCTGCAGAATCCTTCTTTTCACCCAACGTTTTCACTATTTTGATCGTTGAAACTATCACTGAATAATTTCTTCCCTATAGGATCTATGACGGCTTTTTGGCTTTTATTCGATTTGTAGATTGGTACAATCCTGGAAGTTAATTATTTTTTCAGTACACTTGCTCTTTTCTCATACAACGGCTATTTGTTTTCTTATATGTGGGGAAGTTGTGTGTTGTAATAACGGCAACCACTTTAAAACATTCAAAACTGACTAACTTATACTACTTACTACATAGTTTGGTTGTTCGTGTGTTGTCTCTATTTTTCTTCCAACTCTTCAAGACGACATATTCAATATTTTATATATAGTGAATATTCTGTGAAGAGGATTTTAAATAAAATCTTTAAATTGGCCAGAGTACGGTTCTGCCGACCTGATATCGTGTCCGCAATCTGGCGGACGATCAGCCAGCCCTCACTAGGGTAGCGCGACACTCTTTACTTGCATTTATGTAATATTTTTATTCCATGATAAACATAAACGCCATTGATTCAACGTTAGCTGAGCAATGTTGACGTTATTCGCGATGGGATATTATTACTGAGCGTCACAACCAGCTGGGATATTGCGACAAACATGCGTCAAATTCCAATTTGTCAATCCTTTCATTAAATAATAACAACAACGATTGAATTAACTTCTAATTTGTGATAATGTATTTATTATTTAATTTACTTAAATGGTATTAACTAACAAATGACTCCATATAGTTAACAGGTAGAATTAGTTTCTTTCATTACATTTTTATCTGTCACTAAAGTAATGCAAATACAGGCATCGTACGAAAAATCGTATGTCACGATTTTTGTAAATAAGCACGTTTTAAGGTCCCCAGAATCCGATTTTAACAATTTCACGCTAGTGTGTATTAGTCTGTTGGCCGATTGCATCAATATTTAATTGAAAATTAAAAAAAAATCAATTAAAATCAACATTAGGCATTTCCGTTTATTATCTAAGGATTTGTTGTATGATGTTGATGTTGTTATTATTTTCGAGTTTGTGCGAACCCACTAAATGGGACACGCGTGATTTTATATATGTATGTATGTATCTCTAAAAGATCAGTCAGATATGTCTAATGACATCATAAGACGGTTTAAAACGGACAAGAGCGTTTTATAGTGTGAATTTCAATATTCTGATATTCATTTTCCGATTTCATTTTTGGTATCAACGATTAACTATCAAATTATCATGTCTATTTCAAATAAATATGAGGAAATTAATACCTTTAATAACAAATAAATTATTTTATGAAAAAGATTTCAATGAATAAATAGAAGAAAACATTTTGAAAAATATTATAGATAAATCTAATAAAAGAAATAAAGTGAAAAGTATTAATAAAAAGAAGAAATTGTTTCAAATTATAATATATTATTAAATTTCTGTTTACGATATAATGTAATTACTGTTGCAATTATAATATTGCAGATTGTAAATCTCATTTCCGATATCTCAAATGTCCACGCATTTCGTCCACTAACCGTACAGATTTATTAGAGAGCTTGAAGGCTCTCGGCGCGTTCATCTCCGAAAGATACGAGATTTTAATCTAATATAGAAACCAGTATTTTTTCAGCCAAATTCAGTTTCATTTTTCAATATAGACTCCTTTTAAGTTAATACACATTTTTAATCCATACTCCAACATCGTTAACTCATCCAAAATAATTGGTGTCTTGGTCTCTTACCTCTACAAAATAAACTTCTTCAGAGGAGATTCACCCTTCGCAATCTAATGTTTTAATTGTTCCTTCGTCGCAGAAGTATAGTGGTGGATCCAAGTATCATCAAAAGTTAAAAATCGATGCAAAAAATCCAATTTGTTTCACTTAAGGCCCCAACAGGGCCTTTGAAATGTCCAATCGCCTGCATTTTTTGGTCCAAAGTGAGCAGCGTAGCACTCAACGTCCATTCACTCTTCTCAAGATCAATTATTCATATAATATATGATAAATACGCCCACAGCCTCTGCTATCTCCCCAACTTTGATTCGATGGTCATTTGGTGAACTTTTTTGATACTATTGGGTTGTTGGCCATCCTAAACGCTCATCATTAACCATGCTGGTACGATCACGTTTAAATTCAGATGCCGACTACAGCGTCCAACTTAGCTTTAATTCGCGCAGATGTATTGCCTTTTAAACAGGGACTAAGAACGAAACGAAAACGAAAACGAAATAACGAAATAAACCGAAATTTTTATAAGAACGAAAACGGAAACGAAAACGCAATAAAATTTTTTCGTTCATGATTGAAAACGAAATAATTTATATCGGTTACCGGTTTTAACCGTTATTTTATTTTATTTACAGCAAATATTTTACAGGCAAATATTATTGAATTTTCAGATATTTGATTTGCAAACAAGCAGATTTTCAAAGTAGCTCTCCAGTAGCTAACCCTGTTACGTGTTAGGTTAACCGGTATACTCGTAGTTTCATCTATTGAACACTGACTGCGATAATTTTCATTTGCACACACTGTCGGTATACGTTTTATTAGTTATGTTTATGTTAAGTACTTATATAAGAGAACTAACATAAAGGAAGATTTGCTTGAAAACATACTATTAGTTAGGTGAAATAAAATGTAATTAATGTTTTATTCTTTATCGTAAAAAAATCAGGCCATAGCATAAGCTTTTCTTATTTATATATATGTATTATCTTTCCTTTATATGTATGTTTTATTTTCATGTGTAATAAAAATAGTATATTATGTTATTAGGAGTAGAAAGCGGTCTTTTTGTGTTGAACTCAGCTATTGCGGCCGAGGCGCTAGCCGAGGCCAAGCAAGCTGGGTAAAACACAAAAAGGGCGTTCTGCTCCGAATAACATATACTATTTTTTCTTCAAGTGTTTCAAAGAAAACTGGCGTTTTTTTGTATATTTTTCTAGAATTATTTTAATTATAGCGTTTGCAATTTCAGCTATAGTTGGCTGTGTACACTACAAAACACAAACGATCCAACTGTCAAATAACAATTTTTCAATATGGCCTGTGTTGCTGTGACGACTGCTGCCGCCAGCGTTGAACTAAGAAGCTAACATTTTTTTACTAGTACAATAATGAACAACATTGTTGTACTAGTAATAAAATGAATATCTTCTATAGTGTGTGTATAGTAGCATAATATGAATATTATTGTACACTTGAAGAAAAAAAACTTATTATATTTCTATATTTTCATCAATTGTTACTCATTAATAGTTATAACCGATATTAACCGGTATTTAACTACTGTGAACGAAAACGAAAACGAAAATATTTAGGTGGGAACATTAAGAACGGAAACGAAATTTTTCGGTTTCGTTCGGATAAGAACTGAACGAAATATTTTTCGTTTTTAGTCCCTGCTTTTAAATGCAAGAATTTAGCCACAGTACAATTTTTTTCCCATTTTTATGAAAACACTAAATTCGACTGACACAAATGACTCTCAAACAATAACTAAGCATCCAAAATGGCTGAATTTTTGAAATGTATGTTTCAAAGCATAAAAAATTGTAGTACCAAAATAATTTTTATGATTAACATCTACATGTTGAGGCTAAAACTTACCAATACCTCTCGTACATCGACATATACAGTGTGTTAATTAAAAACCTGGCCATAGGCGTTTAACATGGGAAATCAGTTTTGCCTTGCGCAAAAGTTCGCAAATTATTTTAGACAAAAATACTTCAAATAAATGTTGTATAGAATTAAATTCTGCACCCGAATTAGTAATAAGATTGTTATTTTTGAAATTTCATAACCGAGAAAATCAATTTTAAATTTTTCTGGAAATGGCTGATTTATAGCAGTAGCCATGGAAGTCAAACAAAATTACGAACAATTGTATACCATCTTAACTGTCAAAAAAGTTTGTATTTTGTGATTTTCGCAATAACATATTTCTTTGAAAGTGTGGAACAGTTTTCTCATGAAGAAAAGCTTCAGATTATAAAATGGTGGACAAATTTTGATTGAGTTGCATGAGTATATCGCTATAAATCAGCAATCTTCAAAAAACTTTAAAATTGATTTTCTCGGTTATTAAATGTCAAAAATCAAATCTTATTACTAACTCCGGTACAGAATTTAATTCTCTACAACATTTATTTCAAGTATTTTTGTCTAAAATTATTTGGGAACTTTTGCGCAAGGAAAAACGGATTTCCCATGTTAAACGCCTATGGCCAGGTTTTTAATTAACACACTGTATAATGTTTGTCGTTTAACCCTAAATCGGTAGAGCATATGTAGATTATAAATAAATATATATTTAATATTGAACTGACAGCTGGAAAGTTTTTAAGGATAGTACAATAAAAATCACATGGAATTTTATACGAGAAACAACATACTCGTGTACTACTAAAGGCTTTTTTGTGCAACCGGCCGCGAAGTAGGCATTTCGCAGCCGCAATATAGGCCACGAAATTGAATTTCACGGTTGTTGTTATGGCAACGGCCGCGAAATTGAGTAAACAATCACGATGATTTTATGATTTTTTCAAAACTAATTGTTTTGTTTATCAAATGTCAATTCCATAGCTACCATGAAAGCCAACTTTCAATTTACAGTGAAACCGTTTAAAATTAATAAAATTTGTAATTACATATTTTTTACGGTTGCACAAAAAATATTGTCTACACCTTGTCCGCGAAATCCTTTAGCGTCCTCGAAATTATCGAAATTGACAATTTTTCTCTCGGTACGCTAAAGAGTGATTTCGCGGCCTTGATATACAAATAACTATTGTTAACTATTACGTACTTCAATTTTAACTTGAAATGATAAAACTAGGCCTCAGATTAAGTTACCAACAAATAAAAAAATCCCTAAGACAGTTGCTCAAAATTGACTAAAATGAGGAAAATTCACTGCTAACAATAAACTGAGTTGTAAGTTATAACTCACTGTTATTCGACTTTTATCCAACCATATGCAAACTTATCTCTTGTGATATTATGCACCTCGAAGAGAGACACAGAAGGTCTTTAGATTATTGGTCGGTGAGGTCAACCTAAGCGCCGCCCGCACATTCTAGAACCAGGAATTGAAATAGGTAATAAACTTAAATTGTAATGTAGCACAGATACGATTAAATAAATAAATTAGCCAATTACGCATTTGTAACTATAGAAACAATCATTTGCGATTGGTTAAAAATGATGTGTGCTGATGTGAGACATTCTAATTATGGTGGTCATAATATTAAAAATGACGTGTGCTGATGTTAGACATTGTAACTATGGTGATTTTTATGTCATGTCAATATTTCGAATTTTAAATGGCACAAGAATTACCCCTGTGGTGCACTCCCCACGCCATCAATAAGTGCTCGTAAGACGAGACCTGGTAAAAGCCCGCACGGTACAAATATGTCATTATCGTTACCGAAATCTGTGTACAAAGCAGATTAGCACACCCAACAATGAGTAATATGCCGTGATGATATATTTATTTATATATTTGCCAATATTCATTGCTGGCGTGGAGAGTGCACCACAGAGGTCAATTTTGTGCCATTTAAAATTCTAAAATATTTGCCGTCGGTCGGGATCGAACTCGGTTCCCCAGATTCGCGTGAAGTGACATCTGCTAAACGCCCGCACGGTACAAATATCTCATCATTATTTTTTTTTTAATACCGACAGTTGTGTACAAAACAGGTTGGCTCACTCAGCAATGGGTAATATGCCGTGATGATATATTATATATTTTTATTATCTTACCTATATTCCTACATATTTACTTATGCTGGAAATTGTATTAAGTTCCTTTCCATATAATTATTGTTCCATTTCCTATTTTCTTTTTAAAAGGTTACTATTAATATTTGAAATGATTAATTTATTGACCAGTGACATTAGTTTGTTGACAGTGACATATATCTGTCAGTTACATACATTTGAGATCTGAGCTTTGTAACAATGGAGTTGTGTTTAAAGCGTAGCTTCCGGGATTAAAATTATAGATAATTTAAAAATTTATCCATAAAATATATACAAAAAGTATTACGCAAACCTGTAGAAAATTTACAAAACTTTAAATTTATAATAACAAACCTCGAAAAAATAACATTTAAAGGTATTTGTCGTATAAAAACTATTTTGAACTTCTAGTAAAGTGCCATTTCCTGCTATCTGATCTACACCAAAATCTAATGACATCAAGAGTAACGTAGAAATACAAGGTTTCAAATTCTTTCGAACAATAATATTTGAGTTAGAGCGTACACATACACACACACACACACACACACACACACACACACACACACACACACACAGACATCATCCTGAAAATGTTAAAATTGGATTCTAGGGACCTTAAAACGTGGTCATTTACTAAAATCTCGATATGCGATTTTTAGCACGATCTCTATACCTCCCTTACCAAGGGTAGCGGGAGGTTAAAATGAAACTTTTTGTGCAACCGGCCGCGAAATAGGCATTTCGCAGCCGCAATATAGGCCACGAAATTGAATTTCGCGGTTGCTGTCATGGTAGCGGCCGCGAAATTGAGTAAACAATCACTATGATTTTTTCAAAACTAATTGTTTTGTTTATCAAATGTCAATTCCATAGCTACCTTGAAAGCCAACTTTCAATTTACAGTGAAACTGTTTAAAATTAATAAAATTTGTAATTACATATTTTTTACGGTTGCACAAAAAATATTGTGTACACGTCCGCGAAATCCTTTAGCGTCCTCGAGATTGTCTTGCGTCGGCCGTAAGCGGCCTCGGCGACATTTTTTCTCTCGGTACGCTAAAGAGTGATTTCGCGGCCTTGATATACAAATAACTATTAGAGTCTTTGAAATTTCAAATATCATTTTAAAGTCCTAGGACTTTAAAATTTTAGCTTTATACTGAATCCTTTATTTATTTAAATTGTTCTTCGCCTCAGCAGGTTCATCTAAAATATCTCGAGGAATGTATTTTTCATAAATTATAGCGAAAAAGAATGTAAACTAAACCAGAAAAACTCAATTTCAATCTGTAAGTTTCGAACAATTACGACTTAGCCTATACTTATACTATATAAAAGTCACACTGCTATGAATTTCTGCATACTTCTTTTAACAATTTAATAACTAGAAATCAGTATAACAAAATTATGTATGTACCTCAGACGAAAAGTGTTTTTAAGGTACTCACAAGTAACTCGGCTACAACCTGCTCATACCTAAAAAGTCACTAACCATAATAATTTACAACTTTACGGTATAAAAATATCAAATCGTTGAATTTAAATTGCTTTGTCTTTACAAATATCAAATATTTCTTTTAAGCTATAATAATTTCAGTTGTAGAAAAAATACAAAATACTGTAAGCAACTCTTGTTAACTTTATTATTTCATTTATATGAATTGACACATTCACTTATGGATATGGCTCGTGTTGTCAAACTTTTCTATTCGTAAAATAAGACAAAACTTTTTACTATTACATATTATTATTAAATGACTCTTTATTCAATTCAAGAAATTGAAACATATAGTAACAAATTTGTATGAGTCACGAGAAAGTATTTTCTTCTAGAATATCTAGCACCTGACAATAATATTTCAAGGAGCAATAGCTGATTGATTTTCAATTAAAGTACAATCGCCCCGTATTTCATACGAAACCGTTAAAATAACAACTCGTATAATTGCTGCGTAGAGTAATTACCCTCAATAGGAAACTTCGATAAGTCGCATGTCAATTGTCACTTCGGCTACGAATATTTGACATTCTTTATGCTGTATCATGTAACAAATGTACGTGCCTACGTGTCTATATGGATAATGATAATATACAGGTATAGTTCTAGAATCATCTATCAACGTCTGCTTGACAGGGTCGATGTGGAATTCACCGTTAATATGCCCACATGACACTACGGACAAGTGTAAATGCACAACACGACTTTATCTCGCATGTAACAAACATTCTGATTACTATGCACTACGAGAGTAATATCTATTTGCAACTAAAATACAAAAGAATTATTGTAGCCAGTATAAGATAGGCCTTTTTACCTCCCGCTACCCTTGGTAAAAGAGGTATAGGGATCGTGCTAAAAATCGCATATCGAGATTTTGGTAAATGACCACGTTTTAAGGTCCTTAGAATCCATTTTTAACAATTTCACGATGATATCTATGTGTATATATGTGTGTGTGTTTGTGTGTGAGTGTGTGTGTATGGATCCTGTTTACGTTCTAACTCAAATACTATCGTTCAGAAAAATTTAAAACCTTGTATTTCTACCTTATTCTAATATGGAAAGAAGCCATTAGATTTTGGTGTCAATCGGATAACCGGAAATGGCAGTTTACTTGAAGCTCAAAATAGTTTTTCTTCAAAAAACACCTTTAAATGTTATTTTTTCGCTATTTGTTATTATAAAAATTAAAGATTATTCCATTTTCTACAGGTTTGCATTAAAACTTTTTTGTGTATTTGATGGATAAATTTATAAAGTAATATAAAATCTATATCTCGGAGCTTATGCTTTAAACACAACCCCATGGTTACACAGTTTAGCTCAAATGTATGTAAACTGACAGATAAATGTCACTGTCAAAAAAAAAATTCAAATTAATAACAGTAACGTTTTAAAAAGAAAATTGTAAATAGAACAATAGTTACATGGAAAGAAACTTAATATACATAATTTAAAATTAATAGTAACGTTTTAAAACGAAAATTGTAAATAGAACAATAGTTATATGGAAAGGAACTTAAGATACATAATTTCTAGCATTTATAGCAGGTACGTATTTAAATAAAAAAATACATAAATATATTATATTATCTCGGCATATTACCCATTACTGGGTGTGCTAATCTGCTTTGTACACATATTTCGGTAATGATGATATATTTGTATCGTGCGGGCGTTCACCAAGTGTCACCTCACGGGCACTCATTGCTGGCGTGAAGAGTGTACCACAGGGGTAAATTTTGTGCCATTCAAAATTCGAAATATTTGGCATGGATCGGGATAGAATCGGATTCCCCAGATTCGCAATCAGACATCAGGCACAGGACAACGAGACCCCATAGGTAAAAAATTAATAAAAATTAAATAGCGGGAGGTATTGTGTTGCTCACATCAGTTTTTTCTCATTTAATTCGTAATGTGAATAGATATTAAAAATATAATAACAAATTCCATAGGTACTTTCCATCATTCATGCTCAAAGGCAGTCAAAATTATTTCAAATAAAATTTGTAAGATTTAAAAATCCGAAACATTTACTCAATATTTTTTGTTTATTATTCTCTATAGAACATAATAAACAGAAAACACGTATTTTTTCCTTAAATCACTGTAATTCCAAGATATAAAATCCAATAATATCAACGAAAGTAAAATAACATTAGACGAGTGGTTCTCAACCTTTTCAATTCCGCTGAACACTTTTGTGAACAAGAACTTTAGGCGGAATACTTGTTAACTAAAATAGAAAAAAAGTAAATTCATATATAATCTTCAAATTGTTTTCTGCAACTCGCTTTTTTAAAGAATAATCGTTTTATGGAATGTTGATAATTTGTGTCGCTTAGTTAAAATATCTTCATTTATACCCATTTAATTTGTATTGACTGATGTTGTTTAAATAATTTAAAATATATGTTGAATAGTTCCATTGGACATACCACATATTATTTTTAAAATATTGCGTGAATAAAATGTTTTCATTTTAAAAGAAACGAAACAATTCATTTCTTAATTCTAGTACGCGGGAAAGCATCATTTACCTCGGGCAACTCTACTCAAAATATTCTGCAATTATACGGGCAATGTTTTTGCAATAGGTCTAAAGGAACCTTAGGTGTAAATATAAAAATCTGTTGTGGCCAGCACAATACCTCTCGCCATTTTCATTTTATATTGCATAGGGTGCAAGCAGTTATGTGACTTTGGCAAGCAGATATGGGAACCCGTGTCAGAATGAGAGCTAGTAATGTACATAGGTGTCAAGTATAAGTTTTCATTCAAAACAATATGATTTTCCAAATCCATGTGGATTATTTTCTTCGACAAGTATATTCCATACTATGGATGACAAATAATCGTCAGAATATTTTGAAATTTTGAATGAAAAGTTATGACATATGACAATTGTGACATCTATGTAAATAACTACTCGCCGTCATTCTGACACGGATCATCATAATATCTGCTTGCCAAGACCAACTAAGTCACATGACGCTCGCGCCCCATAATTTAACGAATTTAACATTTCTTGTACACACAAATAATTGAAATTTTATCTCTTCTTTCGTTCTATGAGAAATTTTGTTCTACTATTCTAATATGTTCAAAATTCTTCAAATTCATTGACGATATATGATATATGTAATATTACCATACCTATAATTTACCGCTAATACCGTCAATGAATTTGAAGAATTTATATATATATATATATATATATATATATATATATATATATATATTAAATGTACTCGTACCTCCCAGAAAAATCTTCCAGTAATGTTATTAAAACTGCTGGTTTTTGACACTGATATTTTGCATTTATTCTGTCAATTACAAACATTTAAATATCTCAACTGTTTCTTGGGCAACGAGATTTATTACAACAGATTATTTTATATTATTATATCCTATATCACCAAACCTATACGAATAATAAAAAAAACATGTCATATTGAGAATTTAATTAGCTATAATATTTGTAGTAACAAATTTTCAAAAAATAATATTTAGAATTTTTTTTAGTAACTACCACTTCCGGTTGTGCAATTGTTACCAGAACCTATTCAAGTCTTCCCATTACTGTTAGATTGAGGAATTCGTAGTCCAACAGGTCTTTAGTCATAGAATATGAAAAATCGTATCTCCAATAACCTAACACTCTATCTCTCTCTCTCTCTCTCAAACACACATAAATATCCACACACACAGACATCATTGTAAAAATGTTAAAATCGGATTTTATGGTCCATAGAATCCGATTTAAGGTCCTTAAATCATGCTTATTCAATAAAATCTGGATATGCGATTTTTAGCATGAATACAATACCTCTCTTAGCGAGAGGTAAAAAGGAGACAATACATTAACTTCTATCACTTCTACGTAAGTATTAAGTATACATATATCAATTCCATATACAAATATTCTTGAAAAATATTATTTGTCAGAAAAATTATTTCACGATCGTAAACTGCACTTAACACTGACATCTGTCAATTAGTAACAGGTAATACAAATATTATGAAGAACATTTTAACTGTATCTATGGTATAGCATAGATTATTAGGCATACAGAGACAAAGCGAAATTACCTTTCCACAATGACGTCACAAAAACTTCAGATTAGTTTTACTTTTGTTTATGGTCTTTAATGTTCTCCTAAATATCAAATATATTTTTCATAAAAATATTATTATTGCCATCACGATTTAATAATGTAAGGTATAATAAAAATTTACAATATTATTTATGCTTAATAATAAATCACGTTTTAATAAAAATAAATATGTTATTTTATTTATTAATTGGGCATAATATTTCATACTGTAACAATAATATTTATTATTTCAAAATATATTATAAAAGACATATGTATGTGTAGATATACTTAATAATAATATGTATGTAGGTATGTTTCTAATTTCATTTTTTTAATCGATATGATGTTCTTTATAAAATATACGAGTGAGTACATTGCAGTAAGAAAATAAGTAGGTGTCAAGTAACCGAAAACTATCTTATTGATGGGTTTTCTCGTCTTTCAATTCTCAAATTTATTTACCTTTTAATACAGTAGGTGAACTACACAAATCGAATTATTTATTAAAATGTTATCACCAAAAATTTCTAAAAAAATCATATGGGGCCAATACAATACCTCCCCCCATTTCATTTTTTTAATTTAAATACATACCTATGGGGTCTCGTGGCCACGTGCCTGAGTGTCTAGTCGCGAATCTGGGGAACCAGGTACTATCCTGACCGACGCAAAAAATTTCGAATTTTAAATGGCACAAAATTTACCCCCGTGGTGCACTCTCCACGCTAGTATGAATGCCTGTAAGGTGAAGCAGATTGACACACCCAGCAATGGCTATGCCGTGATTATATATATATATATATATATATATATATATATATATATATATATATATATATATATATATATATAGTATTTATTTTTTTATTTAAATGCATACCTACGTATTTAGTAATGCTAGAAACTATATATTAAGTTATTAATTTGAAATGATTGTTTTTATTTGACAGTGACATCTGTCAGTTACATAGCTATTTTTTTAAGAAAAACTGTATTAAGCTTCAAGTAAAGTTCCATTTCCGGTTATCCCATTTACACCAAAATCTAATGGCTTCTTTCCAAATTAGAATAAGGTAGAAATACATGGTTTCGAATTTTTCTGAATGATAGTATTTAAGTTAGAGCGCACAAAGGATACATACTTACACACACACATACACACACACACACACTCACACACACCACGAAAATGTTAGAATCGGATTGCAGAGACCATAAAACGTGATCATTTACTACATTCTCGATATGCACGATCCCTATACTTCCCTTACCAAGGGTAACGGGAGGTAAAAAATCTTTTTGATTTTAAAAATTGTACGTACCTACATATACCATAAAAATTGTATAATTAATTATGTTTCTTAAAAAATCTCTACAAAATTAACTGCCGCTATTTGTATTGTACATTCTACTTCATGAATTTTTTTTTCTTTGGAATATATTATTGCATTAAGTTCGATTTTAGAAGGTCGTATATGCCATGCCGTAAGTAAATAAATAAATAAATAGTGCCGTATGTCAAAACAACAAACAACGCATTAGTTACAAAACCGAAGGTATTCTACATTATAACGGAGTGTTTTATGAAATTTGCATTTGTTAGCCCTACAAAGTCTATGTGATGTATGTTCTGCATAATATTGTGCATAAATTTTCGTAGTTAATACCGCTTGCACATAGAACCGCAAAGTTGAAAGCTGAAAATCAATGGATATTTGAATATTTATGCGGTATTATGAAAAATTACAGGTTACGTAGCGAATATAATGAGCAAGATCGCATTAAACTTATTATGAATATTAACTTGGTAATGATCAATTCTGAAGTATAGGAATTATTCTCATTATAAATATTTAAAGTCAAAATTAGTCTCAATTAAAGACTATAAATATGGAATTAACACTTTATTGACAATGAAAAGTAATATAAAATAATAAACTTATTCTTACCTTATCATGCATGTCTTCCATAACATTTTTGTCGACAACTCCCGAAGATTCCCAATTGTTGTCTGCAATTACTCCTTCACTTCCCGAACTGGAACATGTAAGGCAGTCCCCGGTGTCTGCCGTTGGAATGAAGGAGTCGGATTGTATTCCATCGCTTCCTGAATCTTTCAGAATAAAACTGCTATAGGTTCTGCCTAGATTAGAATCATTATCGGAGATATCTGTAGTTAAAGACAACTCAGTTGATACTGTTTCTCTTTTTGTATTTTCTTGTACTTTATTAATTTCTTTTATAATATTTTCAGATTTTTGCTTTACTTCTTCTATTTTAGTTACAGCAGGCGAAACTGATTTAGTTTCTTGAATCAGGTTGAAATTTGGTTCAGGTTTATCTCTGGTAGGACTTCTAGTTAAATTATGAAACAATTCTACTTCTCTATGATGTGTTATTGGACTTGTAGCATTGTCTACAAGTTTTTTCGGGCTTTTAGGAATTGTAAGTTTAAGCTTACTAGTTTTAGGTTTTCGAGTAAAGAAATGAGCTCTGGTTAAATTAGGATGTGATTGGTAAAGTAGTTTCGATTTATTAGGATCTGAATTTCTACTAGGACTTGTAGGTAGAGACCAGGCTTTGGGTTTGTTTGCGGCTGGTGTAACTGGAACTGGAATCAAACTCCTCGATTGTCGCGAACGTTTCTCTTTGTTTTCATCTGTTATGAACTTAATTTCAATAACAGGGTTATTAGGATCTCCATTGGAAGTTGTAGTGATTGTTATATCATTATCTGTGTCACTAGGATGATTTGAGTCACTGTCAGGAGTCCTTAGTTTAACAATTTCGCCTCCAAATCTTACTCTTCTTGGTGTTCGTCTTCGCAATTCAAACCTTTCGTCATTATCGCTATCAGAGAAAACCTTCACCACGCAATCTCTATTATCATCATCGCTGTCTGAGTCATTTACACTTTTAGATTCGCCCTCTTCTAGAATTTTCATCATTACAGCGGTGGACGAATTGAACTGGATTTCAGTTTCTAGAATTACTTTCCCTGAAGGAACATTGTTTTCAGTATCGGCCATGACATTTTCATTTTCTTCTCTCGGTTTTTCATCTTGGCTTACATTAGCCGAGTCACTATCACTATTCCATCTGTTATCATGAATAATATTTGCATTCATATCATTCCACTTTGACCTTTCCTCGTTACCCTCTTGGTTATTAAATCCATGCTTTTGTCCATGCGTGTCATAAACCTGACAAAGTAGTTCGAAATCTCTTCGTGAATTTGGTTGAGATTGTTCTAAAATATTATTGAATTCTTCGGGACCGATCATATCTCGAATTCTAGATAAAGATCTTAATGATACCTCTTGAAATGTTACTTGTACTAATTTTCCTATTAAAGTTCTTACTACATATTCAACAGTATTATCAGATGTTCTTCCAGGAAAAATCAAAGATGGCAAAGACAAAATAATCCCAACAACCACATCAGATTGCAGTTGATTTTCAACGTATTTCTCCACTCCTCTATGTACAATATTCCTCAAAATATCATCGGCCTGAGAACTATGATTCAAGTAAACCTTCAAAGAATCCAGTGCTCCTTTTCTCACTGCTGGTCCCGGATGTCCTAGATTGCCGACCAAGTCTCCAAGCAGAAGTTCCATTCTCTGATCCAGAGTGTCGTCCATAACTGGGATGACATCCACAAGGACGCGGAGTGCGTGTTGACGCACCTCCCATTCCGGATCTCGCAGACGGTCACTTAGAGCCATGAAGACGTCGTCCAGGTTCACGTCCTTGGGTATGGATTGTGTACGCACCACGTGCTCCCACAGAGGAGTGAGTTGAAGTCCGCGCTTGTCCGGTGGGTACCGGGGCTGCTCTATGAGCGGCGAAGCGGCCTTTTGAGGCGTCCCGGGGGCACATAGAGACGAGTAAGTTGTGTCGCTGTAGCCGATCATCTTGTTACTACGTTATTTTTGGGTTAATTTCAAAAAGAATTTCAAATATTGATGCAACATTCTTATAAGTTATGAAACTAAATGTAAACTGTCATTTACGGACAATATTTTTACCGTTATTAGTTATTCAAAATTTGTGACACTATAATGAATAACATTTAACCACGATAAATACGTGGGAATTTATTCAGTTTCATACAAAATATAGTTTATTAAAACATATTTAAGTACATACAATTTGACACTTAATATATTATTACTTGAACTATATAATTTGTTTTTACAAATAATCATATTTTTTGAAATTTAATATTAATCCATTATTTTAATTTTATTCAAAATGTTCTACTTTATCTAATTCTTTATTGTCTTGCCGCGCACAAATAGACGACGGCTATCGGTTTGTTGGTTTCGCGCTTCCACGTGTTGGACTGTGGCGTCGTTGCGTGACGACGCTTGCTGGACGGACGCACGGCGTTCACTGCGGCCACGCGACAACTGGACTCAGAGTCCGAACGGTTCTTTCACCGCTATCGACCAAAGCAAATCGATGCATCTTAGCCCCGTTTGGCCTCGTTCTACGTTATTAACACCTACACCTACGTCAAGTACTCCACCACAGGGCCTAACTTCGGAGAACCTGATGACTCATGTGATGATGAGGTCCGTTTTGTACAAGAAATAGTGACTAGCCAAAATTCTTATCAGTAAATTATTTTCATTACCACTCCTATAGTGTATTGCTGCTATTTAAAATAACAATGTACAGAAATTATTCGTTTCGTTAATCCAAAAGAATAATTTTATCTACAGTCGACTAGAAAGTAAACATTTCCCATACAATTTCAACTAGCAAGGAACGCTTTACAACACTAGTCCGGGATATTCATATTTTTTAGGCTAGTCTTGTAAAATCATGAAACATTTGATGGTGTAACCTTAATGAATCAATAAAACGAGAATTTTTAATATTTTCTACTATCATTTGTCATATTTCAATAATTATTATTCTTTCCAATAAATTGTCGATTAGCATTTATTAAAGTTTTGTAATACTTAATAATTAACTGTTTCTTAAGCAACAAAATTATGAGCTTAAATAAAATAAAAATAGGCGTGTTCTTTCACAAGGCGCAACTATCTACGGGCCTCTAGCATTGGGTTCTGGACAACATTTACATCAATTTCACACTGAGCAACTCCGAAATTAAGGAAAATGATCGTTTTAATACTGGAGAGGTCCCTAATAATGTCAGATATAAACAAAAGGCCAAATTCGCAGATAAGGGTTAGTATGGTGCGTTATTTCCACAAGGGGTATATCCAGGCCTTATATTTAGGAATGATTTTATCTTCTGGCCAGATCTTGCGTCGTCTCACTATTCAACAAAACTCAAAATTGGCTAACGAACCAAAACGTACTGTAGCAGGTTTTTGGGTTTTTTACCTTCCGTCACCTATAGGTAAGGAAGGTATTGTCTTTGGTCAAAAAATTCGGTGGTGAGTTTTCATTGAATAAGCCCGTTTTAGGGTCTTTATAATACGATTTTACTATTTTTACGATGATGTCTGTATGTGTGTGTGTGTGTGTGTGTGTGTGTGTGTGTGTGTGTTCGTGTGTGCGTGTGTGTGTATGTATGTGTGTGTGAAGCGCCGTTTCGTGCACGATATCTCCAATACTAGAATTCCAAAAATTACAATTCTTGCGTATTCCTCTTCCTTACAACCATATGCAGACTTGATTAGATTTTGGTTATAATTGGTCAACCGGAAGTACCCTCATTTCAAGATTTTAACAGTTTTTCTTGAAAAACTCAGTTAAATGTTATTATAACTTAAAGAATATATTATTCTCTATACGATTTGATTGCATTTTATATTTCATATTCAACAGATATAGAGTTAAAGAATTATAAAGATAATAAATTTTATAATTCAGCCAGCTATGCTAACTTTACCATGGAAACTGCTAATATATTCAGGTAATTCAAATTGACAGATGTCAGTATCAATAAATAGTAAATGTATGAAAGAGTAAGGGAAATAACTGTAGTGTTGAACGTTTCTAGAAAGATATAAGAGAGAAAATTACATTGGTTTGAACATGTCATGAGGAGAGATGAGTATATTGGAAGAATGAATAGTAGAAAAAGAAAATAAAAAATAGCGATCCCGTAACGAATGGGAAAAACTAAAGAAAAAGAAGATGTTAGTGTCAAGTGCAATTCGCATAGTTTTATCAAATAATTTAACTGGAAATGTAGGATCTTTTATGTGTAGGGCGCGTGCAGTGACGTGACTTTACTGACTTTGGCAGATACGAATGTGGACTCGTGTCAAAATGACAGCTAATAATTACGTCCATAACTGACAAATGTCATAATTTTTCATTCAAAATTTCATGATTTTCTTATTTCATGTGGTTTATTTATTATCAAGGGTGTGAAATTCAGTTGCCGAGAAAAGGAATCATAAAATACCAAAAAAAAAAAATTTGAATGAAAAATTTTGACATGAGGATGACCCGCAAAACAAATGAATGGAAGAAAAAAATAAAAATTAGCGACCCGTAACGAATGGGAAAAGCTAAAGAAGAAGAAAATGTCAGTGTCAAGTGCCATTTGCATAAAATAATATTGCTGGAAATTTAGAATCTTTTGCAAGAAAATTTATGTATGGAATTTGTACATAATACACAGGATTGACGGAAGGTATTGTGCTGGCCACATCAGATTTTTATCTTAAAAAGTTCACAATGAAGAAGAACTTCAACGCAAGTCAATGTAAATGTCGTCCAAAACCCAATCTACGTATCCGTAGAAAGTTGCGTCTTGTGGAAAAATACACCCGTCTTTATTTAATTTAAGTTCATAATTTTGTTTTATTGCTTATGAAACAGTTAATTATTAAGTATTACAAAACTTTAAGTAAATGTATTTTATATTATAAAAAAAAATTCTTGAAATTAATGCCAAAACTTTTAAAATAAATATTACAATATCTAAAAAGAGCGACACCTAAGTTGTAAATAGGTCTGTAAAGTATTAATTTTTGAAAATTTAATTTGAATGTGAATTATATAATTGGTAGTGGGTCCAGGCTAGCAATGAGTGCCCGTGAAGTGACGCCTGATAATCGCCAAACGGTACAAATATGTCACTATCATTACCGAAATCTGTGTACAAAACAGATTGGCACACCTAGCAATGGGTAATATATCGTGATGATATATTTATATTATTTATGGGCCCATAAACAATAATTGAAATACAACAAATTTATATAAAAATCGTAAAATACTGATAATAAGTAAAGCTAAATAATTTAAAAAAAAAAAACATCCTTCATTATAAAATTATAAGGAATTAAACATTTTATGACGTAACGGGTATCGATTTGAGTTTATTAGCCATAACTACTGTAACGTGCGGCCCTGACTTAAGAGTACACGAGCGTCGTTACTGGTAGAATATTCCCGAGCGATGACGTAATCCCCGGCGTTGGAACGACCCATACGACTAGCCGTGTTAATCACACCGGTGACCTAAATCTATTGTATTCAATATCATTGTGGCGTCAGAAAGTTCTAGAAGGACACTGGGCTGTATAAATACCGTCCGCATGACAGCGGAGAGATAGTCTAAAATATAGAAGTGTTACAAATACGTAACTTTCTGAAATAATAAAGGAAAAATGATCAGAATTAACTTGTAGTACAAAACTGCTTTTTATTTTATAAGGTACAAAAAATGTCATCTGTCAATTAATCTTAAAACAATATAACAATTGAACTAATACATGTTGACTATGTGAAAATTAATATTTGAATTCTTCAACACTTCCTCCCAAATATTACATTTTCATCTTCTCATCAATTGAGTTTTTAGAATATAAACCCAAACGATCACGAAGTTTCTCGAAACGAACACGTGGCAGTGGTTTCGTCATTATGTCAGCTATTTGATTTTCACCTTCTAAATGTAGAATGTTCAAAGCCTTTTCCAAATATTTTTCTCGTACAAAATAATGTCGAATTTCTATGTGTTTGGAACGCTTATGAAATTCTGGGTTTTTAATTAACTTGACTGCACTAGCGTTGTCTACGTATAAAATTGGTACTTCTCGTAGTTTTGAAATTTCGTTCAACATTCTGGACAGCCAAATTACTTCCTTTGTTCCCTCGCTTGCAGCTATAAATTCGGCTTCGGTCGTTGATAAAACTACAGCTCTCTGTTTTTGACTTAGCCAACTGATTGCTGCTCCACTATATTTACATATCACACCTGAAGTTGACCTTTTAGTTTTTGCATCACCAGCGAAATCCGCGTCCGTGTAGGTTTCCAATTTACCAGTTTTATAACCAGCTTGATACAATAGTCCATGATTCGCTGTTCCTCGTAGGTATTTAAAAATCCTCTTGACTGAATCCCAATTTGCTTTTGTTGGTTGGTCTAAATTCTCAGATACTTTACTTACTGCAAAAGCAATATCTGGTCTTGTAGTTGTCATTAGGTACATTAAACTACCCACAGCCTCTCGATAAGGTGCTTCAGTAGGAACTTCATTTTCTTCAGATATAGCTTCTTCTTTAATTATAGGTACAGAAACTTTGTTTGATTCACTCATTCTGAAACGCTCCAAAATCTTTATTGTATAGTAATGCTGATGTACGAAAATTGAACCGTTTGCTTCTCGCTCAATCTGCATACCTAAAAAACAATCCAGAGAACCTAGAGTGATATTGAATTCTTGTTGAAGTTCTCGAAGAAAATCATCAATCATTTTATCATCAGTTCCTGCCACAAGGCCATCATCCACATAAATTACAACTAGTAATTTATGCCCATTTTGTTCACGTATAATCAAACATGGATCAGAACTGCTAACTTTTAGTCCAAATTTCTTTAAAAAATGTACGAATCTTGCATTCCAACATCTCGGTGCTTGTTTTAGCCCGTATAAACTTCGCTTTAATTTACATACTCGATCTGTTCCATCCTGAAAACCATCCGGTTGTCGCATATAAACTTCTTCCTCCAGTTCGCCGTACAAAAAGGCCGTTTTGACGTCAAACTGTCGAAGTTTAAGACTCTCATTTGCAGCAACACTCAAAACTGTCCTTACAGTGTCAAATCTTGCTACAGGGATAAACGTTTCGTCGTAATCTATTCCTGATTTCTGTACGTACCCTTTTGCAACAAGTCTGGCTTTGTACTTATCAATAGTACCATCAGCTTTTGTCTTCACTCTAAAAACCCATCGATTTTCAATTAATTTCTTATCTCTTGGTAAGTCTACTAGTTCCCATACATTATTATCGTATAATGATTTCATTTCTTCTTCCATAGCAGCTTGCCAATGTTTTCCATTTTTAGAAATTATAGCGTCCTTGTAAGAAATCGGATTTTTATTATCTGCTGTAGTTACCATTGCGTAATCATTGAGATATATTGGATGTCTAATTTTTCTTCGGTCACGTAAACAGATGTTATCGTTTCTTGATACAATACGAGTGCTATCTATTTCTTCTGTTGATTGTCCAATTTCAACATCATGATTAGGTTTTTTAGATACCGGAAGAGTCAATTCTGCTACATTCCTGGAATGACAAATTTTCTCGGGTACTAACTGAACATCCCGACTTAATATTACCTTATTTCTAGATGACACATAAACACGATAGCCATCTTTGTCACCACAATAACCTACCAAAATTCCTTTGACACTTTTTCGGTCCCATTTTTGTCGACTCTGTGTCGGAACATCTACATAACATTCCAAACCAAAGATTCTCAAATGATTTATTTCAGCTGACTCCTTGTTATGCCAAAGCTCATATGGACTTTTATCATTTACTGTGGATGGTCCTGTACGATTCAATATGTAGGAGGCTGTATTTACTGCTTCTGCCCACAGTTTTATTGGTAAATCTTTCGCATGTAACATTGTCCTAGCACACTCGACCAAAGTTCGATTCTCTCTTTCGGCCGCACCATTTTGTTCCGGCGTATATGGCATTGAAAATCTTATTTCAATTCCACGTTCCTCTAAGATTTTTCGAACTGACGCATTATTAAATTCTTTACCTCTATCTGACAAAAATTGTTTCACTCTGTGCCCCGCTTGATCAACCTCTGCCAAGAACTGCTTCAATTTATCTACTACTTCATTCTTTTGTTCTAAGAAGAATACTCGCCTAAATTTAGTGAAGTCGTCCTTGAAGCAGACAAAGTAGCGTGCACCACCCAATGATTTTTCTGTCATAGGTCCACAAACATCAGCGTTGATTAACTCACCTGGTGTTGTGGCTCGATTTTTCCTTGTGCCAAAACTTCTTCTGTGCTGTTTACCAAACATACAACCTTCGCAAAACTCTTCATTATCAGCCTTTACTTCAATGCCACGTTGTTTCATCACCTTTAAGACATGACGTTTACTTTGGTGTCCCAGTCTTTCGTGATACAACTGTAAAGTATCTATAGTATTAACTAAATACAAATTTTTCGAAGTGCCTGATAATTTTGCTTTCATATTTAAAATTGTCAAACCGTCAATCAAATAACCTGTCAAAAATGTTTTTCCATTTTTCGTGCACTGTGTTCCTTTAATATTTGTATGCCACTCATACCCTTTATACAGTGAGACAGACTGTGAAAATAGATTTGCACCAATTTCTGGAACGTACCAAGCATCTTCTAAATGATGACTTGTCCATTTTCCATTAACTTCCATCTCCACATTGATGACACCATGACCAATTGCCTTTATTTTTCGACCATCTGCTATTTCCACATCTCTTGCTATTTGAAAATCGAAAAATTTTGAAAAATATTCTCTATTTGGTGTCATGTGTGCCGTAGCACCACTGTCATTTATCCAACAATCACTCTTTACTTTCCTAAAATCACACAACAATGCAGAACTTACGAATGCGGAACCTTCCTTATCATTTTCATTATTCCCACTTGCAACTTTTGCAGATTGATTCCATTTCGCAGTCCAACAGTTTTTCTGATAGTGCCCAAATTTTTGACATTTATGACATTTTATTTTACTTAGATCCTTTTTGTAATTTTTAACCTTTTTACTTGAATTATTGATTTCCTTTGATACAAATGCTGTAGAAGAATCATTTCGGCTGGATTCTAGAAAGACGAGAATCTTAAAATTGCAATTTTTGTTTAGCAATGTGTTGTTTTAGCTAAAAAATAACAAGGAAACACAAAATTAGTGGACGGAAGCACAAAATGAGTGAACGGAACGAGGTATTTATATACTTTTTTGTAAAAAGAAAGTCAGTTTGATGTGATTTTATAAAAAAAATATAGACAATAACGATACCTAACGCAAAGAACTCAATTTGGCAAAAGTCGAGTGGTTGCGTTATTCACTTTTATGTGATTTTATAAAAAAATATAGACAATAACGATACCTAACGCAAAGAACTCAATTTGGCAAAAGCCGAGTGGTTGCGTTATTCAAGGTTTTGTTTATTATGGGAAAAATTGTTCTGACATCTCCAAATCCATTCGCCAAGACAAGGTACGTCACACAACGAAAGGCTGCCCCCACATTTTTTACACTGCAAGATTCATGGAATCAAATTCCAATCTTGCAGCTTCTCCAAAAGAGCCACCTTGTCCTCACACAATTTGTGAAGTGACAACAAATTCACGACTTCCATAGCGAATCGAATAACACAAATGACAAAGAACTGACGTCTAACAATATTCGAAAAACAAATAATACGGCAAAAGTAACAATGTCGGTAATGCAGGGTTTTGAATCGAAAAAAATAACAGTTTTCGTACCACTGTTTGTAACTTCAATATCCACTATATTCAAGTTTATTGACAATATTTTGACACATGAACGTAAAATTATAATTTAAAAATGTAATAAAAACAAGACGAAGAAAGGATATTAAACATATTTTTGCAAATATACATTATCTGAAACAGTATTATTCGTATGTAAGTGTAAGTAACTCATTAAATATAGAAATATGTGCTTCATGTAACCTTACTTTTTTTCAGAAAAAATACCAAAATCACCATAAATACTATAAATATTATGCCTTTTTTTATACGGATAGCTTTCCGTGCCCTAATTTTTGTGGAATTTAGTGTTTATAACGGTTTTGCAACTATATATAACCATCAAAGTAAAATTCGTGATTCTCGTTATTCTAGAATTTAGCCTTCCACACCCAACATATTATATACATCGTCTGATAACGCGTTTGTAATTAATAACTGAGCATGTGCATCGTTCCTCTCAAAATCAGCTTGTTTCTTCTTATGCGCTTCCAACGCATCACCTACTGCGCCTTCAGGAATATCTGGTCGAACTACATCTCCAACCACAATGCCTTGAAGTCCATGGCATTTCAACAGCAAAGACATTTGATGTTTCCATTTTGTCCAATTCCCTGCGCTTGAAAGTTTATCGATCTGAATCTTTATATCAGCCATGTCGTAAACCAATAACAAGCAGTTATTTACAATTTAAACAACTAGAAAAATAAATCATAAAAATCTACCAATTTACAAATCCTATTCACTCCCTTTATTTATAAGCATACTGAGCCTGTTACAAATACGTAACTTTCTGAAATAATAAAGGAAAAATGATCAGAATTAACTTGTAGTACAAAACTGCTTTTTATTTTATAAGGTACAAAAAATGTCATCTGTCAATTAATCTTAAAACAATATAACAATTGAACTAATACATGTTGACTATGTGAAAATTAATATTTGAATTCTTCAACAAGAAGCAACGAGCTATGAAGTTGGTTATCCGATTGCCACCAAAATCCAGTTCTTTCCATATTAGAATAAGGTAGAAATACATGGTTTCAAAACTTTCTGAATGATAGTATTTGAGTTAGAGCGTAAAGAGGATCCACACACACACATACACATACACACACACACACACACACATACATACATACATACATACATACATACATACATACATACATACATACATACATACATACATACATACATACATACATACATACATACATACACACAGACATCATCGTGAAAATGTTAAAAATGGATTCTAGGGACCTTAAAACGTGGTCATTTACCAAAATCTCGATATGCGATTTTTAGCACGATCCCTATACCTCCCTTACTAAGGGTAGCGGGAGGTAAAAATTAGAAGAAAAATTAAAAGAAAATTCTAGAAAAACTGAAGAAGACCTGAAAAATTTAGAAGATAAGTATGACAAGAATATCGAAGAATTACGAGAAAAATTCACTAAAATTACATCGACGTCAATGTCGAATTCCGATGTAGCAAAGGTAGGTGTACTAGAAGAAAGGAAAGTGGTAAAACCTGGTACTACTTCAACAATGCACATAAAAACCCCGGAATTTGATGGAAAATCTTCGTGGCCGAACTATTTAAAACAATTTAAAGCGGCCGCAAAAGCAAATAACTGGACGTCCGCGGAGAAGGCTACAGCGTTCACTGTCTCGTTGCGTGGAGAAGCTATCGACATTCTGCAAACGCTGAAGGGAGAAGAACAAGAGGACTACAACCAACTACTCAAGCGATTGGATATGCGATATGGCAATGCGCATTTGGAGCAAGTATACCAGATGGTGAACTAGATCATCCCCAGAGACTTTACAGAAAACCGTAAAAGAAAACGAATGCCATACAGGACGATAGAGAAAGGAAATCGAAAGAAAGGGAAGCAGTGCCGATGCCTTAAGACGCCTGGAAGACACACAGAGGGACAGAGAAAAGAAATAGAAAAAAGGGAAGTAATGGGTCGCCATTACGATGCGTCGGCATCATCTAAAAGACCATGCCAAGATGAATGCAAGCATTGTAGTCGAGTGGAAGAGAAGCATTCCACCGTCGCCAGAATAACAGTAGTCGACGACAGTTGGCAGCCCGATTGACTACGCAAGGACCAATAAAATGACCCGACTTTGAAAAATTACTGGAATGGAAAGCAGAAGAGAGCAAACCAAGATGGGAAGAAGTTGTACCACACTCACAAAGTGTAAAATCGTATTGGGCGCAATGGGACTCAATGATGATTGCATGTTAAAGCGTTTGGTGGAAAATACCAATGGAACTACGAAGAGACCTCAGTTGGTTATTCCTAAGAATAGAATACCAGACGTGTTGAAAGAGATCCATGACGGATCTGGAGGAGGTCATTTTGGAGTCAACAAAACTGGTGCAAGAAATGTGTGGTTTGCGCTAAAAGCAAAGGTCCGCAGAAACGACGAAGAGCTCCAATGCGCCAATACAACGTTGGCAGTCCATTTGAGCGCATTGCGATTGATGTGGCCGAACCAATTCCGGAAAGTGACCACGGAAATATATACATCGTTGTTGTCATGGACTACTTCACCAAATGAGTTGAAGCCTATCCATGACCCAACCAGGAAGCCACCACGGTCGCTGAAACCTTAGTTAAAGAGTGTGTATGCCGGTTTGGTGTACCACGTGAACTTCACTCCAACCAGGGAAGAAATTTCGAGTCTGCCGTTATCCAAAATATCTGTAAGATATTAGGAATTAATAAAACGAGGACAAGCGCATTATATCCGCAGTCCGATGGCATGGTTGAACGAATGAACAGAACGATCAACCGATACTTGTCGAAGGTAGTCTCCAACTACCAAAGAGACTAGGATCGACATCTTCATCTATTCCTGATGCCTTATCATTCATCCGTGCATGAAACCACAGAGCAAAGTCCTGCGAACATCTTATTCGGGCGTGAGTTGCGCATGCCATGTGACTTGGTGTTCGGCAGTAAACCTGGGGAAGATCTGGTCGGGGAAGATTACGTAACGGACTTGCGGAGAAGATTGGACGACATTCATGAACAAGTCCGCACAAACATTCAAGCTGCCAGCGACCGAATGAAAGACCAGTATGAATAAACGACGTGATATACAGGATTAGAAAAACACCAACAGGGAAGCCGAGAGTAGTACACATCAATCGGCTAGCCTCTTTCGCTGGTGACAACAATGAAGACCATCATGGAGCAACGGTTCGTCGGATCATAGCTCAGGAACCGACTTTTGAAGACTTCATGGATAAGTATTCCTTCGGTCACAAGGCGCGATTTGGCGTGACGACAGAAGAACATACAGACCTGTTCACCGTGTCCTCAGATTATTCTCTCGGCCACTCGGTATAGCGTCAGTCTTTAAGACGAAATTCGGAAGACTACAAGAACTAGCCAACCAAGGACCATCCGTCGGGAAAACGCTGCGACTGAGGGATAACAATGCAGATCATCAGCAGTATACCTACTACCTGGTTACAAAACCACGCTCGTAGTTGCAGTCTATGGAATCATCTGCTAGAGAATGACATTTTGATGCTAGCAGTACCGAAGTTAGGCTGTGGATTAGAAGGTTTGGATTGGAGGATTGTTAGAAACATGTTAGAGATCCTCTTCCGCTATGCCGGTATTGACATTCTCGTCTGCAGCTTTAACCCTAACGGACAGAAAGAAAAACTCCACCGGACCATCGACTGTCACTTCTTCAAGACTTCCAAATGTACCAAGGGTAATACATGTAGATTTCGTCATCAAGAACTGTTCCGGGACGAAACAGTCTTAAGGAGGGGGCAGTGTGACGTGCGCCCCTGAGTTAAGAGTATACGAGCACCGCTACTGAAAGAATGTACCAGAGCAATGACATCCCTTCGCCGGAATTACCCAGATGATGCAATCCCCGGCGACGGACCGGCTAGACGTTTAATTGCACCGTTGACCTAATTCTTTTGTACTCGGTATCACTGTGGCGCCGGCGGGACGCTGGGCTGTATAAATACCGACTGAATGACAGCGGAGAGATAGTCTGTGATATAGAAGCAACGAGCAATGAAGTCGGTGATATAAATAAACAGTCTACGAGTTGTTAACATAAATAAATGTAGTTATATAAATAAATATAGTGATATAAATGTTGTTTAAATAAATAATCTTAGTGTTTAAGTATTTAATAATATTCTTAGTGTTTATAATTATTTAATCATCGTGTTAGTTACTCGCATTATTTTTTTAATATTCATCGTAATAATTTATCGTTTAATAAACTTATTATTTTAACTAATAATATTTGTCTGAGTTTTAACACTTCACCCATATAAATAAAACGTTACAATATTGATTTTATTTCTAAACTTTATGCGAGGAGTGCTTAGTCGATAGGTAGGTAATATAATAATTGTGTATTGTATCTTTGTGTTCATAATTTTTTGTGATTGCCGTTTGGAATTGCACCGGTACCCGCATTATTCCAGCGTTTGATGGAGAACTTATTAAAAGGGATACCAGGGGTAGTAGTATATCTCGACGATATACTGATAGCCGGAAACACCGAGGAGGAACACTAGCTAAGAGTTACAGCAGTTCTACACCAATTATAGGACAAAGGTCTACGCATTAAATTAGAAAAATGCGAATTTGCAAATTCGACTATAATTTATTTAGGATTTCGAGTTGATCAAGACAGCATACATCCCACCGAGGATAAACTGCTAACAATTCGTAAAGTGGCGACTCCGAAAGACAAGATCCAGCTAGAATCCTTTTTGGGACTAATTAATTTCTACGAAAGAAATATTCCTAACAAATCGGAATTATTGAAACCCTGATACAATTTGTCCTACTCGAAAACAGGTTGGAAATGGGGCACAGAATGAAATAATTACGTCAGATGAAGTTTTGACACATTACAGCCCAAATTTACCACTGGTGCTATCGTGTGACGCTTCGTCGTATGGAGTAGGAGCAGTATTATCACACGTGATGCCGGACGGATGAGAAGTCGCAATAGCTTTCGGATTAAGGACACTCTGGATTGCCGAAAATAATTACGCTCAGTTGGATAAGAAAGCATTATTAATCATGTTCGGAATAAAGAAGTTCCACAGGTATATTTGGGGACAACAGGTAACACCCACAGAAGCCACTTGGAATATTGCAGCAAGGAAAGTTGACAACAGAAACACTCTCCCCAAGAATGCTACGTTGATCACTGATGCTCGACGGATACGACTACACTTTACAAATCGCACCGGGAAGTATCACCAAAACGCTGGTTCTTGCAGTCGTTCACCATTTCCATACGGAGAAGAAGATCTTCAAGAAATAGAGTGATAGTTCCACGTAAACTTAGATCTCAAGTGTTAAACCTATTATACAAATTTCACTAAGGAATGGGACGTACCAAGGCTATTGCTCAGAGTTATGTTTGGTGGCCAGGAATCCACCCAGAAATAGAGGCAATGATTTCTATATACCCAATATGCAGGGAAACAAAAAATTCACCGTCAAAAAGCAAGCCGACGAGTTGGCCGAAAACTAACGAACCATAGTCCAGAATCCACGTCGATTTCGCCGCACCAGTACACAAACATTCATTTCTGATTATAGTGGATTCGTACTCAAAATGGCCAAAAGTGATGAAGCAAACGGATAATTTTCAGTATACATTCATCGATAATTTGAGAGAAATATATGCAAGGCACGGATTACCTGACACCGTCGTCTCAGACAACGGACCGGAATTCGCCGCAGCAGAGATGAAGGAGGCTGGTTCAGAACGTGAAGCGCTAATTACGTAAAATTCCGGTAAAACAATAGAAGTGAAAAATCAACAATCTACTCTTAGCTCTAACGACAACGCTGCTTGATAGGCTACATCCGAAATCATGTCCAACTATTGAAAATGAGAACTCGCAAACTACGTCGAGAAGAAGGTTAGAAATTGGATCAGCGGTTCTTTACTGAAATTATGGAAAAGGAAAGAAGTGCAAGTCTGGAATAGCCAAACAGGCAGGAACGAGGAACCTGGTAATCAAAACATCAAACGGAACGCAGCGGAGACATATTGATCAGGTATGACAGGACAAGCAACATGCGAACGAGCTAGGACGACGCCTAGAAAAATAATAAACGGAGGAAGAAGCCAATGGTTTGCAAGAACCAAACAAGGAAGATGTTCAACCGTCTCAAGTTGAACTAAATAACTCAGAATTGGTTCAAGCAGAAGTCAGCAAGTCTTCAGATACAGTCCAAGTACCTAACATGAGCGAACCAACAGAAGAGGCACAAAGTCTAATGGGTCCCCGACGTTCAGCAAGAATTTGTAAAAAAAAACATAATTTTTAAAGGGTTATGTCCAATATCTTCTAGAGGAAAAGAAATGTTCCGACGCCACTCGAAATGCACTGTAAGATGGTAACCGGGATAACAACATACATTGAATTGTTAATAATATTTTGACAGTTCGTATTAAAAATAATAAACTTAATTATATAATATTTATTGTGTTCTTCCTTAAGACATAACAGTTTATTTCCACTCAGCTGATTTTAGTATGTTTGAAAGTCAACGGGGAGTGCACGTACCCCATTTTAAAATCGCTATCTACGAGTTAAACAAGGAAAATCACTTACAATTGACAAGACATGTACTGGACATGTCATGTGCACTAACACTATAGTCCATTCGCTTAGACGAAGGAATGTGGAACTAATTCTACTGGTCAAACGAGGATAATTTTGGAGCCTTTTATATACCGCTCTCCATTATTCTAGAATATTTTCAGTAACTTCGAGAGTGAGCAGGTCGAATCCTGTTACAAGTTCGCACGGGTTTGTTTCCTCAGCTGCCCGACCAGTGGCATCTGCCGCGTGCTCACTACACTGCCCCCTCCTTAAGATTATTTCGTCCCGGAACAGTTTGGGACATCGAAATCTGCATGTATTACCCTTGGTGCATTTAGAAGTCTTAAAGAAGTGACTGTCGATTGTCAATGTGAGGTCTTCTTTCTGTCCGTTAGGGTTGAAGCTATAGTCAAAAATTTCAACTCCGATAAATAGAATAGGATCTCTAATATATTCCTAACAATCCTCCAATCCGTCCTATCTAGCCCACAGCCTAATTTTGGTACTGCTAACTTAAACATGTTATTCTCTAGCAGATGATCTCAAATCGCATAGTGAGTTCCATAGAGTACGATACGACGACTTCTGGTACGAGTGTGGTTTTGTAATCAGGTAGTAGATGTACCGCTATCCCTCAGTCGTAGCGTTTTCCCGACGGATAGACATTGGTTGGCTAGTTCTTGCAGACGTCCAAATTTTGTCTTGAAGACTGAGGTATCCCGTGGGACATATTTAAATATTCTGCTACGCAGTGGTCCAGGGAATAATCTGAAGACACGATGAACAGGTCTAGATGTTCTTTTTTCGTCACGCCACACCGGGTCTTGTGACCAGGGGAATAGTCTTCCATGAAGGCTTCAAGAGGCGGTTCCTGACTCATGATCCGACAAACCGTTGCCCCAAGATGGGCTTCATGGTTGTTACCGGCGAATGGGTTTAACCGATTAAAATGTACTATTTTTGGCTTCCCAGTAGGTGTTTTTCTAATTCTATATATTATGTCGTTTATCCTTTTAACTACCTCATAAGGACCTTCCCAATTTCTTTATATCTTCAGTGATAAACCGCGAGACCTTTGTTGATTGTAAAGCCACACTAAATCCCTAGCATGATATCCACTTTTTTCAGCCTTGATGTGATACTGCTCCTCTATTTGGCCGCTTTTCAACTTCAATGTTCCTACGGATTTGTTCATGAATGTCATCCATTCTTCTCCGTAAATCCGTAACAATCTTCCCCGGCTAGGTCTACTCCAGGTTTACTGCCATACACCAAGTCAACACGTCCGAATAAAATGTTCGCAGGAGTTGGTCCCCGTTGTTTCGTGCTCGAATGAATGATAAGCCATCAATAACAGATGAAGATATCATTCCCAGTTTAATTGGTGGTTGGAGATGTTCTTCGAAAAATACCGATTGATCGTTCTGTTCATTCGATCAACCATGCTATCAGACTGCGGATGTAATGCAGTTGTTGTCGTCTTATTAATTCCTAATATCTTCTCTGGTCGAAGTGAAGTTCACGTGGTACCCCAAATTGGCATATACATTCTTTGAATAAAGGCTCTGCGACCGTGGTGGTTTCCTGATTGGGTAATGGATACGTCTCAATCTGTTGGTGAAATAGTCCATGACAACCACGATGCATTTTATTCCGTCGTCAGTTTCTGGAAATGGTCCGGCCTCGTCATTCGCAATGTGCTCAGATGGACTGCCAACGCTGTATTGACGAATTGGAGCTCTTCGTCGTCTATGCAGCTCGTTACTTCCAGCGCGAACCACAAATTTCTTGCACCAAACTGTAATTGTAAGCCCTATATCTTACTCCTAATACAGTATATGTAGAGTTAAGAAAATAAATTAATAACTCAGTGCGAATAAGATTTAATATTTTTATTAGTGAAGTGAATTATTTTTAATACACCTACAATTGACAACTGACATATTTTTACTTTTCGAAATCAATCACAGAATGTTATTGTTTTTCTTTTAGACTTCTCCGAACCAGACAGAGTAGCCTTAAAATCTTAAATTATCCTTCAATAGTATAGACAAAGATTGCAGAAACGTTCATCAACGCCTTGTTCAGTTAGCGGTTCATAAAAACGTACAAATGCAACGCGATTCTTTTGACAACAATGATTTAAATATCATAAGAAGAAGCAACCTAATTCGAATTTATGCGTTTTGATGAACCGCTAACTGAACAAGGCGTTGATGAACGTTTCTGCAACCGGACAATTAAAGTTAAACCCATTATCGCCAAAGCAGGATGTGATACAAAATACACACTACAATCATCTTAAGAGCCCCTTTGTCTAGTTTAACTTTGCTTATTAACAATTTTTTTTTATCTCTCAGACGTAATATTCTTGGTGCCGGACTTTCGACGATCATTCTGTGTAGGATTGAAGAAAGGGTATTGTGCTGGCCTTACTCATTGAATTAATTGCAAACTGTGAAACTGCATCTAATAATGGAGTTTCAGTGTTTTATAATAATCAATAATTTTTATTATAATCTGTTCGACATTGATTTCTCGGAAAAATATTTGCTATATTGATTATTAATTTACATACTCGTATTAAAAGAAATTTAAATCCTAAGTAAATTTTTGCTCATTAATTTTTTTTTTGTAATATTTCTTTCTTACACTGCCTCATTACCGTAGAAATGAAAATATTTCATTGAGACATGCTATATTATTATATTATAAAATTCTAATAAATATTTATTACTTTCCTTCACTGATATAATATCCACGATTAAGTAATTACAGATTATCTATCAATTGAACATTTTTTTAAAAACGTACATATTTTATGAGGTCGCAATAATTATTTATAACCATAATAAAAGTCCTGTTGACATTGAAACTTAATTTCATTAATATATGTCATCAAAAGAATACTTATATTAACTACTTCAAAAGTACAGCCTAAACATTAGTGATGGGCAAATCTCATTGCATTCAAACATTATTCTGTTAAATCACAGCAAATACGGTTAATAAATTTAATTATAGTGTAACTCGTTTTTGTTAAGTACATATTGGTATTTGCTTTAACAGGTTTCAGTATTTTCTTACCACAAATTACATTATAAGGAAAGAATGTCTGGATTTACTGTTACATAATATGGCTGCATATAACTAAATAATTCAATATAATATTCCTGTATTATTTTATTTTAGCCCGGTATTTTCAGCTCTGAAATTTGGATAAAAAATAAAAACCAAAATTCAAATTTTTTCTTTTGAGAAAATAAAAATTGTAAAAAATATTATATGTTATCATTAATGGTTTCGTACGTAAGAAACAAAATAGGTCCTCTATAAACAAATTTACAATCCAATTGAAGAATCCGACTTAGAGAAATTAATTTACAAAAAACTTAAAAATATGTATATTAAAAACATAGTAATAATCTATCCATTGAATTTAAAAAGTTTAATATAATTCCAGGCCTCTACAACACCTACAATTTGAAAAAAACTGTCAGTAAATAATAAAATTGTTAACAGAAAACCTTTCCAAATATATATATATATATATATATATATATATATATATATATATATATATATATATATATATATATATATATATATACATGTCATAAAACAAATTTGAAAATTTTGCATTATGAAAAGCAAGCCTAAAGACTAACCTTCCTAGAAGCGTTCGAAATAAGAAAGCCCTCAACGAAAATAAACTTCTTATGAAGGACCAAATGAATCTCTTAGATGGTCGCTCCTGGATATTCTAGTCTCTGGCCTTTCCAAGTAATAAAAAATCCTCCTACCATTAATTTTTAGAGTTATAAGTCAGACTCAATCCTGTAATTTTATGTTTTTCTTCTGATGATGTCTAAATAGCCGAAAGTGCAGTCAAGAATAAAAATTCAAATTCTGAAACTTCAGCATAAAAGATTTTTTTTTCATTTTACGTCATGCTATTCTTGGTATGGGAGGTATAAGGGATCGACATTTTGGTAAATAAACATTTTAAGATCCTTAGAATTCGATTTTAAGGTAGTTGTCACTCGAGTGTACCTATTCAAAAACTTGTTCTATGTTCAAAATAAAAATTAAGTTAATGCGGTTTATATTTGCAATAACTTATATTTTTTAACATTATATTATATACACAGATTGCATCAAAATAGTTAAAAGCTAATATCAAACACTGTAACAGATGAATTTTCTTTATTTTTCCGTAGAAAAGTTTTTTTTTTAACTGTACCACTCGCACTAACACTTACACAAATGCCGTATTTCAATATACTCACACTACAGTATGAATGTAGAAGAATAACTGTGGCAACGTCGCACCTAGAAATTTATTGGTACATTCGGGTATAAAAGTAATAAGATATTTTGAGATATAATACTAATTCTAAACTACAAATGGAAACTACAAAACAAATTAATATATTTCTTTCTTAAAATTACAAAAATAGTATTATACTGTTTAAAGTTTTCATGCTTTTCACGTAAAATACCAATTTAAAAAATATTTCCTTCGAATGTATGTCTGAAATTCCTTTAACCAAAGATCGCCTCTTATTCGCTAATACCAAGCAGGCGTTGTTAACTTACCTGATACTCTGGAATGCTTGTACATGGTTGTCAAGTATAATTCTACCTATTTATCGTAACTTCAGATTATAATTTTCTAGAGGCAATAAAATTAAATCTAGATGGTAAATAATTTTCAAATTTTTACATAAAATTCGTTAATTAGTTTTCTAGTTTTTCGATTAAATGTCGGTATGGATATAAAAGTTATAATTTAAAATGTGTTTATTTTGCCATTTCCTATTCTTCACGTGTTAAAAAGACCAAATTTAATTGCAAAATCTCAGGTACCGCGTGGTCAATTGTTTTAAAACTTGGAGAACAGGTAGATTATACTCAGTTGAGAAGTACTTAAAATTTCAATTGATTCTGGGTAAAATGGTTTCACGATAAAACTACCTTTACATTTTCACAATGAGGTTTATCTGTGGATGTGTGAGTTTGGATAAAGATCCAGTAAAGTAATTCAAATACTATCATTTTCAAAGTTCGTATTCCTAGTCTATTTATAAAGGGAAAGAACCCATTAGATTTTGGTATCTATCGGATAACGGGAAGTAGCACTTTATTTAAGGCTCTAAATAGTTTTTCTTAGAAAAGTACCTATCATTTAAATATTATATTTTCGCAACTTATGTGATTATAAAAATTAATATTTATTAATTTTTTTGTAGACATACATTTTATAAATAAATTTATAAAATATTATATTTTTGTAAATACTTGACAAGAAATGTCAGATAACAAAATAAATTTGAATTAATTAACAGCAGACTTTTGGAAAAGAAAATATTGATAATATATTATAAAGTGCAACTATAGTTTTTTTTATTGTATGCAAAGAAATTGAATTTGTTAGCATGGTTAAATATGCAGGTATTTTTTTATTTAAATTCATAAAATTTAAATGTCGAAAGTTAATGTGCTGGCCACATCATTTTTTTATATTAATTTCCCAGTAACATTTTCAAAAACTGTAAATCATGGGTAGCGTGGCCGAGCGGTCTAAGGCGCTGGTTTAAGGCACCAGTCTCTTCGGAGGCGTGGGTTCGAATCCCACCGCTGCCAAGATTTTATTTTCATTACACATACATTATAATTATATAAGATGAATTCAATCTTAGCTCAAAATTTGATACATTTATTATACAAAACTCGATAATATATTTAGGAATTAGGAAATTATGTATATAATTTTCTCATGTTTCAGTTATAACTATGAACTTGAAAAGTTGTTTTAAATTTTCAATTGTTTTAAAAAAAACATGTTACAATTATTGTATTTTATTGTGTTTTGTCATAATAAATAATGCTCATACAATAAATAAAAATATTAAACAATATATTTCATTCCAAAATGATTCGAAATTAATATCTATTTAAAATTTAAAAAAGCAGGATGTGTGCACACATGCAGCACGCTTTAAAATTATATAAAATTACAGAAAATCTACGTAACTACAATGAATAAAACTGTAAAGTGAATGCACAGTAAGTATATTAAATTTTTGTATTAAATTTATTTAATTAGTGGAATGTTCACAAAGCAATTTTATGAACAAATATGTATATTATAGCTCCCGAAATAAATGTAATATTTGTGCATAAACTTTATTTTTATTCGAAAAGATCACATTTAAATTAACTTATATTTTGTCTTATTTCACTGAAATAAATAATACTGTACACTAACAGTAAGGTAAGGAATCACAGTTACCATATCTAAAACCAGTTGATTTGAAATTAAAATTTTATCAACATTTCAAAATTAACTAATTTTCCTTTTCATTACAATTCATTGAGGTGGGAATCATCCTTATCTAGTGATCGAGATTCTTCTTTTAACGGTTCAATTAGGTGACTCAAAGGAAAAGTAATATGTGCGTTGTCATGTGATGTTAAAAGTTTAGCAACACGTTTCCGTAACTGGACGTAGAAACATACTAACACATGGAGTACCATCGCGCAAATACACACGAATGCAATATTTTTCACTGTGTTGAGCGGCTTTTCCCAATTTAATATGCTGTATATGTACGGTTCATCATGCCTGTAAAATAAAACAAAATAACATTTGGGTTTGGTTTCCAAAATAAATTTAATTATATGAACAAATGTGGGTATGTAAGACGGGATCGCGTGAGGAATAATTTGGTGCACGAAGAATGTATGGTTAAGAACAATGTTTTTAAAAGAGTTGGTGTGAGTCAGTTGACATGGTTTGGTCATGTGGAGAAAATGGCGAGTGAACGGCTTGTAAAGCGTGAGGGTTTTCGATTGCGTGACCGACCAGTGTGTAAGTGGATGGATGTGGTTGGCAGGGTGCTTAAAGAGAGAAAGTTTCCAAGTGGGAAGAGAAAAAACGCACGTATGAATGCGATTATGAGTGTGGCCGAGGCGAAAGAAGTGTGCTTAGACAGGAATGTGGGGCGAAGGATGATTGTTTCGTAACTATTATTGTAATCTGGATGCGATATTTCGCTACCGAAAATCGGTCACTTTAATATGTTAAGAGTGAGGATTTGTTATATAATGTTGATGTTGTTGTTATTGTTTTCGGGTTTTTGCTAACCCACTAAGTGGGACATGCGTAATTTTATGTATGTATATATGTTACATTTTAAGTATACATTTCAGTCAGTGCATACACTGTCTAGTTGATGTATGCTTCCACTAGCTGTTTTAGTGAAAATATAAATTATTGCGTTGCCCACGCAACATGCCCACCCAAACTGCCCACCCAACAATCTAGGCGTATAAATTTTATAAAAAAAACAAACAGAAACAATACCTAAGGCACAGAATTAGGTAGACAGTGACAAAAGAAGGTGTATGCACTATATAAAATAATGTATACTTTCACTAAAACAGCTAGTGGAAGCATACATCAACTAGACAGTGTATGCACTGACTAAGTTGATACTTTAACTGTAACATATATATATATGAACAAATTCTAATCTTTTTCATGTTCGTATAACATTAAAATCATGTTAATGAAAACCCTCATTACATTTGTCCAATTTAATAATTTATGTGGAAGTAAATTTAATTTGACATTTTTGAACCCGGTTTTATTTTTATTGAATTCAAACTTGTGCTACTGTACTACTACTGTACATTGTTTAAATCTATTACTATTATTAGTTTTTAATTATATTTGGAGATCTATTGCATTAATTAATTTATAGTGAACTACAAAAACTGATAGTATAAACAACTACTCAAGGATGATTAGCGAGCAGTTAACTAACATTGTTTTTTCTCTGACAATCCATAAACCAGTGACAGAGAAAAAATAATGCTAGTCAACTGCTCACTAATCACTCTTAATCAATTGTCAAAGTTTTTGGACATTTGTTTTTTAATTAAATGTATTTTAATTTCAACTTTTTTGAATAAAATATATTTCTATTCTTTTTATTCTATTGTTACATATTTATTTATATTACATAATGAGTATTTATTTTCAATTCTGTTTACTGTATTGTTTTCTATATTTATATTAATTAATGCTGTTTTTTATGTAAGGCAATTAGAACCGATACAATAATGTATAAATACGAAATGTAGTGTATGCTGCTTTTAAGACATTAATATAGCAGCAAATATAAATAGCATTCTTTTTGGAGTAACAACGTAAGTATATTAAGAAATGGAATATTTTGTAGCCAACAGAACTACATTGTATTGTCCCAGATTTAGATTATTCTCAAATAAAAAAACATCGTGTATATCTTGTTTATAAGTAAAGAATCAAAACAAATGTTAGCCAACGAGCCCACCGAACATTGACGTCACTTATGACAACCGTCTGCCAGCTTCACAAACGAATCTCATCCTTTTAAATGTTTGTGAAATAAAACTACGTATTTCATTTAAACATCAGATTGAATCGAAAAAAAAAAATTATATATCAGTATTAGTAGTTTGCATAGCATACGATACAAATTGCTTCAAAAATATTATTTTATCGAAACCGATGATAAGATTTATTTATAAATTTATGAAACTATATAAAAACATTTTAAATTTATTTTAATTATTATATGTCATTAAAATATGTTTCACCAATTATTATTGACATCATGCTCAACTAAAATGATTTCCCTACGAAGTATGACTTATTTTTTTGACTTACTTGCTAGTACCTCCACAACGATAATAGACAATAGTGAAGAAAACATAAAGTAGATTGAAGACAAGTGGTAAGTAAAAATGCAAAAATCGAATGGAATGGGCAACAATGAAGCAATCTATTAATAGAAGGACTGCGTTTACGGCGTGAGTGAATATATTTACTACACTCAGTGGATCAACTTTCTCTGCAACAGAAAAAATATAATTACACAAAGTACACAATAGATATTCCTTAGAATGTACACGAATTGATTTCAAAGGTTTCGATTTCAAGATTTCTACTTTTACTAAAATTGCTATGTAGTTTCCATAATAAATACTTGATAAATATTAAATATAAAAAATCGAGTTTGTAAATAATGCCCTACCATTCTAAGCTATATTTTACATTAAGATGAATGTTGTGTAGTTAACATTTTTTTTCTGAATAATAAAGAGTAAAAGAGAAGGTCAGTTCGTCTATCTAATCGTAAGCGTACGCGTGTACCCAAAAACAAAAATACCAGACAGCTGCACTATACTTATGCCAAAAATACGAGTACAATACGATGGACATTATTTCTGACGAAAAACAAACAAAACTTAAGTGTTATACAGTAGAACTAAGAACAGAGTTAGAGTATAAACCAAATCGACGTAGCTAAAAATTTCCATCAGAAATGTAATACCCTGGTTAAATTTTTCCATGTCTACCAGTTTTTTATTAAATACATAGTTATGATATTATTCCAACATTTTTTTTAAATTTCTCTCTGTAAACCGGAAATTTTATGGGTATGAATTAACCAAGCACCTTATTATTCCATTTTTAGTTACTATATAATCTAATTTAGCCTTAAAATAACTAATTTATCACCAAATTATTTCAATACGAATATCTGTTTATTCTTTACGGTCACCAGAAAATGTTATTAGTTAGGTACCTACTAAATACTAATTTATCACCAAATTGTGATAACCAAACTATCTTAATACGGACATCTGTTAATTGCGTTCCTGTCATCAGCAAAACTAATCAAACATTAAAAAAACATTTTTTGCTACAAAAAGTTCATTTTGTTATCAAATATTTGCCATCATTTAAATATGATGTGCTGTTTTTACTCATCGATTTTATCAATTGTCAATACACATCTCGGACAAACCTAAGATTTATACTTTTACTACAGTAACAATTATAATAATCTTTTTTTTGTGTGTGATTAAGTATGTAATCATTATCATTATTCTAATCAAATTTTCCTTAATTAAGTTTTTTTTGTTGTAATTAAAAATCCTTTTAAAAGAAGGGATATAATCAGTCATATCGCTCACCGGCTACAATATTGGCACATTTCAAAATTCATAGTTTTGAAATATTAAAGATTTTATAACTAGGTATTATTTTTTTTTATATTCTTTTTTAACAAGTATATAAAATTTAGAAAAATTTGTTTCGAATTTGTTATAGTTTCTTGTTAAATTTTTAGTTATAGTCTAACTTTTTTATATATTTATACATGTGCCGTTATTGATATACGCAAAAATGCATCAATTTCAGAAGTGGCACTATTGCCATCTACAGTTGTTTACGTCAGATATCTTTGTGTCAATAATGCAGGATAATAGAATACGCTTAGGCAACTATCAAATACGACTTAGTTTTTTTATTATTTATTTATGCCACTATTGCAGCCGATGAGCGATATACTCACTAGATAACTTATAACCTTGATATACCTCATGCCCAAATTAAATTCAAAACATATGTATATAGTCCATTCACGGTAGCGGGAAATTTTTGAACTTAATTTCACGTAAGAAAATATAGCAGCTGGCGCTTGAAAGTCGACTGTTTTTACATGCATTAAATAAATAATTTCAATTCGTGAAACCAAACTTTGTCAATACTAAATATTTTATCTCTAAAAATGTACGATACTTGAATATTAAAAATTACAAAGTCGAAATCAAAAACATGGTTAAATATAATTTTATTTTATTTCACAACTGACAGCTGACAGGTGATTTTTTTCGCTTTTGTGAACTAGATGTGAATTCTGACCAATCAGATGACAGAAATTATATCCCTATTTAAACCAATGCTATTTTCTTCGTGAAATGAACTTGCTGTCGTTCTATTGGTTCGGCTCGAAATTTATCCCCATCCGACCAAAAGATCATCTTATCTCTATTTACGAGTTATACTGAAAATGATTAAGCAGAAAACTCACGTAATCAGCCTGAAAAAAACCTTATAAAATAAAATATAACTTGTAGAAATTATTGAGTGTTATTTATTTTTAAAAGAAGTAAAAAAAAAGTACTAGTATTAACTATTAAGTAATGTATATATTAATGATATTTACAATTATTTTTAAGTCAATCGTTATTCCTTTTCCGGAATGTAAAATAATTTTAAATAATTGTAGTTTATTTTCGTACCATACGTTGGCACTATTGACAATGACCATGTTATGTTAAATAATTTAATATTCCGTAAAAGGAATAAGGATTGACTTAGAAATAATTGTAAATTCATTAATATATCCGTTTCTTTAATACTAGTATATATTTTTTTCTTTTTTTAAAAATAAATAACAAGTAATAATTTGTACAAGTTATATTTCTTTTTATAAGGTTTTTTCCAGGTTGATGACGTGTGTCTTCTGCCTAATCATTTTCACCATAGTTAAAAATTCTCTTGCTGACGTAAATGTACTATACTTCATTTCAGGTAAGAAAATAGTAGATGGCGCTTGTGAGCCGACCGTTTTTACATGCATTAAATAAATAATTTAAATTCGTGATTGGTTTGTCAATAATAAATAATTTTACCTGTAAAAATGAACAAGACATGCATACTAAAAATTATTACCAAATATGCTTAAACATCATTTAATTCTGTAAATTTTATTTGATGGCTGAGAATTTGCAGGTAATATATTTTTTCTTTTTTGTAGACTAGGTTTGCATTCTGATCAATCAAAGGGCAGAATTTATATCCTTACCTAACCAACGCTATTTTCTTACGTAAAAAGTATTATTTTGTATTAGTCATTATCATTATTGTACTCATTGTATGAAGAACTGATTAAATTTTGGTTACGATTAATTAACCGGAAGTACCCTAATTTGAAAATTTTAACAGTTTTTCTTGAAAAAACGCTGTTAAATATCTTTTTTTGACATTTTATGTTATTATAAATATTAAAGAATATTTTATTCTCTATTCGATTTAATTACCTATATTTTTTTCTTCACATTCAATGAATTTAGAAATAACGCAATATCTTGCAACCTATGCTACTAAAAGCGGCACCATGGAAACAGAATATTTAAATATTACTAATTGAGAGATGTAAGTGTCAAATAAAATTTACATAATATCTTTGTCCAATGATTTTATTGGAAATATAAAAATGTAAAATAATTTAATGTGGCAAAAACAAATCACATAAGATAATATAACAGATTATAGCCACAAGCCAATTCAGCAGATTATTATGTTGTAAATATAATGCTATATATGTTTTATTTTCTACTTCTTATGTCAAAATATACTATCTTTTGTAGAAGTAGTTCAGATTGCCAAAAAAAAAAGTTTTTAGCGAGATTCGTTTTAATTAAATATTTAAAAAATATGAACATTTTTTTTTGTTTATTACGAATTAATTTGCTGGCCGCATTTTTTTTATGAAGACATACAGAGGGAGATATTTATATTCACCAGATTTTTATAATGAATATTTATAAATGTTGGCACCAATTACAAGGCGTTACACATTAGGAAAACTGTCTTATTGAGTCACAATCCGACAGCTGCCATTTATTATTTCCTAATAACTATATTTCATTTCACTTAAAAAATAGTAGATGCCGCTTGAGAACCGACCGTTTTTACATGCATTAAATAATTAATTTAAATTCGTGAATTTAAAATTTAAATATTTTTATCTGCAATATTAAATTTACAAAAGTCGAAATCAGAAAGATGGTTAAATATAATTCATAATTTAATTTTGTCAATTTTATTTTATAACTAATAGCTGACAGGTGAATATTTTTTTTTCGCTTTTACGAAATTGATGCTTATTCTGACCAATCAAATGGCAGAATTTATATCCTTACCTAAATCAACGCTATTTTCTTACGTGAAACGAATTGTTCTATAACTTAACTAACATATCTGTTTCAAGCACTGCTAATATAATCCACATTAATAAAAATATAAAATAAATTTAAATTATCTTACCATCGTACACCATGGTCCAGTAAACAATAGAAACAAACAATGCTCCGTTGATTGCAACTGTATACAATGCCCAATATGCATTGCATAGAGATCTGTTTACACCACTTAATTGCGAGCATTCTGCAAACAAAAATTAAATTATGTCGTAATTTTTATCTATTTTATTATGAATGTTGTCAAATTTATTGTGAAACTACTTTCACATTCACTTTTAATAATAATTGAAAACAATATGCAGTAAAAAAGTAATTATTTAATATTTTGTATTTTTTGTACCTATATTTAAGAAAAATACGAAGGTGGAATATTTCATGTGATTAATTTTGGTGGCAGCGTATAGGTACGTTTTATTATTAATTACAACATATTTTCAATGTCTTCAAACTACTATAAATGTACTATTTAAAAAATATACTTGACACGTTTCACAAGATTTCAGTCTCTGAATCAACCTTTCGATCATTTATCAGAGACTGGCCCACTCTACCAGAACCACAGACGTGTTTTGTTCTTATTTGAGCTCATCAGTTTGGTACACTAAAAATGTACAAATAATTATAATTTCTTAATTTCTATAATATACCGAATGGCCATAATAACGATATTTCTATTTTCAGTTTCAAGTAATACACCTTTAATTTTAAAAATACTCATATATGAAATTTGATTATTACTCTATGAGAAAAATTCTTAAAAATAAATAATAGACAAAAATATTATTTAGTACAGTTATAAATAATTAAAATCTTAGTTTAATTTTAACAAATTTTAAATTTATTTCGTTAGGTCTATTTATCTCAAACAAACAATTACTAATCTGGGTAAAACTTTAAATTTAAATAAGATTTTAATTAATTAATATAAATAATCTAAGTAATTTTCGTATAACTAAAAGTTTCAATTCTAAGCAACTTATGTATTCATAAAATTAAAGGAGTTTAATTGAAAATGAAAATAACAACATCGACATTCTGGTACGCATGTACATTACAGAAATTATATCTGTGCATTTTTAGTAGATTGAAAACATCCACAACATTTATAAACAATAATAAAATCAGATTTATAATAAAAAAGTTTTTCATATATTGCGACCAAAATTAATCACACGGTTTAACTCTCAAGCGGCCCATCACTGTATTTTATGCACACAGTGAAAGTTTTTGTATTTTTATCGTTTTTAGCTGTACAGCATGTATCACAACTTTAGGTACAAACTTTAAGGGTATATAGTACTGACCTAAATGAGTAAAAAAAGCTTAATTAACATGGGTCCGATCTTCAATATTCCAAAATATTAGGCATTAAAAATGAATTTTTACAGGGTTTACCTCTACTATCTCGAAAACTATGAGTTATGACTTCAATTAAATAAGACTACCGAGAATTATACTATGTAAGTTAAATGTGACGACTTTGGCCAATATTTAATTTTTAAAAACTTCGTAATTACGAGTATTAGAAAATGAGAAAAATGTTTCATATAAAATTTTATTCTTTTTTATAGTCTATTTACTGACATAGACAAAATTTTGTTCGATCACTATCTTTGTCATATTTCTTCGATTCTAATACAAATTAGCCTCGTTCTTGGAAACAGTTGAAGATCAGACCTTTGGTGAGTAAGTTTTTTTTTTAATCATTTTGGTCAGTACTATATGACAAAGTTTGTAACCGTAGTTGTTGTCCTTTAGTAATTTATCTGTCAATCTTTTCTCAACAAGTTATAAAAATATAATTATTATTATAAACATTTAAATCTGCTTATACCCTCTCGGGTGTCGAGAAAATAGAAAATATAATAAAATACATATTATTCATGCTAAAATTGATTTATATATATATACAGGGTGTTTCCTTTAAAACAACCAGCGCTTTTTTGGGCGAACTAATGACTTTAGAGAAAAATGTTATATACAAAAAATTACCAGGAAAAAGGGCTTAATTTATGAGGAATAATAAATAAAAAATTCAACCAGTGGTTCTCAAACGGTAGAATAAAATTATATTTTTTTAAATGGCAACCTATATAAATTTTTTGTCCATTAGATAGAGAATTTTTTTCTGATTTCAACGATATAAATATGATATGGGGTTGTAAAACAATTATTTCGAGAAAAATGATATTAAAAATCAGAAATAATTTTACAATATTGAAATAGGCTATGCAATAAACAAATGCAAACAAATGAATTTCTTAGTAAAACAAGTTATTTTAGATATAAGAAAATAATATACTGTCGTAACTTAGGCAATAGTCGTATTAATAGTTGTTTATTGCATAGCCTACTACAATATTGTAAAATTATTTCTGATTTTTAATATCATTTTTCTCGAAATAATTGTTATACAACCCCATATCATATTTATATCGTTGAAATCAGAAGAAAATTCTCTATCTAATGGATTTATATAGGTTGCCATTTAAAAAAATATAATTTTATTCTACCGTTTGAGAACCACTGGTTGAATTTTTTATTTATTATTCCTCATAAATTAAGCCCTTTTTCCTGGTAATTTTTTGTATATAACATTTTTCTCTAGTCATTAGTTCGCCCAAAAAAGCGCTGGTTGTTTTAAAGGAAACACCCTGTATATATATATATATATATATATATATATATATATATATATATATATATATATATATATATATATATGTATATATACATATATATATACTACATAAAAGAAAGTTTAATATTTATACAAGGTGTGCAGTGAAACGCGTAGAAGTTTCACATAGGATTTTAAAAATGTACAGAAATTAGTTCTCTTGTATATTTTAGAGCAAAATTACAAAAATGAAAAGGTAATATAATTAATTTTTACTTTTAAAAAGTCTTCATTTAAATCAATACAATAACTGTAGAACTACTCGTAGTTATTTAGAAAATAAAATTTGACATTTACTTCATAAATCAGATACCCATACATGGAAATAAAAAACAAATAAAACAAAATATCAATTAGGATCATACTTGAATATTTAATTTTGAATTATAATGTAGACACAGTGATTACAACAATAATACTGATTTGAACTGTCAGAATGATATTTTTATATTTATTTCCATGCATGCATGCATGGCTACATGATTTTGGACGAAAATGTCGTATTTTATTTTCTAATATAGGCCACAGATATTGTACTGACTCAAATGAAGACTTTTTAAGTAAAAATTAATTTTAAACAAATTTTTAAAATATCTATATTAAACTTGTATGTTCCACGTTTCGTTGCACAGCCTGTAGAATGTACATAAAATGCACCAAGCTCCCGATTATGTTACAAAAGAGTGCATTTTCTCATGGGATAATATTACAGTAAAATAATTGTCAGCAAATAAAAGAACTTCAGATCTTACTCTCCATTTATTTACGAAATTCATTTTCTTACCTCCTCTTTTTCTAATGTGTAGATACATGGAAATAACCAAATATGCTGATATGACTGATTGCATTGTAGCCACAGAGAAATGCCAATTTGTAAGATAAATCATCCATTTCGCGCGCAAAGCTGCTGACTTGTAAATATTATCCAAGTCGACGATAGCTATCACAAGTGTTACAGAAAATGTCAAAGCTAACATTATTCTGTATATAACATATAGAAAATTTGCCGAGTTTCCAAGTTGCCACTAAAAAAAATACAAAATCAAACAAAATTGATTATTTTCTATTTAAAAATTAGATTTTGAAACATAATACAAATTCTATATTAGTACACAATAGAAATTCCCAATGTTTACTCATAAGTTTTAATATCATTATAAATAGTGCACTAAATTTAAAATCTGTACTATGGTATGGACCTACAACTTGTATGGGATCTAAACTAAAGTATTCATAATGCATACCGAATGTTCATATTTGCCAATTTAACCTTCTTCGTAGCTCTTATACTTCTCGAAATACCAATGGTGGCACATTTAAAATGAAAATCCTACATAGCTTAGAGATATTTTTGGTAATAGTTGTTTTTCTTTTGCGGGATTTGGCCAATTTCATGTGTATAGGTAGTAAATACATAGTAAAGTATTCGATAATGATATTGAATTGGAAAATTTATACTACGAGTACAATCATCTTAATCATGTTGTATTTCAAAAATTTCTATATTGCTTTGTTTAGAAGAGTGAGATACAGTGGCTCACAACAGTTATTTGTATGCCAAGTACTGAAAGTGTTTCTTTGTCGAATCAAAATGAAAGTTTGTGTTCGACAAAGGACTTTCAACAATCTTCTACGCCTGTAAGATAAAATAGAAAATTCATTTAATTTAATTTTAAATATTTTGACATTTATTATCAAAATAGTTATTTGTATACCAAGTGTTGAAAGTGTTTCTTTGTCGAACCTAAACGAAAGTTGCAGCCTGAGAGGAACGAAGACTACAATCGTTGGTGTTTGATAAAGGACTTTCAATACGTGTTATACACACTATTTTTTCGGCGTGGAATACAAATTCCGAATTGCACACATATTACTCTGTACATTTCTTGCCATATACATTTTCCTAACGTACAAATCTGTCCCTTAAAGTTATATTGCCCTGTATAGTACTCATTTTATATATTTGTTACTGTGTATAGATCAATACCATGAAGTTGCAACGTATCAGTGAATTCGAACTAAGCACGTTCAGTGCATCTCGAAATACACTCCAAAAACAAAGTGTATTTTATTCCTTTTAATTATAAAAAATCTGATGTGGCCAGCACAATACCTTCCGTCAATCCTGTGTATTATGTACAAATTCCATACATAAATTTTCTTGCAAAAGATTCTAAATTTTTGGTATTATGTGATTCCCTTTCTCGGCAACTGAATTCCATACTCCTGATAACAAACAAACCACATGACATAAGAAAATTATGAAATTTTGATTGAAAAATTATAACACTTGTCAGTTATGGACATAATTAATTGCTGTCATTTTGACACGGGTCAAAGTCATGTTACTGCACGCGCCCCATACATAAATTTTCTTGCAAAAGATCCTATATTTCCAGTAAAGTTATTTCATTAACAAACTATGCAAATTGCACTTGACACTGACATCTTCTTCCTCTTCTTTAGTTTTTCCCATTCGTTAGGGGGTCGCTATTTTTTATTTTCTTCTTCCACTCATTTTTGTTTTGCGTGTCGTCCTCATTCACTTCCTTTTCTCTCAAGTCTTCTACAATACAGTATTTTCATCTTATATTTGGTCTTCCTATGTTTCTTCCTCCTTCTATTAATATATTCATCTCTCCTCAAGACATGTTCAAACCAATATGTAATCGTCTCTCTTATATCTAGAAACTTCTAACACTAGAGTTACTTCCCTTATTCTTTCATTGATTTCATTTTATTGATACTGACATCTGTCAATTTGAATTACCTGAATATATTAGCAGTTTCCATGGTTAAGTTAGCATAGCTGGCTGAATTATGAAATTTATATAAAATTTATTATCGTTATTCTTCTTTAACTCTATATCTGTTGAATATCAAATATAAAATGCAATCAAATCATATAGACATAGACAATAATATATTATTTAAGTTATAATAACATTTAACTGAATTTTTCAAGAAAAACTGTTAAAATCTTCAAATGAGGGTACTTCCGGTTGACCAATTATAACCAAAATCTAAACAGTTCTGCATATGGTTGTAAGGAAGAGGAATACGCAATAATTGTAATTTTTGGAATTCTAGTATTGGAGATATCGTGCACGAAACGGCGTCCACACACACACACATACATACACACACACGAACACACACACACACATACAGACATCATCGTAAAAATAGTAAAATCGTATTGTAAAGATCCTAAAACGTGCTTATTCAATGAAAACTCACCACCGAATTTTTTGACCAAAGACAATACCTTCCTTACCTAGAGGTGACGGAAGTAAAAACACTAACGTAACCTAATCTAAAACAATGCAAATTTTACATATGATTAATATAAAATAGTCTTTATTTTTTAAAGTTTAATTCGAGATGCAGTAAACGCACTAAGTTTGAATTATTTCATGTGCAGCAATTTCATGGTAGATTTGTATACAGTGACAAATGAACAGTAAAATTTTTGAAAGATGTCCGATCAAGGTCATCTACAAATTGTATAAATTAAGATTTTTGCTCCGCCCATTCTGACAATATCAGTAGTGTCCGTTTGCTTAGTTTTCATGAGGGTATATAAGATACTACTGTTATTTTATTATTATAAAAATATATGTTACAGTAAAAGCATTCAAAAATAAGTCAACTGGTAAGTATTAGCAAATGTAAAACCAATTATGTGAAAAATAAGATACTGATTAGATTACTGACCAGTGTCAATGTCAGTGACTAACAGAAAATAACGTTATTCGTACGACTATGAATCAAGGTAATGTATCTGAATTAATAAATAAACTTACGTTACAGCGAAATTATTGTCAACAACGACCATCGTTTTAAAGTGGAATGTCTTAACTTAGTCGAACAATATGATTTTTTGAAACACAAGCGTGTTATATCCATTCTTATCGCACACGCTTATAGCTTTTGCAAACGACTGAGATAAATGTATGCCAATTTGTTAATTTGTTCATATAGGTGACCTTGATCGGACATCTTTAAAAAAAAATACTGTACAATGTGATTAATATACAGGTAATATAGAATAAAGAATTTTTTTTTTAATAAGTTGACATTTATTGTCAATTTTTGTATTTATGATGCGTATCTATGACAACAACAAACATTCTATAGAACATTCATAAGTAAAATTCGTTGCTAGGATACCAAAGCGTGCTGCAAAGAGTCTCTTTCAACATGAAAAACAAATCAGAAAATTGTATTTTCAGAGCCGGAGTAGAAAAAAATATTTGTACACTTCAATGTTACGAGTGAAATGAAAAAATAAAAAGGATATCCAAAAAAGAAATTCATTTAAAAAATTAATCATATACAAATTACAAATACATACACAAAATTGTTCGTACACTTGTTATAAAGTGTCATAAAGAGGTTGAATATTAGTGTATATTTCCTCTCTCACTGTAAACTTTTACACTTCTTCTTGATATTGAATTAAAAAAAGAGTTGTAAAAGATAAGGGACAACTGTACTGTAGCTGAAAGACAATTCTGTCTCAAAGTAATAAATCATAGAAAATCCCTTAAACAAGAAGTGGTTGCAATTATTGGAAAAACGCATTTCACAGTTCAAAACATTATTATTAAATATGAAAATGAAGGGACAGTTGGTAAATACAGCCGGTCTTGGCCGAATTTGTTTTAAACCTTATAATAAGTAAATAGTGGTTAATAATAAACGAAATTACTGACTGACTTAACAATTAACTTACACAATACTATATTATTCACTACATTGAAAATATGAATTGCTCATTTACTATCAAATTCATAAGAATAATCAGCATTAATTCAATAATATTTGGTAATCTGTTTTCTATATGAAAATTATATATGTATATGTTATACATAAATAAGGAATGTGATCAGGGTATGACATTCCTTGAAAATTTACTTATTTCCATATTACACACGGAAAAACAATTTCTCATTATTCATTCGCACTAAATTAATCTATACATATTAATAACCCAATTGTGATAAGTATAGAAATTGTTTAATATGGTAAATTAAGGAAATATTAATGTAACAAAACTAATAACAGTAACTGAAAATTTTCAATGTGATAAATAAGTGCATTATTAATGTATTTTTGTAAAATTCACATATAATTTCATTTATACATGTATATTCTTTGTATTTTTATATCACAACTCTGCACATTGGGGTCATTTAAAAAAAAAAATTCGTTGTTTTTTTTATAAAATCGTGAAATCCGTCTCATTTAATAAATATAGTAGTATAAAGTAACATGAAATATGCGACTTTTCATTCATAAATTTGCTAATAAACTTTCGCGGCTGTAAAATTCGTGACGTCACGGCTTGTTACTCACGCAAAGACATTCCTTTCAGACACATTTACGGTCCACGTGATTTCCATTTGTTGTTGTGAACAACCTAACCTAAAATTGTGACAGGTGACAGCAAAGTTAAGAGTAAAGGTATGTAAATAAAACATTTATTAATATAAATACCAAAATTTGTATGAAATATGTTTTTCGTTAACAATATGTTGCTGTCACAAAATCAAACTGACAAGTGATAACCCAAACAATCATAGTTCCAAACACAACCGGTAGAGAGATACTGCCGCATCCGCCAAGCCGTGACGTATAGCCGTGACGTCAGCTTCCAAATATTTGAAATTAAAGACAACATTTAAGAAATCATATCTCTGATTCTAAAGACTTGTAAGGTGTAAAACATACACCTACATATTTAATTTGACCTATTCTTTCAAAAAAAAAAAAAAATAGAAAATGTGAAATGATCCCATTGTATAGAAATCGTTGAATATGATAAATTAAGGAAATATTAATGTAACAAACCAATAACAGTAAATGAAAATTTTCAATGTGATAAATAAGTGCATTAATAATGTATTTTTGTAAAATTCACATATAATTTTATTTATACATGTATATTCTTTGTATTTTTATATCACAACTCTGTACAATTGTATAGAAATTGTTGAATATGGTAAATTAAGGAAATATTAATGTAACAAACTAATAACAGTAACTGAAATTTTTCAATGTGAAAATAAGTGCATTATTAATGTATTTTTGTAAAATTCACATATAATTTTAACCTTATAATGAAAAATATATTGTACGGCAAGTAAAAAGAAACCCTAAAAAATAAAATCAAAAATTTGAGATCAGAGGTATTCCAAATAATTTGAAAACCTATTTCTAAGGATACAATTCACAGAACACAGAACCTTACGGACAGCTGGTATAGTACGAAAAGACCCGTGTATTTCTAAAGTTAATAGAATAGAGAGCCTAAATTTCGCGAAAAATATATTAATAAAGGCCCTGAATTTTGGAATAGAGTTACTTTCTCGGACATAAGTAAATTTAATTTAATTGATCAAATAGTAGGCCTATAGTTTGGAGAAAGTCAAATACCGAGCTAGATTCAAATAATACGATGCGTTTTGTTAAATATATACTTTTTCTTAGATGCCGCACTGTGGTAAAAGTGGAATAGTGATTTTGCAACTTAATATTATTGCTTAACACAATAGAAAAACCTTCCGAATCGGAGTCTTTTATATACTTAAAATCCAAGCAGTTCTGTCTGCACATAGACGTGCATGAATTTTCCTACTGATAATAAGAAAACTATAAATAATTTAAATTTTTGCAATCTTCTGCGGATAAACTTGGACTCTGAAAGAATTGTATATTCCAGCAAGATAATGATTCCAATTATACAGCACTTATTGTTATGGAAGAGCGAATGACTGTTGTACAACATAGTTAAACAACTTAAAACACGTCCTCTGTCTCCTGATTCCAACCCTATTAAGAATTTATGGTCGGATCTAAAAAGGCAACTTCGCAAAAAATCATTTTACACTATTTAAGAATTCCAGGCGAATAATTATTGAAGAATGGGCAAAAATTCCACCTTCTATAATATCTAATTCAATAAAATCAATGGACAGACTACTCGATACGGTAATTAAAGCCAGTGGGTACCCCCGAGGGTACTCCACTAAATATAAAAATTTAATATGTATTGATAAATAACTATAGGAGTACGAATAATTTTGTATGTTAATTTCTGTATATTTATTTGTTTTTGTTACAGTTTCAGAAGGCATATTAATCATTTATTATATTTGATGATTATTATTCTGTTTTCAAATATTAAAGGAATAGTAGGATTAATTTATCTTCGGTAAATCCTCTTTATTTTGATAGTTACTTGTTATATTGAAGTGTATGAATAATTTTGTAAACTATTGACCAACCGTCCCATATTTTGAGAAGCCTCTCTTTCGCACTGATTTATAATGGTAAGGTAAATGACAAAAAAATAAGTACTTCTTTTACTATTATTTTAAAGAAATTACTCCTAATTAAGTAATTCCTAATAAAAAGAAAATTAAAATTGAAGTCTATGTTAAAACAAAACTTTAGATAAATATACATTTATCTACAGTATATTATCTTTTACAAAACTGTTTGCTGGCCCGACGAGAGGGGGATAATGGAGTAGGTATCTACTAAAAACTACAGTATAGCCCAGAATTCTATAGGGGCTCAGGCCGACAAGACAACCACTAACATATTATTATCATGTCATTAACAACGATCATTTGTGGTAAAGTGCAAAATTAAAAAAACTAATACATTTTAAAAAATCGTGTTGAATTTGTAATCGATATTTCAAAAATTGCTTAATACGAATTTTCGCTCTACTGAGAACGGTATAACATTTTTTTAGTAAAACCATTGACTATAAATTATACTCATACACCTCTAGAATTATTTCTGTTTAATTAATAACTGGCCTCAAGAGTGAAATATATCGTTCAGTACAAGTACAATGGTGCCCAAACTATGAGATGAAATTCAATTTTAAAAGTAATTAATTTAAATTATGTATATAATATTAAATATAATATATTCATTTTAATGAAGAGCAAGACACTGTATTTATAATAGTATATTACGTACCATGAAAAGTAAGTGACAGTTTTCAGGTCGAGAATGTAGTTAGGGAAGTCGGAACCTGTAGGGTCGAGATTTCCTAAATATTCGCGACCTAAAATATCACTTACAGTTCGAAGCTATTATTTGCAATAACTACAAAAATGGAAGAAAAAGAAAAATAGGTTTCCAAATTAACAGCTGTCAGATTGATGTCAAAAATAAAATTTATATGATCCTATTTACTTATTTATTTATTGTAACCATGGAAACCAAATGTGCAATAAAAGTTCCACTTACTGTGTTTAAATTTTGTTATTAAAAGGTATTGCAAAGAGCTATTTTGCGCATTGCAGGTGATTTGTGTTGGACAGTAATGTCATTATTTACACTTTGCCAATAATGAGAAAAAATTATGGTCACGTCAAATTTTTGTAGCACGAATAAATACATAGTTTTGCGCACCACTGGTTCACCATTATGTATCTATACGTATACCATATGATATAATCTACAAAAAATGTTTAATTTTATACAATAAATACTTATAAATAAATAATCTTTTCATATTGCAACAGAACTTAATCTAATAAGTTTAAAAATTATTTAAAATTGATAATTACTAATTACTGCAATGTAATCCAAACATGCCAATTACCATATCAAATAAAAAAACAATTAGTTAAATATTTACTTTAGTCATTTTACACTTAATATCTTTATTGTTACTTACATGATTACTGACAGTAAACAGGCAATAATTATAAAAATATTTAGTGTAAAATACAAGCGCTGTATGTTTATATTTTGTAGTTTGATAACTTACTTGTGACTGATAAAACTCTAAATAATTATCATGAGTTAAACCAAGACTTTGGACGAGAAATTCTTTGTTGCATTTCTCGCGTCTTGATTTCATCTAGAAAAAAAAATAACCGTTACTACAATACACAATTATGATATACTTAACTAATTATTACTTAAATACCTACTAATAATTTAAGGGGTCCCTGGATATACAAAAATATTTTGCGGTAATATTTGTCAATAATATTGATTCCATAAATCCGATCGGTTTCAATTTAGAAAGAATAGAAGTGCACCCAAACCAAAGTGCAGTGAATTATTTAGATTACACCTACAGACTCAAAAGACACAATCACTATAGAACTATCTTATCGATTCATGTAATATTTTATATATTTAGTTACTTAATTATATTTATAATAGTTACTACAAAGAGAATATGGTTGCTTGAAAAGATCACTTGGTAAATGATACCATTATTTTCAATATAATATTTAGGTATTATCTACTTGACATATTGTAAATAGGGTCCTATACCAACTTTATTTTTTTTTTTTTTTAAATTACGTAATAAGCGAGATATGAATTTTTAAAGTTCAGAATTTGGCGTTTGACGTAGCTGGTCCTCACCAGTGATGGATAACTGTTATTTCTATGGGGTACAAATGTTTCATGTTCACATAGCTGAACTATATATATATATATATATATATATATATATATATATATATATATATATATATATATATATATATATATATATATATATATATAGGGTGACACTGGAAAACGGGCCACTCAATATAACTTTTTTATTAATAATTATTTTTTAATTCTCTTTAAATATTTGTAAACTAGGCTTAGGGGCTCACAAATCGTGGTATTTGGCATGATGGTAGCGCTTCCGGTTTAGACGGAAGTGACATTAACTTTCATATTTAAAATGGGACATCCTATATATTTTTTATTTGGAATCTACGTAAAATTACGAATTCTACAATATGCTTGAAGTGCATTTTTATTGAAGAAATAAATTACCAAAACACATGAGAAAATGATGCATAATTAATATGGTGAGCCATAATATCAGTCAAACTGTGAAAATAATTGAGATATTATTAAGTGATATTTAAGTTAATTGTTTAAATAATAAGTTATTTTTGTAAGATTCCATATTTTTGTTGCAAAAATATTATCAATTTGTTATCACTGCCTACCTAATATGGCTTACCATTTAATTATTCATACTTATCTCTTATGTTTTTGTAATTTATTTCTTCAATAAAAATTGACTTCAAACATATCGTTGAATTCGTAATTTTACGTAGAATCCAAATATATTAAAATATATAGGCTGTTCCATTTGAAATATGAAAGTTAATGTCATTTCCGGTTAAACCGGAAGCGCCATTGTCATGCCAAATACCATGATTTGTGAGCCCCTAAGCCTAGTTTACGAATATGTAACGAGATTTAATAAATAATCATAAATAATTCAGTGTCACCTGTATATATATAACTTTCACGTTATTCATGAAATTATTAACATAAATAATAAGTATTTTTTTCCTAATAAATTATACAAAATTGAAACAGATTGACCATTGTTTGACAATGACTATGGTATGTGAATTATTGGTCTATTTGCAATTATTATTCGATAATATCATATTTTACAAATTTTAACGCTATAAGTATAAGTATACATTTTAAAAAATAACTGTGGATAATAAAAAAAAAAGATGAATTATTAAACACTTCAATTTCGTTGTCAGGGTGAATATCAGTATTGTCTAAATATTACTGCACATTAATATTGAACCTCTATAGGACAGGGCCGCTGTAAGTGTAACTTTATTTTTTTACAATTACCATGATGATTTTAAATAAATAATGATGTTTAATTATAACTAGTCGTTAAAAATGAATCAAGTAAAAAAATGGATTTTTAGTTGTCAAATCTGGGGTAGTATCTAGGGTAAGCCTGGTTTTCTATATAAAATGGGAAATTACATTTGTTTTGTTTTTCAAAAAATAATTACACTGATTTTATATACAGATACAGTCAATGAGAAATGGGAAGAGTCTTAACGAAACAACTGAAGGCTTAGTACTCCAATTAAAAAACAAATCTTCACAGGAATTCCGTGAATACTCAAATTTAAAAAAAATTATACGATTTTCAATTTTTTATTTCACAGGTGACAACATCGTAAATATTTAAGACTTATTCATGGAGAAAACATTTACAATTTTAAAGAAAGAAAATGGCCCGTATTACGAACCCACAATTATAATAATAGCGCTATTATGAAACGCGCTTTTACATTATGTTCTTATGAGATTAACAAAAGCGCTCTATAAAAGTGGGTTCGTAAAACAGATCAATAAATTTATTTAGAAAAAAAAATTTGGAATAGCATTCTTGACTCAAATATGAAATATTAAGATGATCGGCTTTTTTGTTATTTATTGCATTTATAACAAAAGGGAATTTACTCTAACCCTTTAACATGCAACATATGGTCAATCACTGTCAGAAAATAACAACAATGTAATAAATGTCTATTTTAAAATGCAACATACAGAATTTGTACTTATATATTATCATTACTAATTTCCAATAAATTAGCCTATATACGATTAACAAAAAATCAAAACTTTAATGTAGTACATCTTAATAAACTGTAGCTCACAAATATTCCAAAAATACCCCCATTCACATTGAGGCAATATCCTAGTCGTTCGTAGAAAGCATTGACACCATTTGTGATGTGTTCTGTAGGTATATCCTGTGCTGCAATACTATTTATACTGTTTCATTTTAAAATGGACTTCTATTACATTGCTATCATTTTTTGACAGTAGTGTGTAACCATGGAAGTGATGTATGTTCCATTTTAAAATAAATTCTCTGTATTTACAATTAAGTATAATATTTGTGATATTAAACATTCTTCTTAAAGTTAAATAAATACTTGTACAGTAAAATTAGATGTTCTTATTGTTTTCATTAAATAATTTACAAAACAAATAATCTGAATAGACATTATGGATAATTCCATCGGCGACTTTTATACATTTTTCTGTTAGTTTAAAATAATACAATGTTTTTATTTACTTAATATGGGTTCAAGAATGTAAAACCGATTGTTTATTTAGTTAATTTATTTTAACACATTAATATACCTACATAACGGGTGTCCCAAGCAATCCTTGGCATAGGCGTTTAACATGAGAAAACAGTTTTTTGTAAATAAAAAGTGTCCGGTAGAAAATTAGGCCATGATATTGAACATGATAATATTATATTACCCCCTGTACGTTATTTAATATTAATTACTTTATTATTATTGCATAAATTGAAATAAATTATAAAAATTTGCAAATTAAATAAATATTTAAATGTTTTATTATGTAATATGAAATAATCTTCAAATATCTCGATGGTATTTTGATGTTATTAAAAAATATTTTTTATAAATATAATAAAAATATAATATGCATGATAATACTTTCACATATTCATATTCTGTTATTTTTTATTAATATCAAAAGAAAATATAATGCATTGTTAATATATCAATGTTTTGATTATTATAATCAATTATTGTTAATTATTTTCTCTTTATTTAGTACAATGTTATTATTAATTCTAAATGATTGTAAAAAATAATAGAAGATAGTTTTTTAAAAGTTCAACAATTTTTGTATAAAAAGAAAAATGTTCTACTGGAGATTCGAATCCCAATCTCCGAATTTGAAGGCAGCCATAATACAATGTGTTCAGAAAAAAAAACCAAAGTCGGAGTAGGCTATGAACAGAGAAACGTATGTCTGATCATTATTCATTTCAAAAGTCAAATTGTCAAAATTGATCTTGAAATATAATTTTAAGGAGAAATAATAATAAAGGAGGATACAGTATATTGCCATTCGCCGTTTTCTAATTTGTTTCCATTTCTAAAATAAGATTCAAGAAGAAATGCTTTGATTTCTTTTGATAACATTTTTGACAATATCTCGTGTCAAATTTACATTTAATAAAATACTTTTCTTGTTCATGGCTAACTCCCAGTTAGGATTTTTTTTGAACACACTGTACCACAAAAACATTTAAATTAAATAACGTGCAAGGGGTAATGTACTATTATTATGTTCAATATTCTGGCTTAATTTTCTGCCGGATACTTTTTATTTACAAAAAACTGTTTTCCCATGATAAACACAAACTAATACTTTTTATAACAATATCAAATACTTATACTCGCACTTACGTTCGCACCATGTAATTGTCGCCAATTCTAAACTTCCGTCTTACTCGCTTAGCCGCTTATATCGAATTAAGTTCTAGTACGTTCTACTCCTGATCACAAAGGTTCCACCCTTTCCCATATGTACACACATAATTACCGATCTAGCAGAGCCCTACTGTTCTCACCCTGCAAACTCCGCCCCCCTTCGATCGTCACTCCCTTTCTGGGCTTTTTTCTACTATGCTACCATAAATCAATTTTCGAATTTTCTCGAATAAATCCATACACGAGACAATAATAAAAACATTGTCTTAATATTTCATATCTGAACCAACATGCTCTTTTTAAACAACTTTTTGAAGAAAATAATTTTCTTTCCTTAAAATTAATAATGGTTCATTCTTTTATAAGTTTTAATTTTTTATTATATCTAGTCATCTGTGAAATAAAAATTTGAAAATCGATCCCATATTATTTTATACAATTTGGGAGTATTCAGAAAAATTCTGTGAATTGTGAATATGTTTTTTATTTGTAATAATAAAAAAGTAGTAATGTATTAAATATTATTTTTGCCGAATAGCCGGATATTCGGAAATTTTTAAACCGAATATCAGACCGAATAACCAGTTAAACCGGATATTTATGAAAAGATAAGGAAATCGCCTTTCTCTTGCACGGACAGATACTGATATTTCTGCATCAGAATTTGCCACTAATTAATTATAAATATTAAGTAAAATAATAAAAAAAATATTGTCATAATTAAAATATTAATCGTATTTTTTATCTTATTTGAATAATTGTATTTTTATTACATTTCCTCTATGTGAATTTACTAATTAATAAGATATTAGTTTTTGTATCACTAAATTAACCGTATGTACTTATAAAAAAAAATTAAAAACCCTATTTAATACGTTGCTTGCAACTATTTTATTGAAACGGAATAGTCTGTTATAATCAACCAGACATCTGCCGAATATCTACCGAATATCAAAAAATTCGACGGATATCTTGGTTAACCGAATGCTATCTGGTATTCCGTATCTCTAGTCATTTGTTAACAATTTTATGTTTTCAATCTAACCCAGGGCTTAGATAATTTGGTGAGCAAAAAAAAAAATGACAAATGAATACTTATCTTTATAGGGATACTTCAGAAACAGCTAACATACTAGCGGGGTACGTCAAGAAAAGAGTACGCCACTTGGCCTAACGGTCTCGTGTGCTAGCACTATTCTCGTGATAATATAATAAACTAGTATCATTAGAAATAACTACATGTAATGTACTTCCTAAAAAAGATGCATATATAATGCATCGAAACATCATTAAAATACTTATTACTAAAATTGATTTTTGTGTAATTTATAATTTAAATATATTTAATGTTTTCCGAATTAAAAAATTGGAGTCATTTGTTTTCCTATGTCGTAATTTTGAAATCAGCTATTATTTCTGAATACCGGAAATCTATTTCAACATTTGACATAATCTACACAGAAGGACAATTAGAATTAAAACGGAAAATATTATTTATTCTATAAAATTAGGATACATATACGTAGGTACTATAAAATTTATTATACAAATAAATACAATAAGTTTAAAATTTTATAAATATCCTCCAAAAATACTTTCAAACGTAAATAGAAAATTTTCATATCTAATCATTTGTAACTTCATCTGCTTAAACGATTAATTAGCGTGGGACTGCATTAAATTTGTAATAATTACAAAATATTATTAATTTATTGACATTGCCCCAGTAATATTGACCTTGTTCACATTAATCAGTTAATCTGTTTACGATTTGTTACATTGTTGTTTTATTTTCACATAAAACTAAAATAAAATAATTGCATGGATAAAAAAAATTATAGACACATCTATTCTTATCAGGTGGCTTGTAGAATACCACATTTTAACATTATTTTGTTTTATCTTATTGACAATACCATGATTAAAATAAATATTGACATTGATTTTAATTTTAACACCCTTTTGGTCCTATTCTGTAACTCAGTGATTAATTTTTAGCAAGTATGTAGTTAAAAAATTTCACCAATCAAGAATTCAATTATAAAAAATCAATAAATAACAGAAAAAAATAGATTTTTAGTTGACTAATTTATATATACTGGATAATAATTTTAATGAGTTCCTAAAAATTAACCATTTTGCTACAGAATAGGCCCATATGATAGCTAGTGTTTTTTCCTTAATTTAAAATTAAAAATGGTATAGTTTAATTTAGCACGTTATAATTTAGAACACTAAAAGAGACTACATTAGAAAAATATAGAACAAAAAATAAGGTGAATATACTCTCGTTCTTTGAAGCGTACATTTATTTGATAAAAAATTTACCACTGTTCAGATTTTCCACTAAATTATAATATTTTATAATTAATTTTTAATATATTTGTAACTATGTGTATTTTCTTAAAATTAAGAAACAAAAATTAATATCCCTATTATATGCACTTAATTTGTCATGCTTTCTTTTTAATAAATTATGACAATCACGTTGACAAAACCCATACCCGTGCCTACTAAATTAAATAATTGTATGCAAATTGCATACAAGACATGTTATATTGGAAAATTACATTTATGAGGGAATAATTAGACTCATCTATATGGGTACTTTATGATATAGGTACATACATAGTTAAAAAGCAAATATTCAGATTTATTTTAAGTACATTGGCACATGAATTTAAAAATATTTTTACCTACTAGCATTTAGCACAGTACGAGTATTTAAAGCTATTCAAATTATATGTGTAAATACATTTCCTACATTTAATTACACTTACTTTTTCGGTAGAATTTCAAAGCCGGCAACCTTCCACAGAACCCACGTTAAACTGACAGCGTGTTGTGTGTACAAATTTTATTACCTGCTCCACGATCACTTGGCAAATTTCAACCAATAAGCTGCACAGATTTTCGCGTGGTTGTGACGAAAGCAACTCAGTGTTGCGAATAGTCTGACGGATATAATATGCCGCGAAATCCCAACATCCTATATATATATATGTATGTAACCGCCTAATGACGTAGTTCGTAGGTCAGTTTTTGGGTTTATTTTTTCATTTCTTATGTTTCAACACAAAATAGGTATCTGTGACATTATAAAATAAAAAAAATTAGTGACGTTTTATGACAATTTTAATAATAATATTTTGTTTTTCTTATCTTTTTAAAAGCATATTAATTTCCATATAATTTCATATCAATAAAATGATGTTATTATCAGGACACGTGCACTTATAATTTAGTTTAGTTTTTTTGTGCTCTTATTTTAACTTTATTTATTTTTTTGTAAACAGTATAATTTGCTTTATCATATACATTATTTGTTTATGTAAAATATTTGTAATTTCTAAAAAATAGAAACTAAAATTCTATAATTTAACATTTTAGATATATATTTTTTTCTATAATTATTATTGACTACAACAAACCAAATATTAATAAAACCTTATATTCTTATAATTTAATATAGATATAGAATTAATAGAACATGACATATTTTTGAAAAACGGTATTGTATATCAACTTCACATTAACTAATAAAATAATTCAGAAAATAACTAATATTTTGTGGATTAATGTTTTATTTTCAAGGCAATTAAATAACAATAAAAAACGGTAATAAAGATGAAATGTAATATTATCAAATGGTAAATTACCTTTTGTGTCATTATTGTTTCATTGGCAGAATTTACGATTTGAAAATAATATTTATGTAATATTTATTTATTTATCAGTGGAAAAAAAATGAAATAGAGCTGAATTTAGCATTATGCAATATTTTCATTAAAACTCTGGGGTGGGTGAGAAATATGTTTTATGCTTTTAATTAATAATACGTGTAAAATACAGTTCACGTTCATTTCTTTGCCTATTTAATCCGTAATATTTGGCAGCAATACAATCACAAATGGAAAACTTATAGCAAAAAAAAATCAATAATTTACTTACAATTGTTTAGGTTCATAATCGGTTACGTTTCGAGGGGTTCAGAGAATTGCTCTGAAAAATCAAGGATTTCGCCAATTATTCCAACACGGTTCTCTAATGGTAATTGCAATTTTTTTTCACAATGAATATATCAGATGAATGGAGTACTATACCATAGTTAAATTTTAACTATCTTAGATAATGCGAAAATATACGTAAATTAATGAGTATTAGTAAAAGAATTTTGTTTAAATATTAATTAGTTCGCAAACTACAAGTGTTTCAAGTATATTAATAATTAAGATGACGAATCAGGTCTTTGCAATTTGATTGATTTTAAAAGCAAGACTCGCGCGCTTATTTCGCCAGTCTACCAGAAAAGAATCAATGGAAAAACACAAGCGCCATCCGCCGCCAAAGTTTGTGTTACAATATTGTCAAACAATGGTCGTGCAATGGTCACAAGTTTCAATATTCTATAACTTATTCGAAAAACAATGCATTTTATTTATGTTATTTATATGCTTAATAATAATTTCTTCATGAATATAACATATAAGTTTATATATAAAAATATTTCAGCTCTAGGAATATGAAACATTTGTACTCTCTGGAACTAACAGTTTGTCACGCACCAAATTCTGATCTCGTTTATTACATAAAAATTTTAAGTCGCATTGGAACTAAAATTCTTAGTTCATCCTGTACTTCCTTTCAAAAGTGAAAACGATTATGCTGAATTTTTCGGAAAATAAAATAACTATTATTTTTCGCTGTCTTCCATTTGTGGTTTTCTATATTGTTATTGATTAAAAAGTCACAGAAATTAACGTGGAAATAAACTGTTAAAATATTAATAATTTGTAACATATTTTATTTTTGTAGAATGCAAAAATTTTAAGTCGCATTGGAACTAAAATTCTTAGTTCATCCTGTACTTCCTTTCAAAAGTGAAAACGATTATGCTGAATTTTTCGGAAAATAAAATAACTATTATTTTTCGCTGTCTTCCATTTGTGGTTTTCTATATTGTTATTGATTAAAAAGTCACAGAAATTAACGTGGAAATAAACTGTTAAAATATTAATAATTTGTAACATATTTTATTTTTGTAGAATGCGTGCACTGCGTACAGAAAACAATACATGAACAATTTATGTGTTGTAAATAATCCCAATTATTTTAATTTTAGTTCTAACGATTTAAATCTAACCTGAAAAAAATAAATAAATATCTCTCTATATGTATTAAAATGGTAATTGCAAACGGAGAAATGAGTAAAACTAGAAATATATTTACTTATTTATTTTATTCTATACTTAATGATACTTATTTAAAATTTCAAAAAATTGCTCCTTTGTCTGCAGCACTGCAGAGCACGTCTGTCTGCACTCTGCAGCACGAATCGCCTGCAGTAACACTACGACATCTATCGAATAAATAACTAAAGACGAAATATGTAAATGATGTGAAAATTTACTTACATTATAAAATTATTCATTTGTTTTTGCCCTCTTCTCCAGAAAAAAATGTTTTCAATTATTTGTATTGGAGCAATTAATTAAGCATGTTTTGTTATTTTAATAACTTGGGTTAGTTTTAGTTGGCTTCACTGACTGATACCATTCATTACCATATTACCATGCTCTCTCCGCTCTCAGATACGCACAAATTTTGACATATGATAATTAGATGCGGAAATAGTTATTCGTTTTTAATTTTATTTACTAATATATTCCTTAATCATTTTTAATATTTAAATGGCTAAGAAGGTAAATTCTACTTACATTGAACTCAAGAAACAAACTATGAAACAAAGAAGCTCTGTTGATAATGTTAAAAATGTTTTAAGAAAGGTAAATCCTGTATTATATAAATAATATTTAGTTATTATATTTGTTTTATATTAGTACTTCTTTATTTAAGTAATAATTGAAAATTTAAAATGTAGGTTATGTGATAATTTTCAGCAATTTCGTGATAGACTCAAAAAACTTAGAAATGACAATCTTAATAACGTTCGTAATTTAACAGATGATTTTGATAACTTAAAATTATTAAAAAATAATTTACATATTGAAGCATATGGACTGACAAGTACTGAAATTATGGAAATTATAGAAGAAGTTGAAAGAGAATTGGACTATTTAAGACGCCAAGGTGAAGAATACGAAGATGATAATAATGCTATCGTGGAACAAATGCTGGAAGATGTCAATTTTTGTCCTGCCTGTGATAAAACTTTAAATCCAAATATACCAAATGCGATTTGTGAACAGTGTAGTAATTCTTTTATTTAAAACTTATACAAGTAAAATGTTTGAATATACCTATTTATAAAATAAATTTAAGATCGTCTCATTGCAAGCATTGTATTAATTTCCCATATGATTCTCCGTAAATGGTCTATAACTTCTTTTAACTGCCTATTTTTTAAGATAACTTGTTCCATTATTTCTTTATTTTCCTCGCAAATTGATCTATAAGCTTCTGATGACTTTTTTTCATCCGATTTTGGATCTGGTTCGTCTTTAAATGGAATTAAACTTTCAATGTGTGTATATTCCATTCCTTGGAGCTGACAATTTTCGTTACATTTTTCATATATTAATCTCAATCTTTTAAACAAAACTCGAATTGTTCGTAACTGCTCTTGTACTTTAACTTTCTTTTCATTACTTGAGTTCGTTCCTTGCATTGTGCCATTTGGTGGTTGTATAGCTTTTAGATTTTGAAATACTTCTTGTGTTCGGCTAACAATATCCTGTACTGTTTCTTGTCCTATGCGGCATAGTGAAACTGTGTTGATTTCTTTAGATTGCACTGGTTGTGGAGCAGGCGGCGTTGGGGTTGCACTTTGCACAGTGTTTTGTTGCTGAGGAACTTGTTGTTGCTGTGGTATTTGCTGTGCTGCTTGTTGCATTTGTTGTGTCTGTTGTTGCATCTGCATCTGTTGTTGCAATTGAAGTTGATTTTGTTGTTGCATGCTGGGGCTCATTCCATACTGAGGATTAAGTTGACCCATCATTTGTGAATTCATAGCAGCATTCATTGATTGTGATAATTGTCCCATGGGACTGACCATTGGATTACCCATTTGTACGGGCATTTGATTTCCTAGTTGTCCACCCATTTGGTTTTGTAATCCTCCTCCCATTTGACCTTGCATTGGACCAGCGCCAAACTGGGACCTCATGTTCCCTTGTGGAGAGTTTGCAAATCCAGTTGGAAATTGATGGGGTGGGCCAGACATATTTGGAACAATTATTATATTATACTTTGCACAAGTGTAAATTTTAATATTTATATAGATTAACTATGTTTATGAAACATTTATTTCATACAGTAATATAACCATAACCTTATATGTGTAGTTGACTGATATATGTTTTGTCCGCGGAGGACTATGTTTGTTGTTGGAAGTTGGAAGACGTATCGTCGCACAATTCATGACAATCAGTGTTGCCAATGCAGTACAATTTTATTTCCATAGACAGCAGGATATGATATATGATTAGCAATGGCCGCATTCAAAAGATCACACAGTTACCGCTACGCTACTTCGTCAACTGTTGGAAACTTATAAACGTAGACGCTACAGCTACGTTCAACCCGTCCAACTGACTTTAAAAAAAGTGAGGTTAGATTACAATTATTGTCTGTTTTATATTTTTATTAGTTAGGATAATTGGAAATTAGCTTTCATTAGTTTTTAGATAATAAATATGGATACTTGTCATATGTCAAAACACACATAACCCGCCTTAGTAGCCAAGTATTATACGCTCCCAAAAAGTAGCGTATTTTAAAAGCGCTACAAAACATGGTCGACCGTTCTGACTTCTGACGGTAGCATAAAAGTAGCGTTGAATTTGTAAGATATATCGGTAACTGTTCCACAACTGTTACGTCTTATGAATGCGACCGCTAAACGATGTCATCTGATGGAAAAATAATCAACTACAATTGTTAAATACGGGAATGTCTTCAACGCCCGAATATTAAAAACAAAAACCAGAAATGCATGCACAGAATCATTCACATCCCGAATATTCAAAAGCAGAATTGCGCATCGCCTGAAAGCGCTGCGCCCGAATCATTCAAAAACCGGTGGGTGGGATTGGTTAAGTTAAATACGCTTTCGCCCAATGAATTGAATATTCGAGCGTTGAGTATGCACCGGGAGTACACACAACATTCGAATACATTTATATTCACTTGGTTAAATCACGTTTTATACATCGTCAAAATTCGAATAATTTTACATTGACTTATTCATGTCACAACTTATGCATTTTTCAACACTGCAAAGCTCGAAAAATACTACCTCTTATTCAAATCTCGAAATTTTTTATCCTGTTTAATTCAAATCTCAACCTTTGCAAATCTCTACCACAAGTTGGTGCGCTTTTTAGATCAATGTCCGTTCACCATTGCTCCATGTCCATTCCTATGTTGTTAGTAACTTTTGTTTTACGTGGTATTTATAGTTATTTAACTATCAAGTGTGTTAATGAGGGCAATTAATGATCGAGACATTTTAATTGTTGAGATCATTAATCGCCAATTAACACACGTGTTAGTTACAATATTTTTTCGTTGACCGTATCTTACTTAAATGGAAAATCTAATTTTATTCCATGACAATTTTTTTTAGGTTAATAATGGTTGACCGTACCGTACGTTGTAAAATTTTACATCAGAAAATCAATAAGTTTTGTCATCAATTGTTTTCAGTGGGTGCGTTCAGTTTACTTAATGACTAGACAACACCAGCGGTTTTTTATGTTATTTGAGGAATTTTGTTCTTTCAAATTCATTTTAAAGGTATGCTACGTGAATATACCTAGCTAGTAACTGTCAAAAGCATGACTTTTAATTCTGTCTACCTTTTTGCTACAACTTAGCGTTAGCAATACATGCTGTGTTCCATGTGGTGAACGCACCCAATAAATCGTTTATTAATAAAAAACATGCATTAATGGGGGTCATTAATGAATGAGTTTCTATACATTAAGATAGCCTATTAATAAACGGTCGACGGAAAAATTATTTATAACATTTCAAACAATCTTGAAAAACCGCAACACAAATAAAACTAATATAATTTAAATGCCTTAATGTTAAAAATAAGATTTTCTTCATTTTAAAAAATATGTTATACATATTGGAAACTGGAAGATGTATTTTGAATGAAAATGCTTTGGTACAGAATAGTTATATTTTATTTTAGGATCAGTATTACAATTCAATTGATGTAATAAAATTACCATAAACGTTATAAGAAAGTACTAAAAGTATTAAATCAATGTTAATGTAAATAAGTAGTTATTATAAATGTTTCATTTTAGAATTTATAAACAGGAATAAATTCATAACACAGGAAAAGTAAAATTAACTAATAGAATGGGTGGTATTGTTGAAAACAAATGTTAAATTTATAACACATTAACATTTTATATGATTTTACTGTATTATATGTACACACTAAAAGCAGTTATTAAGATAAATTACGTTTATAACCTTATTTTATATTCAAAACAAAATAATCTGGTTTATTAAAAGATAAATATTACGAAAAGAATAAATGTTTCAGGTTAGTCTCTTTGTTGGACATAATTGTTTAAATGCCATTATACACGAAAAAAATTACGTTGGAAATTGCACGAGATATTGGGATATGGATGTATACAGTGGAATCCTATTGGATATCTTCACCTATTGCAAAAGTGAACGTGAGTTCTACAAGTTTCCTCTTGAAAAGCTAAGTATGGCAATTCTTTATCTTGCCTTCTTTTTATCGTACCAAATGTAAGTTTTATACCTTTAGTGATAATCCAAAAGTCTAAACAGAAGGTGAATACTGGATGTAAGAGCTGAAACTTATGCATACCACAATTGGCATGTATTGCTTAGCGATATGGCATCTGGTGGCAAAATAATAAACTACAGGTTGACTTGTTATTAAAGTATGTAATATTAGAAATTTGTTAAATATTGTACGTATTTGTGTATTTAAATTGACATATATATTGTAATATGAGTAACAATTATTGCTGCTTACTTGAGTGCACATTGTTAAGTTAGAAAGGCAATAAATTATATTGTCACGAATTCCCGCGTAAACGAAAAGTTCGTGTTTACATTAAAAATATGCTTGACATAAAAAAGATAATAATACAGTGCATGGATCAATTTTTTTTAAATTAATATATCCGTCTTGTATAGAGCATAGGTATAGAGTACGTGCACGTCACGTTGACATCCTTGTCAAAGTCAGCTGAGTGGAAGTAAACATCTGCTAATAAGTAATAATTTCAATTTTTGGCATCAAGGTGGATCTGCAGAGTCTATATCTGTAGGGTACCAACAGTATTTTTACCTCTCGCTAAGAGAGGTATTGGATTCATGCTAAAAATCGCATATCCAGATTTTATTGAAAAAGCACAATCCGATTTCAACATTTTTACGTTGATGTCTATGTGTGTGTGTGGATGTATGTGTGTGTGTACAGTAAAAATTTTGAAAGATGTCCGATCAAGGTTGTCTACGAATTGTATGAATTCAGATTTTTGCTCCGCCCATTCTGACAAATTCAGTAGTGTCGTTTGCTTAGTTTTCATGAGGGTACGTAAGATACTACTGTTATTTTATTATTATAAAAATATATGTTGCAATAAAAGCATTCAAAATTCAAAAATAAGGCAACTGGTAAGTTTATTATCAAATGTAAAACCATATATATGAAAAATAAGATACTGACACACCATATATATGACTGAATTAATAAATAAACTTACGTTACAGCGAAAGTATTATCAACAACGAGCATCGTTTTAAAGTGGAATGTCCTAGCTTAGTCGAAACAATATGAATTTTTGAAAGACAAGCGTGTTATATCCATCCTTATCGTACACGCTTATAGCCTTTGCAAAGGAAAAAGATAAATGTATGCCAATTTGTTAATTCGTTCATGATACAGATAACCTTGATCGGACATCTTTTAAAAATTTTACTGTATGTGTGTATATGTGTGGGATGTTGGAAGGACGATTACTCAAAAACTATAAGACTTTATGGGGTAGAAAATAAAAACACTTGGTGATGTCCACGAAATAAATATAATTGTTCTTTAACTAGTTTCGGCTACATGCCATCATCAGGAATGAAAAGTACATTATTCTTAACCTACCTTAAATAGTGTGCAAATACAAATTTCAAGGAATTTAAGACAACTGGGGAAACTATGGAGCTGCTTGGAAAGTTTCGGCAATGCCTTTAAGTAAAGGTGTTTGGATTAAGTCCAGATGGTCATTCATTAATGATTTGCCTTTGTAAGCGGCTTTCTTGATCTCCAAACTTTCCAAATAGCATAATTCAAAAAAAAATTCTTTTATGTGTAAAATTTTATTATAGGTAATCTAGAAATTTTACACATAAAAGAATTTTTTTTCCATATTAGAGATTTTAATGTAGTCAGGTTTCTCCCCTAAATGATGACGTGCATTGGCTGTATGTCCGATTTGAGTATACCTGTGTATTTTTTTGAAATACTGACTACGATTACTGACAATATTGAAAACAAATAAATATTACCAATATTAAGCACAAACATTTAAATATTTAAAAGGTAAGTTAAGAATATATACTTATTATGTAAATAATAACTACAGTTATTAAATTAGATGTGATAATAACAACCCACATCCTATACTCTATATAACCTCTAAATCTGTCAATAATAATTGTGTATCTCTTAAATAAATTAATTTTTATTAACTTTATAGATTCATAGTGTGATTATTTAAATTCCTTTATAATATAATATTACATTTCTTACATACAAATAGGGAAATGAATGCTCAATATGTTTGACATTGGCGCGCAAATGGCGGCGATCTTGGCCCATGGCCATACCTGTATATAGAGGTACCCTCCCTACACCGTTCTAGGCAGCGGCGCAGGGGGGAGAAAGTGTTGAAATTGTTATAAAAATACCTTTAAAATTTAAAAATGTGTGTATTTCTTGTTTATTTTAATTGCTTAGCATTAGTTTCAATGAATGACAAACACCATACTTGATCGCTATAAAATTGATAAATAAATAGAAAAACTTACTTAGCACTTAGCGTTTCTTAATTCTGAAGACGGTGTCTTTACTGATGTTCTTCAGTCGAGCGATTTGTCTTATAGAGAAACCATCTTCTATTCTAGTTTATTCTAATCTTAGAATTACTGTCTAAATGACGCGGCATTTTGACATTAATAAGAAAAATGACAAATTTACATATTTTCGTTGCTAGACATCTTATGTCCACTTTAAACTATAAAATATTTTGTGTGCTTAATTTTATTGCACAGAAGTGTACAGTAAAATTTTTGAAAGATGTCCGATCAAGGGCACCTGTATCACGAACGAATTAACAAATAGGCATACATTTATCTCTTTCTTTTGCAAAGGCTGTAAGAGTGTGTGATAAGGATGGATATAACACGCTTGTCTTTCAAATATTCATATTGTTTCGACTAAGTTAGGACATTCCATTTATAAACGATGCTCGTTGTTGATAATACTTTCGCTGTAACGTAAGTTTATTTATTAATTCAGATACATTACCTGGATTCATAGCCGTACGTATAACGTTATATTCTGTCAGAGTCACTGACATTGTGTCAGTATCTTATTTTTAACATATTTGGTTTTACATTTGCTTATAAACTTACTAGTTGACTTATTTTTGAATTTTGAATGTTTTGCCTGTAATATATATTTTTATAATAATAAAATAACAGTAGTATCTTACGTACCCTCATAAAAACTAAGCAAACGACACTACTGAATTTGTCATGATGGGCGGAGCAAAAATTTGAATTCATACAATTCGTAGACAACCTTGATCGGACATCTTTCAAAAATTTTACTGTACATTGTACTGCAATGCCTATAATTCTGTGCCGCACGCCGTGGCCGCCATCGCAGTTACCAGTAGATATATTAAATATTTGCAAGAAAAATTATGCATGGAATTTGTACAATACACAAGATTGACAGAAGGTAACGTGCTGGCCATATCAGGTTTTTTAAAAATATTTTTTCGAAGAAACCACATGTTTTTGTATTTTTATTTTGCAAATCCCCTATCGACGACTTCTACGCCGACATTCAATACTTTTAACACTTTTAAGATAAATTACTAAAGTATCAAACTTTCGTCAGTTATAATCAATTCGCTGTCCATCTCGCAGATATAAATAATAAATATTTATTAATCACAAACCATACAATTGTCAAAATGACATATCTATACCGTCTATACCACAACAGTGAAATTAGCGCACAAAGAATGAATATTCAATTTACTGCAAGAGTGGCATTTTATTCCACCTCATGCATACTATAAATGATTTTTTCTATTTCGGTGTTCTTATGTTTCTATAAACGCACTGTTTTGTACTGCAAACACGACGTTTAGAAGATCTATAAGCGTACTATTTTTGGCGCCTTTTATGTTCTCTAGTTGGTAGTTATGCTTTCATAACTGACAGATGACAGGTAACCTCAAAATGGTAAATTGTTGATAATATTTCAACATATTACTTTTAATTATGGATTTTTATACTTTCTTTAGGTGATAGGACTAGAAAGAAATATAATATTAATTTTACAAACAGAATCAGACCTTGAATCATAAATACAATACACCTTGCAATACACTAATTAATCAATAGATGAACATAATATGAAATTTCAATTGTTAGCGGGAAGCGTTACCAACATAAACATAACTAACAAAAAATACCTAGTCATAATTTGACGTCGCAATTTAAATAAATTTAATCGTAAAATTACCTCAATAGAAAAAATAGTATAAAAAACACGTATCATAAGGCATGTTGACGCACTCGTCCTTTGTAAAACTCGCCTAGCGGCTCGTTTTCCAAACTTGGACTCGTACGTTAACAGATTGCCTTATGATACTTGTGTTTTAATGTACTATTAAAATTTTCTATTCCATTCCTTATTCTATTTTATTCCATTCTATTCTACGCAATCTTTATATTTATAATATAATCTGCTGAATTGGCTTGTGGCTATAATATGTTGTATTACATTATGTGATTTGTTTTTGCCACATTAAATTATTTTACATTTTTATATTTCCAGTAAAATTATTTCACAAAGATATATTTGAACATTGTTTCCGTAGTGCAGCTTTTAGCAGCATATATGCAAAGATATTTCCTTATTTCTATATTCATTGAATACGAAAAAAAAAATCGAATAGAGAATAGAATATTCTGTAATATTTGAATAACACATACATACATCATCGTAAACATAGTACTAAATTCGTATTCTAGGGACTCTAAAACGTGCTTATTCATTAAAAACTTACAATCGATTTTTTTCACCAAAAACAATACCTTACTTACCTATAGGTACCGGAAGGTAAAAACACATTTTTGTACAATTCATTGTTGAAATCATATGACCATTGTTTGAATTTTATTTATACGATAATTATCTTTTACAATGAGAAAATATGTAAACCTAAATGAATTTTTCATTTTAGTAGAAGATATATCACTTGAAAAGTTATTTTCTTAAGCATCTATTCCTCATAATTATAATCTTCAAGGAAATTTGATACTTCAATCGGTAATTTTGTAAGAATTATTACATCTTCCATTGCAGCACATTAGTTATTTGTATATCAAGGCCGCGAAATCACTCTTTAGCGTACCGAGAGAACGCTAAAGGATTTCGCGGACAAGGTGTACACAATATTTTTTGTGCAACCGTAAAAAATATGTAATTACAAATTTTATTAATTTTAAACAGTTTCACTGTAAATTGAAAGTTGGCTTTCAAGGTAGCTATGGAATTGACATTTGATAAACAAAACATAGTGATTGTTTACTCAATTTAGCGGCCGCTACCATGACAGCGGCCACGAAATGGATTTCGCGGCCGTTGCCATAACAACAACCGCGAAATTCAATTTCGTGGCCTATATTGCGGCTGCGAAATGCCTATTTCGTGGCCGGTTGCACAAAAAATAATTTGACGTCCTATTAACCACATTCATTACAAATATTTTATAAAATAGAAATTGTAAAACTATTCTGACATTAAACATAGCCTTGTTACGTTACCAAAACGACTCAATACATTCAGTTTTGACCGATATCGGCGCTGACTACTTTTGCGCACACCGCCTAGATAACAATTTTTGAGATGGATGGTAGATGTTGGCAAGATTTGGCATTGGTGTATAATTTCGGGTAGACTTTCCATATATTGAATCATTCTAAATATATTAAGAAATCCTCTTCTTTTAATCACTTGCATAAATAAATAAAGCACTGTTAAATTAATATCAGATTTTCATAATTTCTTTATTTTTCTATTTAAATAAAGTGAATATAACAAATACAAAATATGTCATTTATGTATACATTTTAAAATTTAAAATAAAAATATACAGCAAGGCACAGTGGAATATTTCAGTGCCCCTTGCGTTAATACTTTAAAAATAATCCTAGTATTTCTACAATTATTTGCAAACATGTGCAACTTGAAAGAAATTATGATAACAGTGACTTAACTGCAGCAAGACGCTGGATTGGGATCCTTGCCAGATCGCTTTGTAATGCTGATACGAGTGAATTCTTCAGCTACTGTTGGGTGAATACCTACGGTCGACATAAGTGCGTTCATTGTCAAATTACACCTGGGTAAAAACAGACACATGTTAATCACACTCATTCGGTATTCGTAAATTAAATTTAAATTAAAGTATAACTTACTTTATAGCAACCGCAAACCCTTGTATAACTTCTCCAGCCTGAGGTCCGATGAAGTGCATGCCAACCACTTGCTGATCCTCAGTCCTTTTCGTCACTACTTTGATGTAGCACTGAGCAATGGATTTCTGAGGGATAAAGAACTCTGTAGGTTTATAAAATGCGTGATAGATCTCAACATTTTCCTCTCCGAACTTCTCAAGTGCGGCCTCCTCACTTAAACCAACACAACCGTACTCTAATGGTGAGAAAATAGTAGTAGCGACATTGGTATAGTCCATCTGTACGTTGCCATTTGCGAACAGCCTTCGGGCAAGAAGTCTTCCGGCATGAATGGCTACTGGAGTTAGCTCAGGCTTTCCGTAGAGGACGTCTCCCACTGCGTAGATATTCGGCACGTTGGTTTGTTCATTGTTGGCGATGATCTTATCGTTCTTAACTTGAACACCAGTCTTCACTAGCTCACATTCTTGGATTAGAGCTCTTCGGCCAATAGCGAATAACACAGTGTCGTACGTATCCGAGAATTCTTTGCCGGTGTCATCTCCCCATTTTACTAACAACTTGCCATCATTTTGTTTCTCGATTGAACGTGGAATGCATTTCATTAAGAATTTTACACCCTTGAGTTTCATGGCATCGCCGATCATGTTTGCCATTTGTTGGTCGAAGCCTCGGAGAATTACGGAACGCACCATTACGGTGGCGTCGTAGCCCAGACCGTTGAGAAAACCGGCGCATTCCAATCCAATATCTATTTTATTATTAAGCAAAAATATAGGTAATATTGGTAATCAATAATCATTAAGAATTTCAAAAAGGATACAACCAGCACCAATGACTAGAGTTTTTCCGGGAACTTTCTCCAAACTGAAAATATCATCACTAGTGATGCCATATTCAACTGCACCTGGAATATCTGGATATCGTGGTCTTCCACCAACAGCAATTAAGAAATATTTAGCTTTTATAAGTTTTTCGCCCTGTTTTGTAGTTGTGTGAATAGTATTGGCATCTAGAAATTTACCCAAGCCGTTTATGTATTCTACTTTCCTAAAATTAATTTTAATTGTAAGTAACAATTTATTATACAGGGTGTTATTTAAGTAAGCGTACAACCCTTAACCGACGGTAGGTCCAACCTCATGAATAGTAAATCTGGTATATTTTGGTTCACGAAAGATGACAATTCAAGGCCATTTGTTCGAAGAAAGAATAAACAACATTTTATATAGCGGTAGTATAGCAACATTATGTACTAAAAGAGATAGATTATTTGACGTATGTCTACGTGATTTATGCTACATGACAGATATACGTTCCACATTCACATTGCTCTCTAACACACTAAAAATAATAGGAAAGTATGTCGATGAGTTGCTGGTATGCAATTATCTATTGAACTGCTCTCTACGTTAAAGCAAATTCAGTGGCGGAGTTTGTTTTTTTAATTTGACACACGATTTGACGTTTAATCAAAATCAACGAATAAGTTTCTAATTTTGTTCCGCGATATAATTGAACATAATCATGGGTGAGAAAGGAAAAACTTTGCGAAAGCAAGCTATTCAATTTGTGCATAATGTACACGAATATTTTCAACGGGAAACAGAAAGTAATGGACCATTATTAGATCTTCATCAGGTGCAGCATGTAAATATATGTGAATATATTTTTTTAATTTCTTTGAAAATTGAAATTGCTAGACAAAAAAGGTTTCATGATTAATAAATGAAATTTAGCAAGTATTTTATTTTAACGTACAGCAGATGCGCTATAAATATCTGAAACCACAATAAACAGGGTATTAAAACGTGTTAATAATATCGAAAATGAAGAACAATTAACTTCTGGAAAAAAACGACCCAAAAAATCAACTGCAACAGCTGATCTTGATACTTTTAACACCGATGCAATTAGAAGAATAATATATGAAATGTATGTTAACAGTAAGTAGTTTATTACTTATTTTCAAAATATGTATTTATAACATTGTTTTCAGTATTTTTGTAACTATACATAGGTGTTGTGTCTGTATGTTCATTATTATATCAAAATAAAATATATCTTTGAAAATGTGTAGACGTTTAACATTTAATTTTAAATGATTAAAATGTACCCACAAATATTATACCTGGTGCACGCCTATGTGTATGGAATGTAGTGAAGTTATTTGCAAGTAATATTATACCAGATGGTTTGAAAATGACCTTGAATTGTCATCTTTTGTGAACCAAACTATAAATATAAAAACTGCAGTCCCTTAAATTGACCAATTACGTCATAGTTTAAAATTTTGTATAAAGATAAAAATCAATTTGTTCTCTGGAAAAAATGTTGATTGTCAAAACTGATGTTAAACGTTTTTTTTTTTTATATGTGTACAATTTCTATTCTGTTTATTTGATATTCTGAAAATGCTATAATTACCTTCACCAATCAATGCAAACATACAACAGTGTTGATAAACATGTATACTCTTTTTTTTTAAGAAAACAGCGTGGAGAAGATAGGGTTTATTTGATCAACCAATTAAATTGTTCAAAATCGCGGGAAAGTTTATACAATGTAAATTAACTGCTCCATATCTTTTTCTCTATCTATCTCTCTTGTTTCACAAGTACATAGACGTCCAATAGGATATTCTCATATTTATTTATGTGTCTTAAAGAATAGGTATATCTAAGAGTACCTGTGTAAACCCGAGTTAAAAATTCCATTTAATAAGCGAGATATTAATTTTTAAAATTTGACTTAAGACTGTTATAGCAAATTTAATGCAATAATTGTTGTAAAAGAGATTATGTCAAAAGTGTTCGTTGTATGATGGTAGAGCTTTTGCTTCTTATGCTAAGGGTGATGGGTTTAAATCTACAATATTTCTTTTTTTTTCTTCATATTTATTTAATATAATCAGATAAAATTGGTTATATTAAAATAGCAATACGTATACTCACGAGTATGTGTATAAAGTTTTTCAGTTTGTGTGTGTGAGTGTGTATGTGTGACGAAAATTTCTCCTTCGATAACTCCAATACTACAATTCCAAAAATTATAATTCTTTCGTATTCCTCTTTCGTACGTCCATATGAAGAATTGATTAGATTTTGGTTACAATTGGTTAACCGGAAGTACCCTAATTTGAAGATTTTAAGTTTTTCTTGAAAAAAAGCTGTTAAATATCATTTTTTACATTTTATCTTATTATAAATATTAAAGAATATTCTATTATCTATACGATTTGATTGCATTTTATACTTCATATTCAATGGATATTCGCAATCGTAGATACAAAATTGCACTCTAGTGGAGGAAATCGGTACTATGGGAAGCAATCATAAATGCCATATTGAATAGGTGACAATTGAGTGAGTATTGTAATAATTAAATATTTAAATTTATCACCTTCATTTAACTTTTTAAAACTCGGTTTGTATACATAGTCCACGAAACACAGTATTGTCATATGTCAAACCAATCGTATGGCGGCCATCTTGTTTTGAACGTTAATTTCGGTGCGAATAGTGTTAAAGAATTATAAAAGAATAAAGCAGCCAGATATGCTATAATCATGGAAACAGTTACTATATTAAGAAAATTCTAATTGACAGATGTCAGTATCCATAAAAAGAAAATTAAAGTGGCAGAGAGATGAGGATGTTGAGATGGATGTTGGCGAAGACACGGAAAGATAGGATAATGGAAATGGCTCGAGTGATATAAGTTTCTAAAAAGATACGAGAGACGACTACATTGGTTTGAACATGTCATGAGGTGAGCAAATAATATATTGGAAGAAGAATAAATAGCTTAGTAGTAGAAAGTAGAAGAAATATAGGAAGCCCAAAGAGAAGAGGGAACTAGAGTAAATAGTAGTTTAGGGCAAAAAATAATGACACCTTACTCCAGTGTTAAATACGATATTTTATATATATTGACAGCATTAAAACTAACAAAAATGAACCACTTCCTACAAAAGAAAAAAACTTTATTTTTTAAATTTTCACAAAAATCATATTTTTTCCAATTTATACTGTCTTTTAATATGTTTTCCGTTTTCCACATGTGTAATTTTTTTTTTCAACTCAACAATTCTATAAGTTTCTTTTTTTATTATTGTAATCTATTTTGTATATTTTTGTGTTCAGATGTACCTCGACATGTACTGTATTTCGCTTTTGTGTATGTATCGTAGGGCCCTGAAGGGTATAGTCGAAACGTTGGCATGAATAAATTTTATTATTGACTGCAAGTCCGAAACATTGTTACTACCTGTTTCCATCTCCATCTCAAACACAGCCAAATATCGTTTTTGAATAATTGATAATATTCGACACATCTGTTAATCAATATTAATTAACAACTGAATACTAAGAAAATGAAAAATTTCCTAGGTGGCACTGCCAATGGCCTTGAAGTACTTTATTTCCCTAGAGTACTTGTCATTTACCCTCAGTAAATAATGAAGCACATTAAGTAATGATTTTTATTAGAATAAAGTTAACTTTATTTATCGGTTGTATATAAAAGTATTTTATTTCACTCATAGGATTTAAAGAACTCGCTCCTTCGGTTAAACTTTCCTCTTCGTGAAATAAGACTATACAGTTTACTCATGTTGCATAATAACTTTTTGAATGTAATTAATGATATTGTTTTAAACTGAAAGTTTAAAAAGCAATCAACTCAAAGAATATTTTTGTTTGTACGCCTATGTATGTCGTCAGATAATAATTGAGGTTATTTAAATTTAATTATTATTGTTTTCATTTTGCTTCATATGGGTGCAACTTTATTTATGTTGTTTTTTTTGCAGTTTATTATTATTATTATTTATCACGAGGACATGAATTCCAATGTGTTTGAAAAGTGGATAGCACTAATTCTACTATTTATTAGTGAAAATTGTGTAATTGTGCTGGACAACGCGCAATGCCATTCCGCCAAAATGGAAAAAACAATGTCTTGGAAGAAAGCTGATATAATAACATATCTCCAACAACAAGGAATGAAGGTAGATGAAAAATTACTAAAAGTAGAATTACCTGGATATGGTAAAAAAATATGTAAAAACTGATCCAGTTCCTTACAAAGTAGATGAAATGATTCGAAATACACAGCGGGAGATTTTACGTTGTTGCCGTATCACTGCTAGTTAAACCCAGTTGAACGTATTTGAGCTCAAGTGAAGGAATTTATTGCAAAAAATAATAAAACATTTAAAATATTAGACATTAAAAATGTTTCATGAAGGTTTGGCGAATAAAACATCAAATTGCGTTGAATATATTAAAAGAGAAGAACTGTACCAATCCGATAATACTGTCGCAGATATGTAATTGTAATTTACCGTCAATTCTGGATGACCAGTGAGATGTAATTTTCGAATTCAGCTTGATGTTTTGGGCATTGAAATTTATGAAAAGTGCACCATAAGAGTGGGTGATAACCATATGACTGACGACCAGTGTTGTATAGTGTTTGATATATATATATGTATTTAAAATAGAACAAGTATTTTAAAAGAATATATTTTTTAAAAAATAGTATTTTGTATTCTTATATATTTTATACTTTTAAACGTATACAACACTGCTGGTGCCAATTTACTGTGTTATTTTAAGTTTGTCAGTAGAGGTTGGCGCCAACCTGACAGTGACCATTGAAAATTATTAAAATACCCCGATGTACAAATATTTGTTAATTGTTTTTAATTACTTTGTTTCATTCCTCATTTGACATTTTATCTGTCAGAACTCGTAACAAAGTGGCTAATAAATATAACTCTCTTAACAAATAACAAATATCGCATTGAATGACAGGCTACGTTCAGCACGTCACAATGCTGAGTACCGAAGTTTGTAGAATACAGTTGCTGGACCAATCATCTTCGTTCATTCATTGCGTTCGGCAAACTTCGTCACTCAGCGCTGTGACGTGCTAAACGCGGCCATAGGTAATGTGAAATTATTGCAATTTGAATCATTTCCATGTGCAGTTTAGTTTATTAGACAGATAATTTTATAAAGAATATTGTTATAAAATTGAAATACCGGGCCTTCATGTTTTATAACAGATTAGAAAATGCTTGACAAAAATTAATTAAATTATAACAATAAAATTTGCACTAGTTATAGGTTATAACAAATTTTGACACAAAATATTAAACATTTTGTTTATCTTTTTGATCAAATGCCATGGCTAATGTTATTAATACGAAAATGATTTTATTTAAATTTTTTACCTCCCGCTACCCTTGGTAAGGGAGGTATAGGCATCATGCTAAAAATCGCATATCGAGATTTTGGTAAATGACCACGTTTTAAGGTCCCTAGAATCCATTTTTAACATTTTCACGATGATGTCTGTGTGTATGTGTGTGTGTGTGGATCCTGTATACGCTCTAACTCAAATACTATCATTCAGAAAGTTTTGAAACCATGTATTTCTACCTTATTCTAAAATGGAAATATCTGATTTGATTTTGGTGGCAATCGGATAACCGGAAATGGGCAGTTTACTTGAAGCTCAAGATAGTTTTTCTTCAAAAAATACCTTTAAATGTAATTTTTTCTACAAGTTTGCTTTAATACTTTTTCTATATATTGTATGGATAAATTTATAAAGTAATATAAAAATTATATACATAGGTAAATGGCGGGAGGTACCGTGTTGGTCACATCAGATTTTTTATTAATACCATGACCATAGTCTGTAAAAAACTGATTCCTCATGTGTTAATCTCGTATGTGTACCCGGTATGGCAACTGTGACATTTATTCCAAAGACCATATTGTTTTATTTTTTTAATTTTGAACTTTGACGAATTGGTCAGTTTTAAGGGACTCCAGTTCTTATCGAAAACATATAAAACCAAAATTATTGCCAGATTTACTATCTAGGGGGCTAGTTTTACCATCGGTTGTGTTGTACGCTTACTTAAATAATACCTGTATAAATAATATAATGTAATCTTACTTGTCTCTAAGTTCTACCCTTGTGACCCAGTTTACGGATTTGATGTGATTTTGTACAGCATCTCGTAAACTTTCCCAATTATGTGTAATCTGTTCTGGAGGAGGTAGTTGCCAACCATATGCACGGGCATCCTATAATAATAAATATATTACAATTAAAAAGTAAATATAGGTTACAAATCATTACTCACGTGTACTGCTTCTCCTAGGAGTGCCGCCTGATGCATCAATTTCTTTGGGATACATCCTACGTTGACACAAGTACCCCCGAGGCCCCATTTCGTTCCAATAGGAGTGGGAATTACGTAATCTAAAACGGCAACTTTAGCTCCAAGGCCTGCAGCCTCTTTCGCTGCGGCTAAACCTCCAGATCCTCCACCGATAACAACTAGGTCATAGTCTGTTGCTTGTTCTGAAAGTAACATAAAAAAAAATTAACATTATTAAAAACATTTATAAATGAAAAATAATTATTTACGCAAATCTTTCATTTCATATGAATTAGATAGTTTCTTTCACCTGATATTTATGAACATATTTAAACTTTAATTTATATTTCGCAATTTATTAACAAAACGCATGAAAATTATGAAACAAATTGCATTATCATTGACATTACAAAATAGAAATGTCATAATTTGAAATATGAAATAATTTAACCTCTATTATATGAACGGCAAAAAATGCATATTTACTCACGGTCATATGTAGCGATTGAACAATTTTGTAATATAACAAATGTTCTATGATTTCTTAAAAAACCATTTAAAATTACTGTACGACGTAAAGCATAAAGCGCCATAGCTGACCTTGACTTCTTGAATTTATAAGCAAGATTCACCGAGTGATAAATTTTTAATATCTTTCTGTGATGTCAGTAAATGTTTTATGATGAATTCAATACTTATTACTGGTTGTAATCGAGGAATTGGTCTAGGAATAGTCAAGAAATTAATAACTGAACCAAAGCCACCTAAACACTTAATTGCCACATGTAGAGATATTACAAAAGCTGCGGTATGTATTAACCTACTTAGTTTTCATCACTATTCCTACATAACTTACCAACTGGTGCCATTTTGAAAAAAATTAAAAACTTAATACGTTCACAACTTGAAATATATTTAAATAAAACTAAAAGTAATACTGTACGGAAATAAATATTATTTAAAATGGTCACTGATACAAAATTACAGCAATTGAACCTTCACCGAGCACACTCTCACTATAGACCGACCTATCTTTGTGGCTTTAAACCAATAAGCGACTTGACAGATACAACTTTCATACAAAATTGCGGCTTATGTGTAATACGCCATCTATTATAAGAACTTTCAACATGATAAAATTTCTGCACGTCATTCATATGACGAAACACGGAAATAGGTGATGTCATAAAAGGATTTAAATCCTTGTTCTAGAAACTTTAGGCAAATATTTACCGTCACTGGTTGAAATTAAAGATGTTTGTAGATCCTTTTTGTCCATTTTTGTTTTTAAAAAAGTAAAACTTAGACAACTGCACATTATTAAACAATGCTTGTTTTTATATATTACAGGAACTTCGAGAAATATCTAAGAAAAATAAAAATGTTCATATAATAAACATAGGTAGTTTTAAGTATTTAATGATGGTGCAAATTATAAACCGGTTTTGTTTTAGATGTAACAAATTTTGACGAATATAATAGATTAATGTGTACTGTTGATGCAATAGTTGGTGACGAAGGATTAAATGTTCTTGTTAACAATGCTGCAATTGCAGGAAAATTTTCAAGATTAAATTTAGTGAAAGCTAAACAATTAACCGAAACTTTATTGACAAATACAATAGCACCAATAATGTTAACAAAGGTAATATCATTTTTATCTGGAATTTCATTATCTTTTACTAAGTCATATACATTTTATTAATTGTTCATTTTTTTAATATAAATTGGATCGTTATCTGTGGCATAGTTTTTTTTTTGTTTTTGATAAATATCAGTTACATGTATTAATTAACGTAGGTAGTGATAAGAAGATAATACATTTTATGTAATTTCAGGTACTTTATCCTGCTATAAAAAGAGCAGCGATACAAAATGCTGCTCAACCAATGGGAATTCAAAAGGCTGTTATTATTAATATGTCGTCCATTTTAGGATCTTTATCAAATAATGATATTGGAGGCTATTATCCCTACAGATGCTCAAAAGTATGAAGTTTAAAAATGAGAACTAAAATATTATAATTAAATCATTTTAGGTAGCTTTAAATATGGCCACTAGGTCAATGTCTGCAGATTTTAAGAGTGATCGTATATTATGTGTTTCTATACATCCTGGGTGGGTAAAAACTAGAATAGGTGGAGATAAAGCTCCCATGGATGTAGAGCAAAGCGCTAAAGATATTGTCAATTTAATATACAATTTAAAAGAGTGTCATAATGGATTGTTTTTACAGCACGATGGGAAAAGAGTAGATTGGTAATAAAAATGATATTTCTTCGTTTATGCTTTCTTGTCATTTATTAACACTAGTACATATATTGTAGTAGTTATAGTGATATATAAAATAAAGCTTTTATTTATGGCAGTGATGAGTACTTTTCTTTGTTAAATTATTCAGGTGGGAGCCACCACATAGTATTGGGAGTTTCGGGGCATCCCAACCAGTTTTGAGCTGCAGGTAATGGATAACGTTCATCCGTTCTTATAAAATGGTTATCAAATTTCCAGTAAAGATGCCCTTTAAAGAAATAAGTGAAACCTAAAATACACACACTTTTAAATTTCATTATTTACATATTATGTTGAAATTATATAGTACATAGAATGTTCATAATTAAGTATATTTTATTAAATTTCATAATATTGTTAAGTATGTCAAAATCAAAAATTATTTCCTAGTGGAAACCGAGATAAGAAAATCTGATGCGAGTTGCACATAACCGACAGCCTTATCGTTAGTTGAGTACTTATGATTTGCTGACGATCATTAATTTTCAAATAGTATTATTATTCTATTCAATAGTACAATATTCATAAATTCTCTAGAACTATATTATGCAAGGGTCGTTGATCATAAGTTTGCCGGGTTCTAAAGTTCGGACCTTAGAAACATAAATGAATGTTCGCGATTATATCCTCTATAGTTAGGATTAAAAGTCGTGTTGAGTAGTTGTCATAAAATACAGAAGAAAATAATAAATTTAAATATAAAACTTGCATGTCGATTTGATACACTTTCTTGTTAAATAGGTACATGTCTTCACAGACATATAAAACTTTTTTTTATATTTTTAGAGAATATAAAATGTTTATTTGCAAAAATATGAATATACTTAATTTGTTTAATCATATTTATACACTTTATACATTGGCCAGTTTTCAACCTCATGCAAAATATTATGAAGTGTTGATTTTTCCACAAAAATCTATCATGCTGTGTAATTTTAGATGACTTAGTAATAATTTACAATATATAAGGCGCATATGCGTTTGCGTAATTAAAATTATTTATAGACTGTTACAACACATCTATTACCGTCTGTCCAAGTAGTAGCAGCGTCAAGGTCACCAGGAACTCCTCTCCATCTTTTAATATGATGTGGATATCCAGGATCCATGCGCCTGGTAGTTTCATTAAATCTCCAAAACATCTCATTACGGTAAAAATATGTTTTCCCATTTTTCTTCCATACTTGAACTGCATCGATTTTATCTAGAATCGCGGGTAAACCGTAATCGGTCAACGGTCTGGGACTTCCTTCAACGAAATTGTCTCCATCGAAAACCCAAAATTGATTTCCTTGAAGAGTTATATAATTTATTAATTGTTTTATTATGAGTCATTTAGTTGAAATTATTCAAGGTTGTAAAAAATAATTGCTTTCATTGTGTCAGCGAGCAAGACTTTCTAATTACAGTAAAACATTTAATTTATACCATTAAATATTTATAGTTGAGTAAAAAACAAAAAAAAATTGTACCTGAGAATAAAATAATGTGTCCATCATTAGGTCGTTGATAAGCTGCATCTATATGAATAATACTTCGAGGTAATTTGGTAAAGAAATGGTGTATTTCCACAGGATATCCGTTTTCAACAATTCCCTTTGTTAGCAATCGCCAAATATACTGTAATAATGCATAATCATTTACTTATAAAAAAAACTATTATACGATTTACCCTGTCTTTAAAAATGAATAATTCTCCTCGCAACACAGCAACAGCATCAAAACTTCCTTCGCAGATGTTAGGAATGGCTTCTGTAGCCGAAGTCGATGTTTCGTGTTCTTTATGTTCATCAACAGTTTCATAATCTCCAGCATATGTAATCTCAGTGACTGTTGATGTTGAATACGATTCTGATTCTGTAGTTGGTAGATGTTTTGCAGTAGTTGATGTAAATCTTTCAGTAGTTTTTTCAGGAGGTTCTGGTGTAGGAACAGGATTTTCAGTTTCAGATTCTGTTTCATCTTCCTGTGGAAATTGAGGCAGTCGATCGTCTCCTTCCAATGGTGTTTGAACTAGGAAAAAATACATAAATGTGACCGATCATACGCCAGCATTTATGCATCAGTACAAGCATTTATGTATTTAATACACATAAAAAATTTAGAAAATTTGTTATCAGTTAATGAATTTTTAACTTGTTAGAAATAAAGATATAAAAAATTAAATTACGTCACATTATAGTTATTGACACTAAAACGTAATCTATTTCTTTTTCCTTAATATTAATTTTTATTCATAAATCTTTTTTCATAGGTAATTTTTGTAATATTAGGAGTCTAAAATAATCTTACAAAATTTCATATCGTCTGGAAAATATAAATTTTATAAAAATGTAGTCGCGTGGCTGAGTGTAACCGATTTCGGTTCGATAATGATGAAAAACTGATTTTGATCAAGTTTCATTCCCAAAAATCTGCTAATTTAGCAAAAAAATTAAGGTAATAAAGTAGTAGATGGCTTTACTGTTCATCCAGCGGCGTACAATAAGTGTATCAAGGTAATGAAGTTCTACTTTTAATCACGAATGTGGAATTTAGTTGCCGAGGCCGAGAAATGTAGGAAATGGTAAGTACATTCAAGTGTGAAGCGGAAGATGAAAAAGGTGGAAAATAAAATTTCCTTGTCCTTATTTTATTTATATTTATTATGTGTCATCTCAAATTTCTTCATCGGAATTATTTAATTCGTTCTTCTTCCACATACTTTTTTGTCATTATATTTACAATTTTACTATTGGACATCGTAAACCTACCCAAATTATTTTATATATACAGTACGATCAAGGTCATCTGTAGCATAAACGAATTAACAAATAGACATACATTTATCTGTCATTTGAAAAGACTATAACCGTGTGTGATACTGATAAGGATGGATATAACACGCTCATCTTTCAAAAATACAAATTGTTTCCACTAAGTTAGGACATTCCATTTTAAAATTATGCTCTTTGTTGACTATATAATTTCACTGTAACGCAAGTTTATTTGTTAATTCAGATATATTACTTTGATTCATAGCCGTACGAATAATGTTATTTTATGCCAGGGTCATTGACACTGACATTGTGTCAGTATCTTATTTTTCACATATTTGGTTTTAAATATGCTAATAAACTTACTGACTTATTTTTGAATTTTGAATACTTTTACTCTAACATATATTTTTAGAATAATAAAAAAACAGTAGTATCTTATGTCATATTTTATGGTTTATCATAAAAACTAAGTGAACGACACTACTGAATTAGTAATTTATAAAATTCGTAGATGACCTTGATCGGACATCTTTAAAAAAAAATGCTTGTACAATAATTATCATAAGGTTGGAAACAATGCGTTTACATGAAATCGTCGTATAATGGATTACTTTAGTGCCGATTTCTAAACTTTTAATGACGATTTTTGTACATTTTAGTGACGATTTCAAATAAAAATAATTTTATCTTCAGTAAATTTTTGAGATTTTTAAAACCTATATTTAATTAAATAAATAAAATAAATAAATATATCATCACGGCATATTACCCATTGCTGGGTGTGCCAATCTGCTTTGTACACCGATTTCAGTAATAATATGTTATATATAATTTATTCTTTAAAAAATATTTATTTTGTTTCTTTCTCGATTGGTGTAAAGGTTAATATTTATTTTAAGTTTGTTTTACTCTTAAAATCTTAGATGTTTCATTATGTTTTTATAAAATTTCGTATTTTTGTGGAAGTATTTAGGCAGCTATTACATAAATAGTTGCTTTTCGTATCCTTTGGCAATCGTAAAGTATGACCTTTATTTTGACATCCACTGCATTTACTGCACCGCCGCTTTTACTGCGGCCGTATTTACTTTACGACCGGAATTGTCAATCGTTTCTTTACATATCAAATAAATTTAGTGTTCTATTCATAGGCGCCGACTTTTCTCTTATCCAGGGGGGGGGGGGGGCAATTTTTTTTTCAATAAAAAAAATTACTTTTGTTTTTATTTTATTTTTTATTTGATGAAATTTATATCTTACTAAAATAATTACAGTAAAATTAAATAAAATACAGTTTAGTTTAAGTACCTATACGAATCTTATGCTTTTTATATTATTTTAAATATGTTACGCCCAACAGTGTTTTTTTTTGTTAAAAAAAGCTTTTTGAAATTGTATTTCAATCGAGCTCTTTTTTAATTTTTGTATGACAAGTATAGCGACATGATTTTTAACTTGTGTTTTTGTGTCATTAATGTATGTGAAACTAAAATGAAAATTGTCGATTTAGTGGCCATCTATCGAATAAGTTCCAAATAAAACTTAATCAGTGATGCAAATGCCATAATTTAAATATTTTAAAATTAATGAGATCGAAACAAAAGCGCTAAAAAACTGTTTAGGGGAGGGGGGGCCAAAACAGTTTCGCCCCGTCTATATTTTCTCAGGGGGGGCAACGCTCCCTTTGACCCCCCCCCTCTGCATAGTCGGCGCCTATGGTTCTATTACATACAGCTTTATAAATATATAGGGGTGCATACTCAACGCCCGAATATTAAAAACCAGAATACTCAAAGCCAGAATATTTATAACCAGAATATGCATGCATCATTCAAAAACAGAATCGCGCATTGCACAAAAGCATATTTAACTTAACCAATCCCACTCACACCTAACCTAAAGTGACCTCCGCTTGGCCACGCCCACAATTCGAGTTTTGAATGATTCGGGCGCAGCGCTTTCTGGTAATGCGCGGCTCTGTTTTTGAATATTCGGGATTTGAATGATTCTGTGCATGCATATTCTGGCTTTGAATATTCTGGTTTTAAATATTCGGGCGTTAAAGACATTCTCAATTTATAGCAGAGTATTGGAAAAAAATCGTTGTTGCTATCGTTATAGCTCATTTTTTGCTAAACAAATTAATTATTGTAGTTATTTTATTTTCATTTTTGGGTTGTAATATTCTACTCCTGCCCTGAAAAAACAATTTTATGGTTTGTTTTGCATGCTGAAAGCAAATTTTTGCAGCACGCTTCGATATCCTTGCAACGAATTTAATTATGAATGTTGCATAGAATGTTGTTGTCATATATACTCATCACAAAAAATACAAAATTGACAATAAATTATTTTAAAAATAAATCTTTATTTCCTTATTTTTCTTATATTGCAGGAGTAGAAAAAATAGTGTGTATAACACGTGTTGAAAGTCCTTTGTCGAACATAAACGATTGTAATCTTCGCTTCACTCAGGCTGTAACTTTCGTTCGGCAAAGAAACATTTTCAGCACTTGGTATATAAATAACTATTGACAGTAGGCAGATTGATTTGTGAGTTATCAAGATGATAGCACATCACTCTACAAGTGACATGAATCAATCAGATAATGAAATATATTTATAAATGAAATTTATAATCAAAATTAAATTATTTAACAAAATAAAATACTATTTTGAAAAACTAAAGAAATTATTTATTAAAAAAAAATTAAATAGTAGCGTTTAAAATCTGGACAGCTGTATATCGTCATTGTCAAAATTTGCGAATAAAAGCAAATATGGACACCCAGAAATAGGTAATAAGTCGTGATCATATATATTTATATAAATAAAAATTGGATTAGTCAAGTCAGTTTTACCAAAAGTAGAATTTGAGATCTATGAGTGTACACAGTATAGATAGAACACAACTAACATTTTTGTACTTCAAACATCAAATTTATTTGTTATTTATTTGGAAGCGATCGATATTGATAATAATGAATTTTATATTTGTTACAATTTTCAAATATGATAAAATGATTTATATACTCACTGTATAGTTGATACATGGCCATGATATCATCATACCCCAATGCGAAGGTGTTACTAAAACCTCTGTAATAAGGAAACATAATGGAATTGGAAACCGGTGAATGTCCCAAACCTAAAGAATGTCCTAATTCGTGAACAGCGACTGTGAAAAAATCTATACCATCATCATATTCTTTAGGATTTATTTTCCAGTCTTCATCATCATCAAAGTGAATATCTCCTCCCCAGCTACCTTGTTCGTAAGGGAAGAAAGCATGAGCGAGAATATTTCCAGGACCATCGAAAGGATACCTACAAAAATTATAGTTGAAAGACTGCTATTATCGCAACTTCATTTTCATTTAATATCCTTGAACCATCTGTTATGTTGATAATAAATAGTGATAAAAATGTAGTACATAATACATTATTTGTTTAGTTACGCGATATCATTAAAATATAATTTTTCTTGCAAAAATAATGATTTTAAATACCCATCACCATGTGGTCCTCTGCCAAATGCGACGACAATATCAGCAGACGGATCGCGCACATGATGGAAGTTTAATCTTGCATACTGGCCCCATGAATCCAATGCTTTTTGGATGTATTTCATTACTGCATCCTCTCCAATCTTTGGAGTCCAATTTGCTACGCTAAAACACCAAATATTCATTATAAAATTCTTAGAAGGACGGCAGAGAAAAAAAGAAAATAAAAGTCATTTATATTCCCAAACGATTTTCTGGGAAATCCAATAAAACTACAACGAAAGGTCATGATATTTATTTAATATTCGAAATAAAAAGTATAAGTATAAAATATTTTTTTCTTACAAATATGTTATATTTCTCCTCTTCCAACCTGGTGCAGCAATAATAAATCTTTTTCTTCTGTGTAGTTGTTCTGTAGGTCTTTGAATATCCGGAACTCCACATCTTGGAGATTGCATCAACTAAATTTATAAATACGTGTATACTACATATGTTTATACAAGATAATAATTAGTAACAAGGCTATTCATTCATAACAGATATATATTTCGAGTTTATCAAATTGCAAAGAAAACATAAATTTATTATTGTGTACAATTATAGCGTAATTATTTTTGTAAAGTAAGTCAATGAGATAAAAAATTATCGAAACGTGCAAGATTTTTTTGGAAAGTTGTTATCAATACATGTTAAAACTTACTCTTATAGTGGCATTATCAATTAGTCCAGTTTCTGGGATGGCACCAAATTTTTGAACGTTTTTGATAGCCTCAACTACGGCGGTTTCACTATAGATAGCTTCCGAATCTTCTGTCCCTTGCTCTAGGTAGCCAAATTTTCTCATAAATTTAAACTGGAACAAAATGTAAGTTTAAATTGTAACAAAAATTACTTATCTTACCGCTTCTAATGGCGGGATCGGCGAACATGTAATAAAGTTCAAAATTATGATAAATATTACTGATAACAATAACATATTTCTGTTAAAAAATAATCTTAACGGCAAATTTGAAAAGCAGTACGCGATGCATTTATATTAGATATTGGAATGTGCGTAAGGCCGAACGTTTTTACTGTCTGATTTGTTGCGATGAACTGACTGCAGTTTTTCTTCAACTCGGGTGATGATTCAGTCTTAATATTTTTTTATAAAAGGAAAAAACTAAATGTACGACATATATAATCCTTGGTATTAAAATCTGCTTTAAATTTTTAGCGGTTTTATTATGACAAAGGAAAATTTAAATTTGTTGCGGTAAATGACTAATTTTGAAAGACAGACAGGTATTTGTGGTGAATAATATTCCTCATTTTATAATTTTTGCGAATGGAATGAAAAATGTTTGTAACGGAAACGGATATATTTCAACATTACCAAAAAATATGAATAAGATAAACATTTTAAAAAGGAATTTTTATTTGTACCTTTGAATATATAATACATATGTATTATATATTCAAAGTTTGTACGTAATGTTGGATATATTCATCATTACTCGAATACTCATTTTGAAGTTTTCTCAATCAAGTATCGAATGGTTTCCCTCCATAGAAACAAACGTAACAAAATAAAATAAATATATCAAAACGTAATCAAAACGAAAAGTATTACAAGTTAAATATACTAATAACCTTAAAAAGAAGCGAAAATGTATATGAGCAAACCTAATTTTTCATTGCTGGATCCAGAGCCGTCATTACAAAGTATAGTTAACACTGAGCCCACCGACCCAAGATCTCATCTAAGAGCAACAGAAATTCATCATGAATTCAAAAAAGAAGAACCCCATATTGACCGTAGACACACGACTTATGAACGAGCAACTTCTATTCCATTTGTAAATGATACTGTATTTAATAATGTAATATATTCTAATATATTTCATTATAGTATCCTGTATGGACTTTTGGAATTGACATTTTAACTAAAATAATAAATTTGACAACTACGACGAATGAATGGAAGATTTGCTACACTGTCTGTCAACTTGGCGTTGTATATAATCACTCCACGAAAAGAATGGATTTTTTAATGGGACATGTATGTAAATATATTAATTTATATTAATAGTTTTAACAAGAGAATAAACAATAATTGTACAAATTATTATAATCTATGCCACTAAACTTTACTATAAGTATACTTGTACAACTTTTTAAGACTTTATTCCTTATCCTTACAATCTTAATTTATAAAAAAAAAGGAAATAAAAAAATATGTAAAGGCCTGCATAAAATCGCTTACCCTCAATATCAAACAAATATATCATTCCTTGATATATTTTACACATTTGACCTATTTAATTATTTTTCTTTATTTTATTTACTAAAAATATAATTACAGCAAAATCTCATAACGAGTATTGCAACTGACGAAACTGGCGAATGGTTGATTTCAGCAGACAATGGAAAAGATAATAAAATTATTGTGTGGGACCTTACGAACCAGTATAATCTACATTTCTAATAAAATATTTCTTAATATCTGTGAATCAGTTTTCCAGTTCGTACAATATTCGAGCCACACCCAGGAGGTGTAATGCAAGCAGGGATGAGTCAAGATGCGAAGTATTTAGTTTCTATAGGGAATGAACCCGACCCTGTTATAAAATTTTGGTTGTGGACTCTTGGAAATGAAAAACCTGATGGTAAAAACAGAATAAATTATTTGTTTTTAATGTGTTTAAAATTATATTTCCAGCTATTTATATTGCAAAAAAATCTTACGGACCAGTAATGAACATAGAATTTAATCCCAATAATACAATGATGTTTGCTGTTACATTTTCACACGCTATATTATTTTGCACTTTGGTAAGTATATGTATTAGTTATTTTAATATTATTAAATATTGCGGCGTGTAAGGTATTGGCATGTATTTTTTAGGGTACCTTTATATACAGGATATGGCCATGGGGCAATATCGCCGCCATAAACAAGCCAATGTCAAACATACTGATAATTCATTTCCCTATTTATTTGTAAGAAATGTGATATTATATTATACAGGAATATTAAATAATCACACTATGAATCTATAATTTATTTAAGAGATACACAATCATTATTATTATGATATAGATTTAGAGGTTATGTAGAGCATATGATATAGGTTGTTATTATCACATCAAATTTAATAACTGTGGTTATTATTTATACAATAAGTATATATTTTAAACTTACCTTTTAAAATTTTTAATGTTCGTGCTTAATATTGGTAATTTTTATGTATTTTCAATATTGCCAGTCATCGTAGTCAGTATCTCAAGAAAATATACAAATAAATAAAATAAAAGTATTACAACACTTTAAATAAATATTAGAAGTATATTTAAATGTGTTTTGTATTAAAATAAAACAAGTAGCCACGAAAATACATAATAATTTACGCAACAACGAATATGACAGTGGCCCGCTAATGGCGGACGAAACGCGAGCCACGTCATGGCCATACCCTGAGTATATATGTACTCTAGTATTTTTTATTACCTTTATAGATTCATAGTGTGATTATTTAATATTCCTGTATAAAGTATCACATTTCTTACAAATAATTAGGGAAATGAATTATCAGTGTGTTTGACATTGGCCCGCTTATGGCTGCGATCTTGCCCCATGGCCATATCCTGTATGTAAAGGTACCCTAGTATTTTTTAGGGTACCTGTATACTCAGGGTATGGCTATGAGGTGCTCGCGTTTCGTCCGCCATTAGAGGGCCACTGTCATATTCGTTGTTGTTGCGCAAATTATTATGTATTTTCGTGGCTACTTGTTTTATTTTAATGCAAAACACATTTAAATATACTTCTAATATTTATTTAAAGTGTAAGTAATACTTTTATTTTATTTATATGTATATTTTCTTGAGATACTGACTACGATGACTGGCAATATTGAAAACACAAAAATTACCAATATTAAGCACAGACATTTAAATTTTTAAAAGGTAAGTTTAAAATATATACTTATTATGTAAATAATAACCACAGTTATTAAATTAGATGTGATAATAACCTATATCCTATGCGCTACATAACCTCTAAATCTATGTTATAATAATAATTGTGTATCTCTTAAATAAATGAATTTTTATTACCTTTTTAGAGTCATAGTGTGATTATTTAATATTCCTGTAAAATATAATATCACATTTCTTACAAATAAATAGGGAAATGAATTATCAGTATGTTTGACATTGGCTTGTTTATGGCGGCGATATTGCCCCATGGCCATATCCTGTATATAAAGGTACCCTAGTATTTTTAAGATCGCATAATTTATAGAATTGTGTATTTCTTATAGTACTGTATTATATTTAATTTTCTTCTTATAATATTTTATAGTAGGTTTTATATTATCTATTAAGGGTAAATTAATGTAAATTGCTAGTACACTTTTATAAAAATTTAACTTAAATTGTATAACCACTTCAGTTTTAGATGATATCTTCAAAAAAATAATTAAAATAGCAAAATTTTATGATTATATTTCGTATTTACTTGTGAACATTAGTATAGGATGTATTCGTGGAAGTTATGATAACTTAAATGATATTGTTGTGAACATTTATAAAACTAACCTCGTTTTGAAATAAAGTTTTCTTTGAAATATAATGAATAAATCTTCAAAGTACACAAGATGGATATATTCATTTATAATTTTCTGATTCACGCACTGTATTATTATCTTTTTTCATCTTGTCAGGCGTATTTTTAATATAAACACGAACTTTTCGTTTACGCGGGAATTCGTGACAACATAATTTATTACCTTTCTAACGTGACAATGTGCATTCAAGTAAGCAGCAATAATTGTTAGTCATATTACAATATATGTCACTTTAGATACACAAATGCGTATAATATTTAACAAATTTCTGAAATTATATACTTTAATACAAAGTCAACCTGTAGTTCATTATTTTGCCACCAGATGTCATATCGCTTAGCAATACACTAGGGTACCTATATACTCAGGGTATGGCCATGACGTGGCTCGCGTTTCGTCCGCCATTAGAGGGCCACTGTCATATTCGTTGTTGTTGCGCAAATTATTATGTATTTTCGTGGCTACTTGCTTTATTTTAATCAAAACACATTTAAATTTACTTCTAATATTTATTTATAGTGTAAGTAATACTTTTATTTTATTTATTTGTATATTTTCTTGAGATACTGACTACGGTGACTGGCAATATTGAAAACACATAAAAATGATCAATATTAAGCACAAACATTTAATTTTTTAAAAGGTAAGTTTAAAATATATACTTATTATGTAAATAATAACTACAGTTATTAAATTTGATGTGATAATAACAACCTATATCATACGCTATACATAACCTTTAAATCTATGTCATAATAATAATTGTGAATCTCTTAAATAAATGAATTTTTATTACCTTTATAGATTCATAGTGTGATTATGTAATATTCCTGTATAATATAATATCACATTTCTTACAAATAAATAGGGAAATGAATTATAAGTATGTTTGACATTGGCTCGCTTATGGCGGCGATCATGCCCCATGGCCATACCCTGTATATAAAGGTACCCTACAATACACGTCAATTGGTGTTATGCTTTGTAAGAAATGGAGTATTAGTATTTGAATAATATACTTGCATCTGCTGTCTCCTATGTAAAGAACGCAAACAAACACGTGACTTTAGCGGCCTTGAAATCAACTGTTTTGTGTGCGCCTCACTGAATGTTTTGATTTCGGCTGGCCAGAAAGAGAACTAGAGATAGAGATATATTTAGTCTAGTTCGAGCATTTCTTACTAGATGCCATCCAAAATTTAAGCGCCAATACGATGAAAAGTTTATCGTTATAAAAATAAAAAAAAATCTGTTGTGGCCAGCACAATACTTCTCGCCACTTCCTTTTTTTTTTTGGTTACATAAGTATAGGGCGCGAACAGTCATGTTACATTTTTGGCCTTGACAAGCAGGTGTGGGAGCCCGTTTCAGAATGATAATTATTAATTATGTACATAGATGTCAAATGTCAGAATTTTTCATTAAAAATTTCAAGATTTTCTGAATTCACGTAGTTAATTTGTCACCAGGAGTGTGGAATTTACTTGTCGAAGAAAATAAACCACATGATTCCCTGTAGTGATGTCTGAAGGGCTTGGTTATTTCTATTTTTAGTAATTTTTCTTTTCCCACAATTATTATTTTGCGATGAAGTACTGCATGATATGTGGACATTTCTTTCTCCACTTTCATACAATATTTATTTGCTTCTTCCACAGAGCCTACAATAATTACAAAACTATGCATTATAAATTATTTACAATGCACAAAACTTTCAAGTAGAGAGTATGAGAAATACATTCTATTTATTTTGCTGTAATTACTTTTCATTTTAGAGAAGAGTTATTGTAAATACAAAAATAAAAATATAATTCTTTCGACTTACCAAATGATTATATGATATATATATCTCCACCTCATACTCGAGTATTCAGATCTGAATTGGGCTGCTGTGAATTATTAATTGCCCGTACTAATTTGTTTTTCTTGTACTTTAAATTTTCCGGCCAAGCGCAATAAATTTTATTGTTTTTACTTCGCAACCAACATTGCGGCACAGTTTGGATCGAATTTGTATCAATAAATTCAATGACAGCAAATGCCATTCTATACAAAAGAGAAATTAAGTTTTCATTTAAAAAAAAAATGCAACTTTTACTTGGTCAAGATCACCAAAATCGAAATAAATTTTTAATATTCACTGTGATGTTTCGCTGTCAATGGTTTACTTGAAACTACAAAACCAATTGCTCTAGAATACCTTGAAAGGGAAACAATAGGGAAGATGTAGAGATTCTTGGAAAATTTAGGAAAGTGGGATTTTTGGACATATGGGAAATGCTCAGGTAAAATCGTAAAACTGTAGATAAGTCTCTTTGTTTTTATATTATGTATTTCCCTTTATTTATTCATTTGCTTTTGTAAACACTACTAGGTTTTGTTTAAATTGTCGAAAATTAAAATGTCCATGATTTTTATATCAAAAAATATAACAGATATAAATTTGTTTCTGTTTCGCATTAATAATTATGTAAACATGTAATATGTTTTAAATAAATAAAATATAAATATTACCACGGCTTACCCATATCTGGGTGTGCCAAAATCTACGAATACAAGCAGATTAATATATACTTATTCATAGATTTTGGTAATGATGATACTTAAATATAATATATATAGGCTGAGTCACCGAATTGCGAGAGACTCATATTAATAAACTAATTTACTTAATCCCTCTGTTATTAATAATAACCTGGCTAATGAAAATACTATCATTACTGCAATTGTTTCTTATTCAAAAAATAATATCCATGGTATACTAGATTTAATTTTTAGTTAAATTTATAAATTTAGAGAAAAATGGTGAAAATCTCCAAAATTATTGGTTTTAGGCATGGGATACCCTTAATAACATATGAAGATAATACAAAAATACACACAACTAAATAATAAAATATAGGGTGTTCCATTTGAAAATGACGAGTTATAGTCATTTGAAATTGAGCACATTTGATTCGCTTTATTACATTTAAAAAAAAATATGTCAGAATATAGAGTATAATTACAGTTATACAGAAAAGAAAATTCTTAATTCTTACTATTAAAATAACTTCAGTAAGCCTTTATAAAGCAATGCGTGTATTCGGTCTTTTTTAGAGAAAAAACGGAATAACTTGGCAACGCCGTGGAAAACTGAAACAAAATTCATATGTTCGTATAGGCGAATAAAATACAATTCAAAATATATAAAATATATAGGGTGTTCCATTTAAAAAAAGACAATCAATTCTCTCCGAGCCGTAATGCAACACCCTGTATATGTGAAAATAATTTTACGTTATGCTCCTTGAGTACAATAAATTTTTTAAAGATGTCCGATCAAGGGCAGCTGTATCACGAACGAATTAACAAATAGGCATACATTTATCTCTTTCTTTTGCAAAGGCTGTAAGAGTGTGTGATAAGGATGGATATAACACGCTTGTCTTTCAAAAATTCATATTGTTTCGAATAAGTTTGGACATTCCATTTATAAACGATGCTCGTTATTGATAATACTTTCGCTGTAACGTAAGTTTATTTATTAATTCAGATACATTACCTGGATTCATAGCCGTACGTATAACGTTATATTCTGTTAGAGTCACTGACACTGACATTGTGTCAATATCTTATTTTTAACATATTTGGTTTTACATTTGCTTAGAAACTTACTAGTTGACTTATTTTTGAATTTTGAATGTTTTTCCTGTAATATATAGTTTTATAATAATAAACTAACCGTAGTATTTACGTACCCTCATAAAAACTAAGCAAACGACACTACTGAATTTGTCATGATGGGCGGAGCAAAAATCTGAATTCATACAATTCGTAGACAACCTTGATCGGACATCTTTCAAAATTTTTACTGTAGACGAATAAATTCTGTTAATAAACTTATGCTGTATTTCTAACGACAAGGGAGATATCGAAGACGGCGATTTCGGTGACTCACCCTGTATATGTATATAAACAATTGTTTTATATTTTTGCATAAAGAATTGATATTTAAGTAAAAATAATATATACCTTCGTGTCTTATAAATTGTCATATTAAATAAATTTAAAATTTGAATATGAATTTTTTATTATATTAAAAATAAAGTAAAAATAATCGTCGTAAAGATGTTAAATTAGGCGTTTAAAAAAGGTTTAAATAGACCTCATTGTGGACCTCATTATGACCACATAAAGTCGTCACATGGACGTCACAGCGACCACAAATCTGACGTCTAAATAGCCCTATTTCTGACCAAAAATCAACGTTGCAAAGACATCGTATAGCCGTCAGATTAGACGTCTAAAAAGTCCTATTTCAGACCAAAAATCAACGTCGCAAAGACGTCGAATGGCCGTCAGATTAGACGTCTAAATTGTAATGACAATATTCAATCATTTAGTGATGACATTCCAGATACTCAATACGATTTAGATTGTCTTAAGATAGAGAAAATCACAGAAACCGAAGTATTAAATGCAATAAAATCAATTAATTCGCGAGCTGCTACTGGACCAGATCTCATTCCTGGTTTCATAATTAAAGGCTGTGCAGAAATTATAAGTAAGCCACTCAGTATAATTTTTAACGCTGCATTAAAGGAAAACCGTTTTCCCACAAAATTAAAATTAGGTCGGGTATGCCCCATATTTAAAACAGGAAATCCTAGGAATATAGAAAACTACAGACCTATAACAATATTACCGGTTGTAGCAAAAGTCTTTGAAAAAATATTGTATAATATATTATCTACTCATACACAAAGAGTGATTGTAGAAGAACAACATGGTTTTGTGAAACATAGGTCTACAGTTACTAATTTATGTACTTTTTCTAATGAAATCGCAACTGCCGTAGACAATAAAAATCAGTTTGATGTTATTTTCACCGACTTACAAAAAGCTTTTGACAAAGTTAATCATACAATATTAATTGGAAAATTAAGATTATATAATATAAATAATAACTTACTGATATTTCTCAATACGTACTTAAGTAATCGTAGACTTCATGTCGTGTATAATAATGTTGCATCTAATGAATTTGTGCCACTCTCTGGTGTACCACAAGGCTCACTATTAGGCCCATTATTATTTATACTTTTTATTAACGATGTCACACAAGTAATAAAAAATTCTAAATGTTTGCTATATGCTGATGATCTAAATATTTTTGCAGAAATATCATCAGTACATGACTGTGAAAATCTTCAATTAGATATAAATAGTGTGGTTTCGTGGTGCAATAAAAACAGATTACTACTAAATACTAATAAATGCAAATCAATGACCTTCACTAGAAAGAAAATATCGATTAGTTATAATTATCATATAAATAATACTATGTTGAACAAAGTGGAGGACACATTAGATCTCGGAGTTAGATTTGAAAACAATTTTAAGTTTAAAAAGCACTATGTATATATCACAGAAAAAGCTTATGGTAAATTAAATTTTATTTTCAGACAAAGTAGATATTTTAGTGTGGAAACAATAATTACTTTATATAATTCATTAGTCAGATCATTACTAGAATATTGCTGTATTGTTTGGAATCCTACTTCATTTGTAGATACAGATATGTTAGAGAAAGTGCAAAAGAGATTTCTACGATATTTGTATTATAAAAGATTCTTCTCATTCCCATTTATGATCTCATATGATATACAAACCAAATTATTTCAAGTCAATACGCTTAAAGATAGGCGAGATATGTTCTCAGTTATATTCATCTGGGACATAATTCATAACAAAATTATAGTACCAGAATTGTTAAGTTGTATCCCGTTTCATGTACCGAATATTCAGTTAAGACCTAGGAATATAATATTTCACGTAAAAAATAGTTGCTCCCCGTTAATGAATTGTTTAAATATTGTAAATAATGTAAATGATTTTGATATTACAGTAAGTAGTAGACAATATATTAAAAATTACTATAATAAGTAAATTATAATAATAATGTATGTATATGTTTGTATATGTATCTATTTCATACTGTTAATATGTAATTGGGATTGTACCTGTTTATTGGCAGTCTAAATAAATTATTATTATTATTATTATTAAATAGACCTATTTCAGATCAAAAAATCAACGTCGCAAAGACGTCGTATAGCCGTCAGATTAGACGTTTAAATAAACCTATTTCAGACAAAAAATTAACGTCGCATAGTCGTCAAATTAGACGGCAGTAAATGACTTAAATTCAACCTAAAATCGACGTCACTTTTTGGTCGACCGTCGATCAGTGTTACTTGGGTAATTACTAGCTATCATTCTGACATGGGCCTCCATATCTGCTTGTCAAGGCCAACAAAGTCACATAACTGCTCGCGCCCTAATGTATTTAACATTTCTTGTATACCTACACTCTACACCAAAAATTCTACTTATATCCATATTTCCAATTTAAATTCATTCTATGAAGAAATTTTGTGCTACTCTTCTAATTTTTCGAGATGTTTCCAATTCATTGTGTAATATACCTATAATATTAAATATTTAACTATTAATACATTAAGAAATAATATAATGTATATACTTCCAAGAAAAAGTCTTCAGTAATATCTCCGGATTTCTGACACTGCCATTTATCTGTCAGTTACAAAAAAAAAAAATTTTCAACTATTTTCCATGGCATTCTTTCGGCTGTAAATTTTATTACAACATTATTTTTTTATATACATATTATATTTCTTTTATCTCTAAATCTATAGAATATATAACAAAATATTTAAATGTATCAGATAGAGAATTTTTTTTTTTAATATTTCCAAGAAAATTTTTCATAAAATAATATTTAGAAGATTTTTTTTTCAAGAATCTTCTACTTCCGGTTGTCCAATTGTTATCAAAACCTTTTCAGATCTTCCCATGAATGTCCGATTGGGAAATACGTAGTTAAACAAATATAAAGTCTTATAGTTTTTGAGTAATCGTCCTTCCAACATCCCACATACACATACACACACGCACACATACACACACACACACATCCACACACACACACACACACACACACACACACACACACACAGACATCACCGTAAAAATGTTAAAATCGGATTGTAGGGACCTTAAAACGTGCTTATTCAATAAAATCTGGATATGCGATTTTTAGCATGAATCCAATACCTCTCTTAGCGAGAGGTAAAAATTCAACGTAAAATATATATTGTCTTATAATTACAAAATACAAAATTATTGACTTTACCGAACAATAAATATGTACGAAAACAAACTAATCTCACAACCGACAAATCAGTTCAAAGTTACATTAAATTTCTTTTTTTTTCTTTCTCATAGTATTCTAAATAGTCGGAAACCCTTTTCAGACCTATTCTAGCAAAGGCATTTTTATATACATTTTATAAGTGACGAGATCCACTAGTAGTTCGCCATTTGACTCCAAATATTGAAAGCCAGAAATTTGCTACAAGATATTTTAACACCTTTGCAGGATCATATACTTGATCAAGACCTCTACATAATTTTCAGCTTTAAGTTGTCCATAATCATTTCTATCTTCTTAATCAGTATCATCCAAAAACCGTTCATAACTCGCACACAGTACACATGTTAACAGTTCTTTATTATTTTCCGTTTTTATTCTGGCGTAAATTAATAAATGTCAAAATGACATCTAAACGCTCTATCCGTTATTCAAGCTACAGCACAGATTGGAAATCGCAGATGAATCTGTCACGTGATCAGATATCAGATTGCTCAGACCGCTCGACAGATTTAAATACCGAACGCACCCTGTGAGAGAACGAAGTTCATCTGCGCCAACTTCATGGCCAAGATTTGATTGGCTGAAACTGGAAATAAACGAGGCGTTGGGCGATGTATGAATATTAGGACGATGCAATGCGTATTCTCGAGTATAGATTTATAATTATAGACAAAATTCTACAAATGATTTTATAATACGCATTAATAACGATAATTTAGCAATACTTACAAACAAAATTCAGTAGCGGATTTTATAATAAACAGTAATAATGATAATTTAACAATTTTTAATATGATTTATATATAAAAATATAAAAGCACATATTCTTATACTAAGTTAAGCTGTCCCTAGCTAAATAACAATATTTATAGTATAAAAATTATCACGAATCTGGAAGTTTTATTAATGGAAAGAATTCAACAAATGATTTTATAATAAAAGTTACAATGATAATTTATATACAAAGATTTGAAAGTAAAGAATCACACGTTCAATAAAGCTTTATTAAATTAACCCATTCCTAGCCAAATAAATGTGTATATAGTATATTTTTTGTATAATTTTAAATTCAATAAAATTGAAAAACTAAGTATTATTCAATTAAACCAAGAACCAAGAACCCAATAAAACCTAAAAAAACCGAATAAAACTTTTGGCTAGGATAAAAAAACCATGACTGTCAGCTCTGATATATGTATGTATGTTTTATTTTTCACAGCAAGAAAATGAATTAAAAGTTAAGGAAGCACATATACCTCGCAGTCGAATGAGAAATTTTGGCGATTATTCTCAATCTATATATGGTCTGCGAATGTATAATTGTTATACCGCCACTTCACATGGATGGGTAATTACTTGGGGCCAAAAGTTCCATAAAGTTGCTTACAAATCGCTACCAATTACCAATAATAAAGTGTTTTTAAGAGCTATAAGATTAGAGGCATGTGGTATAAAGAACATATGCTATGTTGATGGGTAAATTATACATAGATTAAATATAAGATTTTCGTGTTATTCATTGAAAATATTTTTTGTTGTAGATTTATTCAGACACTTAATTACCATGGCAAAATTTGTTTTTATGACAAGGATTTGAAAATTTTATATTATTCAATTAAAGTAGAATTACCACCTTCAGTAGCTATTTGCTTTAATTTAAAACCGAGAAACTACACTATCCTGGACTATGAAAAAGGTAAAACAATATTTTATTAACCTGAAATGTACGTTACTATAAATGTGACAAATTACCTGTTAAGGGACACGTGACATATGTAAAGTGCAAAAATAATAGGTAAGAAGAATTATTAGTGAATTGTGACGGGAACGTAAAAGGTTTGGAAAGGTTAGGGATAATAATTGTACATCCACTGAATTATTGTTTAGTGCAGTGTTTCTCAATCTTTTTAATATCGCGACACACTTTCCGAAGAAATATTTTTCGCGGCACACGTTCAAAGTAAGTAAATTAAATGAACGAAACATAACTTCTACAAAATTTGTAATTATAATAACTTCTGTCCAGAACAAGCAATTATAATGTGTGGACATGAGAAAACATTTTTTTTTTCAAATAGTATCTGTTCAGTAAAACTTTATGGGGAGATTTATACACACCATTTTAAACGAAAAAAAAAAATAGTATCAAAATACATATTTTTATTCACAAGCCGTGTCCGAATAAACTTAATTTAAAGATTTGTTAAAAACAGTTATGTTATTTCAAGAAATGATCGTCAGTTAACTGTCAAATATCTATTTTAGTTGATGTAATAGTTTACTCGGCGTTTGTTTGCTGAAATAATCGCATACTATATCCAATTTACCACGTCTTTATATGAAATTTAGTCGGGCACCAAATGCATAAATTTCAATTTTTGGCACTCAAAAATCTCCTTGTATAAAGCACCCCATAAAGTTTTGTGGGACAATAATAGTACTTGAAAAAAAAACCTGTTTTCCTGTGTTGAATGCTTGTGTTCACCTTGTATAATAAAAAAATGAGAAAAATTAAAAATAATTTATCATTAAAATAATAATATATGATACAGACCAAGTGATTGTCTACAAAAAGTTACAATTAATGTAAGATGTTTTGTTATTTTTTCAATATTAGACATTATTTCGGACGGAGCAACTGCCAGTTCGTTCCCGAGATATGCTATTCTGATTTTTCATGTTCATGAGAGTTGAAAATCTTAAGTTTTGTAGAATTTCGCGGCACACTTAAAGAATTTCGTGACACACTTTTGTGCCGCGGCACACTCTTTGAGAAACACTGGTTTAGTGTGTACAGGATGCAACGTGGAATAAATTCGACTTCCTTGTATGAAAAAGATTCTTATTATGCATACAGAAAATTTATGTATACTCATTTTTTTTTTTTTCCAAAAATGGCATTCCAATGTGATGACGTCATTTAGTTAATTTATATGAGCCAAGGAGTGAAGCAGATTGATCTAGTCGACGGAGCTGACATCTATAGTCAAAATTATGAACTCTCGGGCAAGAATGTTATACCATGTTCCACCTTAAGCCTGATTTGTAGATTGCATAGAATAGAATGGAATAGAATTGCACAGGGAATAGAAATATAAACCAATGTAAATGCATGGAACCATTTATATTTGCATAGAATGAAATAGAATAGAATGGAATAGAATAACCAAAATTTATTTATTCTATTCCATTCGGCTTGCTCCGTTAATATTCGTATGACTGGTACGACTTCGTTGCTTTTGGTCTTTGAATAAAAAGACATATGTCTTTTTATTCAAAGCTTTTGGTCCATCCCTTAACCTAAAAACTTACTGTGGACAATAGTTTTTCTGCAGAAATACTATCATTTTTTGCAAAAACAAACAATGATATTATTTACTCGGTTCTAAATGAAATTAGTGAAATATGTTGGATTATAATTCGTTTGTTGGTTTTAATCATAATTCAGTAGTTTTATTTTTTATTTCCAAATAATATATTATTAAGAACATTTGCGCCTCTAGTGAGCAATGCTCAAACTAGACTAAACATATCTCTATCTCAAGTCTCTATCTGGCCAGCCGAAATCAAAACAAACCAAATGAAATTATGTCTAGTTATATTTCGTCGTTGGTATAACAGGCCAGCTATTCGAGTTGCATAAGTCTAATTAACGACAAAATATAACTAAACAAAGTGACAAAACTTTATTTGGTTTGTTTTGATTTCGGTTGGCCAGACAGAGACAACTAGAGAGAGAGATATAGAATAGAACAGAATAGAACAAGTTTATTATGCCTTCCAGGACATGACCTGATACATAAGGGTTCAGTACAGTATAATACAATATAATATATTTTTTTACTTAAAGAACAAACATACATATAGATATAAATATAATTATGATTATTACACAAAGCTTAAAACTATGAACTATATAAAACAAAATACAAATAGACTATTTATTTATTTAATATAAATGACCTCAGTTTTAATGCATTTGCTAGAAAATAGTATAAATTTTGTGCCTGACTTTTATTCTCTATATTGAAATGTAAAAAAAAAGGTTCATTAATATTAGGGAGCCAGGTTTCTCTTAAATGTGTATAAATTGGACAAGTACACAATATGTGTTTTAGGTCTTCCATTTCGTACTTATTACATAGACTACATTTTCTCTCATCTTAGAGTGGTTAGGAATAAGTAAGGTAGTTATATCGTGAAACCATTTAACCCAGAATTAATTAAAATTTTAAGTACATCTCAACTGAAGTATAATCTACCTGCTCTCCAAGTTTTAAAACAATGGACCACGCGGTACCTGAGATATTTGCAATTAAATTTGGCCTTTTTAACACGTGAAGAATAGGAAATAGCAAAATAAACACAACATTTTAAAGTATAACTTTTATAGCCATACCGACATTTAATCGAAAAACTAGTATGCTATAGAAAACTAATTAACGGATTTTATGTAAAATTTTGAAAAATATTTTCCATCCAGATTTAATTTTATTACCTCTAGAAAATTATAATCTGAAGATACGATAAATAGGTAGAATTATACTTGACAACCAGGTACAATCGTTCCAGTTGGAGTATCAAGTATCAGTTAAGTTAACACCCGCTTGGTATTAACGAATAAGAGAAATTTCAGACGTACATTCGATGGAAATATTTTTTAAATTGGTATTTTACGTGAAAAGCATGAAAACTTTAGACAGTATAATACTAGTTTTGTAATTTTAAGAAAGAAATATATTAATTTGTTTTGCAGTTTCTATTTGTAGTTTAGAATTAGTATTATATCTCAAAATATCTTATTACTTTTATACCCGAATGTACCAATAAATGTCTAGGTGCGACGTTGCCACAGTTATTCTCCAACATTCATACTGTAGCGTGAGTACATTGAAATACGACGGAAAAATAAAGAAAATTAATCTGTTACAGTGTTTGATATTAACTTTTAACTATTTTGATGCAATCTGTGTATACAGGGTGAGTCACCGAAATCGCCGTCTTCGATATCTCCCTTGTCGTTAGAAATACAGCATAAGTTTATTAACAGAATTTATTCGTCTACTCAAGGAGCATAAAGTAAAATTATTTTCACATATACAGGATGTTGCATTACGGCTCGGCGAGAATTGTTTGTCTTTTTTTAAATGGAACACCCTATATATTTTTATATATTTTGAATTATATTTTATTCACCTATACGAACATATGAATTTTGTTTTAGTTTTCCACGGCGTTGCCAAGTTATTCCGTTTATTCTCTAAAAAAGATCGAATACACGCATTGCTTTATAAAGGCTTACTGAAGTTATTTTAATAGTAAGAATTAAAAAATTTCTTTTCAGTATAACTGTAATTATACTCTATGTTCTGACATATTTTTTTTTAAATGTAATTATACAGGCTGTTCAATAAAGCGAATCAAATCTGCTCAATTTCAAATGACCATAACTCGTCATTTTCAAATGGAACACCCTATATTTTATTATTCAATTGTGTGTATTTTTGTATTATCTTCATATGTTATTAAGGGTATCCTATGCCTAAAACCAATAATTTCGGGGATTTTCACCATTTTTCTCTAAATTTATATATTTACTTAAAAATTAAATCTAGTATGCCATTGATATTATTTTTTGAATAAGAAACAATTGCAGTAATGACTGTAGTTTCATTAGCCAGGTTATTATTAATAACAGTGGGATTAAGTAAATTAATTTATTAATATGAGTCTCTCGCAAGAAGAACTTACGAATATGGTGTACGCACTTGGAAAAGCGGAAAGAAACCCTCTTTTGTCGTACTGAACATGACCAGTTCTTTCAAAACTTTCCCTTAGTTTTTCAAAAGAACGCGGATTTGGATCTCGTCTTCCCGGAAACCGCTGTGCATAAATTCTTGATGCCAAAAGAGGGTTTGTTTCCGCTGCTTCAAGTGCGTACACCATATTCGTAAGTTCTTCTTGCGCACTCTCCACGTCAGCATTGAGTGCCCGTGAGGTGATGCCTGGCCTGACCAGCATACACCATATTCGTAAGTTCTTCTTGCGAGAGACTCATATTAATAAATTAATTTACTTAATCCCTCTGTTATTAATAATAACCTGGCTAATGAAAATAATATCATTACTACAATTGTTTCTTATTCAAAAAACAATATCAATGGTATACTAGATTTAATTTTTAGTTAAATATATAAATTTAGAGAAAAATGGTGAAAATCCCCGAAATTATTGGTTTTAAGCATAGGATACCCTTAATAACATATGAAGATAATACAAAAATACACACAACTGAATAATAAAATATAGGGTGTTCCATTTGAAAATGACGAGTTATGGTCATTTGAAATTGAGCAGATTTGATTCGCTTTATTGAACAGCCTGTATAATTACATTTAAAAAAAAATATGTCAGAACATAGAGTATAATTACAGTTATACTGAAAAGAAAATTCTTAATTCTTACTATTAAAATAACTTCAGTAAGCCTTTATAAAGCAATGCGTGTATTCGATCTTTTTTAGAGAATAAACGGAATAACTTGGCAACGCCGTGGAAAACTAAAACAAAATTCATATGTTCGTATAGGTGAATAAAATATAATTCAAAATATATAAAAATATATAGGGTGTTCCATTTAAAAAAAGACAAACAATTCTCGCCGAGCCGTAATGCAACACCCTGTATATGTGAAAATAATTTTACGTTATGCTCCTTGAGTAATCGAATAAATTCTGTTAATAAACGTATGCTGTATTTCTAACGACAAGGGAGATATCGAAGACGGCGATTTCGGTGACTCACCCTGTATAATATAATGTTAAAAAATATAAGTTATTGCAAATATAAACTGCATTAGCTTAATTTTTATTTTGAACATAGAACAAGTTTTTTAATAGGTACACTCGAGTGACAACTACCTTAATAGAAGAACTGAAAATGGAACTCTATGCCAACCAAGTTATTTTCACAGAATTTGTACTAAATTATTGTTATAGTGCAACAAAAAAAACCGGGAAAAATATTTGGGCCAAAGTTATTATTTGTACCTGTATAAAAAACATGAAACAATATATCTTTTTGGTATTCCTATTTATAAACAAACCATACCATCCCCCATTTTTAAAACACTATCATCTCACATCGTGACAGCTATGACCTTGAGACTTCAACCCCACAATAATATACCTATTAAACTATGTAAGCTGAACGACCCCTATCTTTCGTATAAGGAGACAGTGTCCGCAAGATAATTATCCCTATTTTTGTCTGGCAATCGAACACGTGTCTACAAGCGCAGGGGCGCCCAGCCGATAGGGGAAAAACCATGGAGGTATGAATAATATGCAGTGAGTATTTGCAATCACTAGTAAAGTCAGTTCCACCTCTACAATGTGCCTCATATCATTTTGAAATTACAAGATTATTGTCAATTGTGAATTAAAATGTTTTTGCACATCGACGTTTGTTGGAGAAGCGTTTGCCGTTTGCCACTTTTTGATATATTTCGTGTTTTATATTAGTTTTTCTTTAGATGTTTCGCGAATCCCCACTACATTGTGCCCTAATACCGTACCTGCGTCCGTCCCCACCGGGTTGCTTTGCATTTGCCCATAGTTCAAGTTTACGCTCTCTCTCTCTCTCTCTCTCTCTCTCTCTCTCCATATTAATCCTATCTCCATGCGAATAACCATGGAGGTAGGAATAAATATGGAGGGAGTATTTGCAATCGCTAGAGAAACCGCTTTCCCCTCTACATTGTGACCGTTGTCAGTTTGAAGTTACAAGGTTGTTGGTGTCATCTAACGTTTAGCTTTGTTTGTTTTTAAACGTGTTGTGGATAAGTGTTTACCGTTTGTGACTTTTTAATATATATCGTGTTTGTTTTATATTGACTTTTCTTAAGTGCTTTGGTGAAAATTAAGATTTTTATTCATAAGAGTTATGAAATATTGTTTTATTTTAATACTTTAACTCAACGTGTATTTTGTGTTTATAGGAGTTTAACAGATCAAACATTATTTGGACTTTATAATATACTAGTTGACTCTTGCATTGCAATATGTAAGTTTTCTTGCAATAATATTAAATGTTTCGTTTAACATAGGTAATTATTTGCAGATTGTTTGTAAGATTGTAAGATGGTGACTTGTTGTGTTGTGGGGTGCTCCAATAAGTCAGGAGGAAAGTCAGCACATCAGAAAGAAAAAGAAATGAAAACAAGAAGAAACAATTCCTTTTTTATGATTTTATATTTTTTATTTATTTTTATATTTAATAATAAAAAATTAAAAAATCTAATGAGTGTATTGAACAATTGTAATTTCGTATAAATAAATACCTAGGCTAGATCTATCGTTTTAAATAAATATTGTAAAAGATAATCATATCGGTTACAGGTAAGTGGAATTTTAATTATTTATAATTTTTCTATATTGTAATTTCTTCTAAAAACATATTTGTTAAAAAATATTTATGTTTATTGATATTACTAGAAATAAGAAATGTTAATTTCAAATATTTAATTTTATATTTGCCGCGTGAATTCCCACCACAATGTGACTGCGTCCGGTCCCACCGGGTTGCATTCCCCTTGACCGTAGTTCAAGTTTATTTATTTATTTATTTATTTATTTATTTATTAACCACTCTACAGGATATGTAATCCCAATTACAGAGGGTACATAAACAATACATATAAAATAACAATATGAAATAGAGTAGACACATAAAAACTATATATCAAGCAATTGACAGTATACATATAAGAAAGAAAAAATCGAAAATATACATACTGAATATTAAGCTAAATTACAGAAATTCTATTTAATCATAAAACTGGTAACCAATTTACATTTAAATACAATGGCCGCTAGTATGAACAAGTGATTAAGGGTGATTAGCGAGCATTTGATTAGCATTATTTTATCTCTGTCAATCGTTTATAGATTATTTAAGAGAAAAATATTTCAAATAAAAGTTATAGACAAATTAATTCTACGCATTTTATATTTTAACTATTTTTGTCTAAAATAATCCATGAACGATTGAATGAGATAAAACAATGCTAATCAAATGCTCGCTAATCACCCTTAATCACTTGTTCATACTAGCGGCCATTGAATCTATCAAAAAACAAATCAAATTCTATATTTAAGTTATTTATTGTTTTGCACATGCGGACAGTTGGTGAGTTGAGTTCATAATTTGTTTGAAAACGTTGAATAAAGAACACTGAATTACATCTAGAAGATACTCTTTTTGTACAGAAATTTAGACGTGCTAATATATTACTGTCATCTATCATGTTATTCAGTAGTTTGTAAATGAAAAGTTCGCACAAAATATTTCTACGATGTTCAAGAGATGTCAAGTTCAAAGTAGACAATGCTGTATTATAATTCAGATTTCTTATATATTCCCTGTTTATTTTGAACCAACAGTATCTCGTGAATTTTTTTTGCACTTTCTCAATTATATCTTTGTATTTTGCATAATATGGACTCCATATTTGACAATAATACTCAAGTTTAGATCGTACGTAGCAGTTGTACAAAGACATAATAGTAGAAATATTTTGAAAGTTTTGTGAACACCTAATTACAAAATTTAAATTTCTGTATGATGACGTTACAGTTACATGTACATGTTTGTAGAACAATAATTTGTCATCAAATATTATTCCCAAATCAGTAGTCTCACTAACTTTTTGCAACGTTACCCTACACATCTTGTAATTAAAGTCTATAGTTTGACGTCTCCTAGAAAATGTCATTATTTGACATTTATTCGTGTTAAAATATAATTCAGAAGTTTGAGACCAACTAATCAAATTATCAACATCTTTTTGAAGACTTTCACAATCGTTCAGGGAGTTAATATTTCTAAATATTTTGATGTCGTCAGCATACATAAGAATATTAGAGAACTGTACTGACTCTGCAATGTCATTTATAAATAACAGAAATAATAATGGACCTAAATTTGAACCTTGTGGCACACCAGAAGATACTGTAAAATTATTCGAGAAAAAATCATTCACGTAGACAAATTGTTGACGATCATACAAATATGATTTTAAAAGTTGGCAAAGTTCAAAAGAAAAGTTAAAGTCTGTAGACAGTTTTTGAATTAATATATTATGGTTGACTTTGTCAAAAGCCTTTGCGAAATCCGTATAGATAACATCTATCTGAATATTTTTAGATAATGAAGTAGCTACGGCGTCAGTAAAGTTGACTAGATTCGTTGTAGTTGATTTATTTCTAAGAAAACCATGTTGATGGGGCGAGATATACTTGGACACAGTATTGTATACTGTGTCCAAGTATATCTCTCTATATTTATTCCTACCTCCATGGGAATAACGAATCGAATACAGTTGATGCATGCGCATAAGGCACCGTGTCCACGTTTGAAGAGTGAAAGATATTGCGGACATTTCTTGTGTGCTTTTTAGTGGTATATGTTTAATAGGTATATTCCCGCAATGTCTCAATTTCAGTGGAAATGGTCAATGGCGGTTTTCAGTCATCTGGCATTTTATTGGTCTAATTTCAGCTAATAGATGGTAATACATCACATGTGTATGTATAGAGCTTACAATTGAAAATACCAGGTTTACACACTGGTAAAACAAAAATGTAAGAATTGTGGAATACACGTTTAATGATTCCAGTAAAATAAAATGATGAAAACAGTAAACTGTCTCTTTGAATGACAAATGACTGATGTCAATATGATATTTATGTTAAGTGCTTGTATTATACATTGTCTCATTCTGCGCATGCTATAGAAACATAGTATAAATATCTGTGCTACATACCCACGCATGTTCTAGGGCCGGTTACCTACTTCCTGTAGTCTATTTTTTTTTTTTCGCAGTGTGATATATAATCAAATATACGTGTCCCATATTTGTTCGTGCAGGAAAATATATAAAATTTTCAAAATTTGTGATACTCCTCTATTCCGGTATTTTAGATTCTTTAGTGTACATACATCAATATGCGTATGAAAATTATTTCTCACATTTACTTAATTTGTTATAACTATTTCACAAAATAATATTTTAGAAGAAACTACAATAACAGAAGATGAAAATCAGCAGAATCGAAAAGAGACAAAACCATGTATTGACAACATTGATGAAGGTATGTGAATATTTCAGAATAAATTTTATGTATGTACAGTAAAATTTTTGAAAGATGTCCGATCAAGGTTGTCTACGAATTGTATGAATTCAGATTTTTGCTCCGCCCATCATGACAAATTCAGTAGTGTCGTTTGCTTAGTTTTTATGAGGGTACGTAAGATACCCCTGTTATTTTATTATTATAAAAATATATATTACAGGAAAAGCATTCAATATTCAAAAATAAGTCAACTAGTAAGTTTATAAGCAAATGTAAAACCAAATACGTTAAAAATAAGATACTGACACAATGTCAGTGTCAGTGACTCTGACAGAATATAACGTTATACGTACGGCTATGAATCCAGGTAATGTATCTGAATTAATAAATAAACTTACGTTACAGCGAAAGTATTATCAACAACGAGCATCGTTTATAAATGGAATGTCCTAACTTAGTCGAAACAATATGAATTTTTGAAAGACAAGCGTGTTATATCCATCCTTATCACACACTCTTACAGCCTTTGCAAAAGAAAGAGATAAATGTATACCTATTTGTTATTTCGTTCGTGATACAGGTGCCCTTGATCGGACATCTTTCAAATTTTTTACTGTATATGGATCGAAAGCAAGCCATAGGTGTTTAACATAGGAAATCAGATTTCTTTGCACATAAAAAAATTTGTTGTTATTTTCGTAAATAATTAAATAAAAAGATTAGCTATTGGCTCCTAAAATTGTAATAAAAAACAAACACCTACTCCTGTGACGTCAAATTACATATAGAACATCATTCTTCATTCATAGCCAAAAGTAAAAGAGTTAGTCATTCACCTATGTTATTTATATAAAAAAAATAGACGATAGATTGTCACATTTTCACCTGCAGGAACTTTGACGTCACATTGGCCGCTAGTATGAACAAGTGATTAAGGGGGATTAGAGAGCATTTGACTAGCATTGTTTTATCTCTGTCAATCTTTTATGTATTATTTTAGAGAAAAATACTTCAAATAATAGTTATAGAAAAATTAATTGCACGCATCTTTTATTTGAAGCATTTTTCTTTAAAGTAATCTATAAACGATTGACAGAGATAAAACAGTTTACCTTTTTGAATTTTGTGTTAATTTACTACTTTAATTTTTTTTTACGAGTGCTATGAAAAATTGACATTTACGCTGTCATTTGTCATCATAAAGTTAATGTTTTTTGAGCAGCGAGCAACAATAATATATTGAAGAACGAGTTTTTGCTCGCGTCAAAATGATCCTTTACATTATGTTTTATATTTTGCGTCTTTTACATACTAAGATATTTAAAAAAAAACCTATATTAAACCGAATTGCTTTATGGAAATTTGTATGTGTAATATTGTAGCAATGGGTAATATGCCGTGATGATATATTTATTTTATTTTTGTAAATAATTAAATAAAAAGATTGGCGCGAAAAACAGTCATAAAAACAAACCCCCACTCCTGTGACGTCGAAGTACATACATAGAACACGTCATTCATAGCCAATACGAAAGCAGTTTGTCGATCACCCACGCTATTTATATAAATAAAAATAGGCGAATTAAAAAATAATTATAAATTAGAAAGTTATTTTGAGTGGCCCGTTTTCAGTGTCACCTGTATACACATAAACTAATAAAAAATCCTCATCTTGAGCCACTTTTATAAATTGTTCAATTTAGTTTATATTTGTTAGATTTTTTATAAAAATAGGCTAATAGTACTTTTTAGATTTTTCAGAGAAATAGGCTAATAGTACTTCTTCTGTAGACTCAGTAACAGCCTTTTTCTTTCACTAATTTTTGAAAATGTTAAATTCTCTCTCATAACGGTCTTTTGATATCTGAAATAGCAGCGTTCGCAGCTTCTCTATCTTCAGAAATATTGCAAGAACTACCAATTTCTTCGCCAAACATGCGAAACATTTTTAACTTCCGTCCGGTAAGGAAGGTATTGTCTATTGTGAATAAACACATTTTAGGATCTCTAGAATAGGTTCGATTTTATCATTTTTACGATGTCTGCATGTGTGTGTGTGTGTGTGTGTGTGTGTGTGTGTGTGCGTACGTGCGTGCGCGTAAGGGTGCGCATGTGTGTGACAATTTTTTTCATAGACGATAACTCCCACACTACAATTCTAAAAATTATAATTCTTTCATATTCCTTTTCTTTACATCCATATAAATAACTGATTTTGGTTATAATTGGTCAACCCGAAGTACCCTCGGTTGAAAATTTTAACAGTTTTTCTTGAAAAAAACGCTGTTAAATATCATTGTTTGACATTTAATGTTATTATAAATATTAAAGAATATTCTATTATCTATAGGATTTGACTGCAATTTATACTTTATATTTAATGGATATAGAGTTAAAAAGTTAAAAGAAATTAAATTTTGTAAATCAGCCAGCTATGCTATAACCATGGAAACAGCTACTATATTAAGAAAATTCTAATTGACAGATGTCAGTGTTAATGAAAAGAAAATGAATGTGCCAGAGAGATGAGGATGTTGGGGAAGGTATGGAAAGATAGGATAAGGAATGAGAAGATAAGGGAAATGGCTCGAGTGATAGAAATTTCTAGAAAGAAACAAGAAAGACTAAGGGCGACCGCAGGAATTTTCATAAGATGAGACTGAGAATGCAAGATGGGGCTGAAAAATACTTTATTGTCGGGAGGGGTGTTATCGACGCAATTCACAGATGTCATTGCTGTACATAAGAGTCCCTAGATTACTAAAGTATCGCGATTTCCCGCATTTTCATCAGTTCTTCTTATAAAGTTACACAAAATTTCTTTTCTTTTTCTTTCACGTAGTATTCTAAATAGTTACAAATCCTTTTCAGATTTATTCTTGCAGCACGTTATACAGCAAGAAGGCATTTTATATAAATTGTACAAGTGGCAAGACCCACCATTTTGGCTCCAAATTGCACAGGTTTAATCATATACCTACTTATTAGATATATACTGCTGATACCTGTCATTTCGGCGAGCTCGATGAAGACAGACAAGAAATCTATATTTCTGTCTCTTTTTGTTCGCAGTGGTCGGTACCAATATTTGAATATAAGGGAGACAAGTTTAAGTTTTCAGTATTCTCCAAAAAAATAACTGATTCCGTATATGCCAATGAGCGATTGCGTACCCAGCAATATGTTCGTCCACGATTATGTAAACACCATGTGGTGATTGAATATCTACGTCGAAGACGTGGTTGAATTTATTGGTGCATGATTACATATTAAACAAAATACTGAAACTGAACAGAACAAAACTGTGTAGGTATTTGTTTCAATTAAGAATCTAGGAAAATTAATATATCCATTAAAAATGTTACAATAGTAGGTAAAGCAGCAGCAGACACAATTTTGTGAAAAAGAAAAATATTATAAAATAAATCTGTAGTATGGTTGAACTGTCGAAACAATAATTGTTATTATTTATATTTGTTATTGTTAGTATAAGTTACAAATGACAAATATAAATAATAACAATTATTGTTTCGACAGTTCAACCATACTACAAATCTATGGAGTAAGCCGTATTATATGAGTGTACCTCCATTGTTTTCATATCTACTGAATGTGGAAACCATATAAAAAATCAAAATCCTGTAGATAATCACAAAATTCAAATTATAATAAAATACTTGCGTTGAGAATTATGTTTTCCCGCTTGGAAAACCGCGAGATAGCAAAACACGCCTCCAGACTCACGCCAGCGCATCCAGTAACCAAGGTTTCGAAACATTCTCTTTCATCCAGTTCGCTGTTGTATATTGGAGAAATAGGAGCATTAGCAGTATACAGGTGGTGACCGCGACCCCGAAACATAGGACTTTAACATGTAAAATAATAATATCTTAATTTCCTGCTTCCCTAATTATTTTAGGTAAAAATACGTCAAATAAAAGTTGTAGAGCATAAAATTTTGCATCAGAATCAATAAGCAACATTAATTTTGTATACCTTGTAACGGCAGGAATTTGGTATTGTAACGTCGCCGCCACCTCCGCTCCGTAGCCCTCGCCGCCACCTCCGCTCCGTAGCCCTCGCCGCTGCCGCTTCGCAGCCCTCACCGCTGCCGCGCCATAGCCGGCGCCGCTGTGTCGCGCCCGAAAGTCCGTGCGTAACAGACCTGTTCGGACTTGTTGCGGTGACATGATCTATTGTGCACGCTGTTTTTATCCCGCGAGTGTTCTAGTCGTTTCTGGAACAAAAGTCGCCGGGTATATAAACCCGTCGCCAAAGCCAGCGAGGATAGTCTGTGATATAGAAGTAACGAGTAAAGAAGTCTGATATAAATAAACGTCGTGCTATGAGTAGTTGGTGATATAAACAAACAGTCGACAAGAAAGGAACATAAATAAATGTAATTAGTGACATAAATAGTAGTGTTAATTATTTAAATAAATAATCTTAGTGTTTAAGTGTCTTATAATATTCTTAGTCTTTAAATTAGTGTTAATATTTGTTTATCATAGTGTTAGTAACTTTTACTTTTTTTTAATATTTAATTTTAATTATTTATCGTTTAATAAACGTATTCTTTTAATTTTAATTAATAATATTTGTCTGAGTTTTACACTTCACCCATATAAATAAAACGTTACAGTATGTAAAAGGCGAAAATCACCTCAAAAATAGCAATAGCCATGGAATTGAGACAAAATAAATAACAAATGTCTAACGGTTTATCTGTCACGTTAGGGTAATTTATTTTTATTGGATATTATTTCTAATTTGTTTCAATTAACATTTATCTGTTATTTTAAATTGATATTTGTTCACTTGAACAGATTTTACAAATAATGAAATTAAATTACCTAGCTTGACAGATAAATCGTTAACATTTGTTAATTTTTTGTTTCAATTCCATGGCTATAGCTATTTTTGCGGTGATTTTCGTCATTTTCATACCTAATTTTTGACGTTAAAAGGCATACAAAAATAATTTAGCTTAATGATTCAGATGAAGAATTTTATGCCCTACAATTTTTATTTGAAGCTTTTTTACCTAAAATAATTAGGGAAGCAGGAAATTACGAAAATCTGATTTTACATGTTGAAGTCCTATGTTCCGGGGTCGCGGTCACCACCCTGTATATCTAATAGGTATATGGTAACGATCACAAATATATTTGTGGTCGTTGGTATACCGGCCTAATGAATCGCACTACTTTAGTAATCTGTAGGGACTGTAGAAGAAAGAATCAACAAAAACAAAGATTTCATCACATTAGTTATTAATAAAATTGGGTTTGTTTTAGAAATTGAAATATCTAGGTATTGGTATTATTATTAAATGTATATAAAATTGTAATATTTCTTCCTGCCTTTGGCCAAAGTGATATATAAAATTGTAATAAATATTTGTTTATTAAATTTGTTTTTTCTTCTCTAAAATTATAAATGGGGCTAAGCCCCTCCCATCTTGCTTTCCTCTGCGGGCACCCCTGAGAGAGACTTACACTGATATGAAGATGTCATGAGGAGAGATGAATAATATATTACATTGTAAGAAGAATGAACAGCTGAGTAGTAGAAGGGAGAAAAAGGAAGACCAAAAAGAAGGACCGTATTGTGGAAGACTTGAGACAAAAAGGAATTGAATGAGGACGACAAGCAAAATAAAAATGAGAGAAGAAAATCAAGAATAGTGTCAAGTGCAATTTACATAGTTTGTTTATGAAATAATTTTACTGAAAATATCGAATCTTTTACAATAATTTTTTTAAATTTATGTATGGAATTTGTACATGATACACAGTATGACGGAAGGTAATGTGCTGGCCACATCAGATTTTTTCACAATGACAACGAATAAACAAACTAATAGTATGTACCGTAAATACTAAATTATAACCAAGAACGTTTCTCCGTTTACATTCGGTTAATCAGATTACTGAATTTTAAATATTATTTGTGGAACTGCTTGAGCTTGAGTTTTGACAGTTGTTGACAAATGTTCCGCGACAAATAATAGACGAATAATTATTGTTTTCATCCAACTCATCGGACGACGAAAATATAATTATGTCGATTATTTATTTGAAGATGAAAGACCGAAAATAAAAGAGTATAACCATGTCGTCAACAGGTATAGCGAAGAACAATTAATAATAATAATCTTTATTTACCCAACAGAATTACCATTAATAGGACAAAACATTGTACATATTAAGCTGCGTACACACTTGAGCACGAATGCGAATGAGGCAGATTGAGGCTGAAAAGAATGCCTCGTATGGGATAAACGTTTTCCCACATAGAAGCGCATGAGGCATGCCGCGGCAGTGCTCCAGTGTTGTGCGGCGAATAGGCGAAATGTCGAATAAACATTTACTACCCGTGGCTTGTATCAGTGTTATACTACTTTTAAAGTTAATAAAAATCAAAAAAACGTAAAAAACAGAGGCAACAACTTTATTTGAGACGAAGCCGCATTAATAATGTTAATAGTACTTTTTTATTAAATGACTTCTTTTTTAATTTATTGTAAAAATTGGAATTCCGAGGGTTCCATAATATTTCCTTCTTTCTATATTTATTTATAAGATCGAAACATAACTCTTGAGTCCACTCCATTTTTACAATGTATTCAAAATCATGTGTTCAAATGTTTTGAACACGTCCACACTGAGCACGAATCCCTTTGATAGACCGACAGAAGTTGGCTCGTTCCGAACTGTTCGGCGAACAGTTCGTCGTGCCTCGGGACAACGTCCACACTGCATGCCTCGTGCGGCCGCGGCCTGCCTCATTCGTATTCGTGCTCAAGTGTGTACGCAGCTTTAGACGCATTTATAATTAACAAGTATTAAAAATACAATATAAATACATACAAGAAATAATACTACATCGAAAATAATTTGACATATTCGAAAACAAGATGATACAACAAACTATTATAGTGATACAGAATATATATCTATACCCCGAGAAAAAATTATAATATACCGATGAGCCGACGGACATTTAATTACATACTTACTGAAATTGTTGGAAAATAAAATTGCTACAAATGTAATTCAAGTTGGGAGGCACACTATTTCAGTGAAAGTTTAATTATTGCTGACAATGTGGTACTTCGCTATACCTGACTCCTACAGTTAGTATTTTATTCATTTGTGCTCTGTAATAATATGCAGGGAGTTAAAAGCGTGCCATAGGCATTTAACATGTGAAATCATTTTTTCCTTGTTTCAAATATGTTGTAGAAAAAAATGTATACTGCTACTTCTGTCAGTCGACTGTGGTGATGCACTAGCATGACATACGACATGCATTGAAAAAATCCCAACATACAGCAGTGAGAGCAGAAAACAACCGACCTTCGAGCTCAGTTGACAAAATCAGCAACCATCTTTCAGTAACCGCGTTCCGTAATTATAATTCATACAGTAATTTTATAATTTCGGACCACAAACCAAGATCTTGGTTACAATTTTATATTTACGGTACATACTGAAAACCAGAGGGGTCAATCAGCATTCAGGAACGTGATAACAAGTTTTCAATCTAGTAGCGTTTGGAAATACTTCCTGATCTTTTCATTGATGTCGTTAGTAGTAAAGATTTTACAGTAATTCTCAAACTTTAATGTCAAAATGCTATACAAAGGTAACATATGTTTGAGAACTGCTGTAAATTTCCCACAATTCTCTATTACATCGTTCGAAGTTCTTTGACGTTTAAAACTGTTATTTGTGAATTTGTATCTTTATTACAATATAGTGCTTTATCATTCAATATATTTTCGGTAAGTATATTAGCTCTCATATTAGCATTATTTTAGGAGGCTGATGTAAAAAATTAACAACAAATTAATATTTCAGAAAAAGATCGTACGAAGTATTTATAACTTCTGCGTAGTGAAGACACATTCTTGCAGAAGTTGATAGTGTCCAGTAGAAGAAATGGTGCATGTAAGCGGACCAGGAGAATGTACACCATGGTGGCGCTCTTAGATGTTTATACCTTAGGAGAGCAGCAAAATATTACATTCTTTGGCGAAAGGATGCGAAGCTTCATAAGATTCATTAAAAAGAATGTGGAAATAGTATGGTGTTAGTTTTAATAAAAAAAGGAGTATAGAAGAAAGGATAGATTTATTAAAAAGTGGACGAACATCAATGACGAGGTCAAAGAAGCAGTGCTGGTAGATATTTAAAGTAACATCCCTGTTTTTTTAATAAAATGACCTCTTGTAATAATAATTAAAATTTTTGGTTTCTTGAGTAGTATTTGCAAATTTTAATAGTTGTCGCCGTGTAATTTGAAATTTGTAGTTATTTATTATTTGATTTAAATAATGTAATATATACATTTTTAAATTAAAGACATTAACATGTTAGTACTTTAATTATTTTTTTATTGTGCAACATATGTTTTATATTTCTTGATAATGTCTTTAATAAATTATCTATTTTCGATACAATTTTTATTTATTACATTATCAAGAAATAAAATTTAAAGTTTAGAACAATTCAAAATGAAATATTTCCCGTCACCTTCTCGGCTGTCAAATTTAGTTCTCTGACCTTTTCATAGACGGCACTAAAACTTGTTATCACGGTTTATTGGAGAGATACCCAATTTTCTACTATATATTTTCCTTAATCTTCTTTGCCAAAATTCATGGAATATAAATGGAATGTCTTGAATTTTTGCTGTACTCGTACAATTATACAATTTTTTTCACAGCATTTTTTTTATGTACATTATGTTCATTTTCTTTAATTCCCTTATTTTTCATATATTTTCAAATAAAATTGTGAAATCAAAGCGTGAGAATTTAATACGTTTACATATTTAACATGTCCTATTGGCCGCCATTAATTTAGTTCCCTAAAATTCCGTTGATGTCGCATGGTATCATCGATTGTACTTTTTTAGCAATTTTTATTGAGCACAATAATTATATTAGATAAATTTTTAATTATTTCCTGCTTGTCGGATTGCTATACTTCATTTCATATAAGAAAATAGCACAAAAACTGAAAAAAATTCACCTGTCAGTTGTTAGTTATCAAATAAACAAATAATTTTTAAATATACACTGACAGTCAATATAACGTAATTCTTTATTTTTCTTATAATCCATGGCTGTCTAGGTCTAGGTTTAGGTCAGGTCTTGCCCAATAGCTCATAACAGTAACTATAATTATTATTTTCGTTTACATGAAGAGCTAGAATAATCACTTTACATGATTTAGATGCAGAATTTAAATCTCTATAACTTTCATTTAAAATATTTGTGCATGAAATAGTTTGGTAAGTTTGCGCAAAGAAAAACTGATTTTCCATGTTAAACGTTTATGGCCCGATTTTCGATTTACACCCTGTATATTAAGTAATATTTTAGAATATATACAAAATAAAGAAAATGTTAAAATGATAGATATAAATTCATCTTTAAAAACAATACCTTTAAAAAGAACACGGAGTGAAAAAAATATCGTTAATTTGGGGGGATATGAATATAATGAAAATAAAAAATTATCTGGATTGGAGAATTACGGGGAAAACTACGATGAAGAAGTAAAGGAAGAAATAATGTCTGACAAAGGAGAGAAAAAAGCTGATGATTGTGAAGTGTACCGCGCAAAACAGTTACCATCAGATTTCACTTTACAAAAAGCCCCATTTATAGTTCGAGATTTCATAATTCGTGAGGATTTTGTTGCTCACATTATATTGAATTTATATATGTATATATTTTTTTTTAGTGACGATGGATGGGAAGTGTGCTTATGTTGACACAGGAAACAGAACTATTGATTATTTTCTGGGAACCAATTTTCGATCTATTACTGGCATTGATTTAAATAGTAAAAAGTATATAATTTTATTTAAAGAATTCTTAAATACGTAAATTATTTAAAGGCATATTTTAGTTGTTGCGTACGAAGACGGTTGGATATATTCTTTTGATTATTCAAATGGTAAATTACGTAATAAAGTACATATACCAAGTGTGATAAAAAAATTTCATGGGTCAATAAGTTGTATAAGATATTCACATGAAGGTCTCTTTTTTTTAATAATTTTATTAAGACACTAATTTAAGTCATCAGGATACTTTCTAGTTATTGGAAGTACAAAGGGGACTATTGCATTTCTAAATCCAATAACAACGGAGCCAGAAAATATACCTCTTTATAATTATAGTACGAATAAAATTCTAGATGTAATTTTTTCAGAAGATGATAAATGTATTGCCTACAGAGTAAGTTATGGTTATACAGTGTGATTTATTTTGGTTTAGAAAAAGAAAAAAAATGAGGGTATAGTTCATCCAGGGATCATGTTCCGAAGACTCGTTATCGTTTTATTACGGCAGTACAATAGAGGGTCCCAATAGCCTGGCATGTGCCAGGGCTGTAATGAAAAATTTGAGTAGGGGTTTGAAATATTTCATTTCACACATTTTACTTTTCAAAACAGTAAAAAAAAAAATGTTTAATATTTAACTGTTTTAAAAAATATATTGTATAATCAGATTTCCGTGACCACGCAGGAGGTACTAATTGCGGACCGTTAATCTTTGTTTATAGTGGCGATTTCCCCAAGAGGCCTATAACCACATGTCATTTAAAAAAATATATGAATATTTATTCGGACATAGTGCACTCGTCCTCGTCTTCAGAATTGTTATCGGACATATCTGAATCCCTTAAAGATATAATTAATGGATTCACGTCTTTGTAAAGTGATATAAATTTATTTTCTTCTTTTATGATATGTTGAATTCAGTTACTCCATTGTTGCTGGCCAATATTTTCAACTTCTTCCCTGACTAATTGAACTACGCTAGAATTTAATTGTGGTGATACATTTTTTGATCTAACATTGTTTTTTAGTTGGCTCCAAATTAACTCAATCGGATTGAATATGCAATAATAAGGTGGTAAACGTAATATTTTATGCCCTGCCTGTTGTGCCATATTGTCTATAACGTAAGACTTATCAAAATTCTGCTCTTTTATAATTTTAAGTAAATCATTTTTTGTTGCCCTTTCTGGTATTGGCATATTTTTCTTTCCTAAAAAATCTACTATTTCAGCCTTTCTTGTTGCTGTCGTCGGAATTTTATTCTCTTGTCGCGAATGGTAGGTGGCATTATCCATGACTATTACTGAATTTGGTGCAATATTAAGAAGTAAATTATTTTCAAACCAACGTTCGAAGAGTTCAGCCGACATATTTTCATGATAGTCTGCAAAAGATGTTTTGAAATCTTTTGCTGATAACAAAAGTCCATTTTTAATCCAGCCGTTCTCGTCACCAGCGTGTAAAATAATTATCCGTCGTCCCTTCGATACAGGTGCATTTAGCGAACATTTACCTTTATCATTAACCCATCCTTTCTCAACAACATCATGCGTGTCATACCATGTTTCATCTAGATAGACAATATTTTTCCCTGCTTCGCGGTACGATTTAATTTTATTTAAATATTTGTGCCGTAACTCAACTATTCGCGGTTGTTCTAGTACTGCTTGTCTTTGATCTAATTTTTTGTAAACAAAACCCATTTTCTTTAAACACTGATGTAGGCATGATCGAGAAGGTACAAAAGAAATATCTTTTCTTAACGTTGTATGTAAAGATGATAATGTGTGAACAATATTATTAGCATAAGAATTATGTATTGTTCGTACTATATATTGTTTCGTAAAATCATCTATTTTGTCAGTATCTGAATCTTTTCGAACTCTTTTAGGTACCGGACCACCTATTCTGATAATTTTTTTAACAGTTTTATCACATACCTTTGTTAGTTGGCAAGTTTTCTTAAGAGCAACTGATTCTTCATATTCCTCCAAAAGTCCATTGTAAACATTCAACACGATTTGTGTTGTCCATGTTCGTGCAAAAAAGGTTTAAATATATTAGGCGATGGTAATACACTTTTACTAGCACTTTCTAATTCTTCGTTTTCTTCCCACGGGCGAAACATTGTTAACGTTGTTGACTGTTGAATTTAATTTAACAAAACAAAAAACACTTTCAGCCTTCGTACACTAGTTAGGAGGTACAAATGACAAGTGAAAATAATTAAACTCACCACCTATTTATATACCTACATAGCCACAAATAACGGTTTTATAATCCTTTGGAGACAAGTTCACAGACCTTATAATAAGCTATAAGAAAATTAGGGAAATTCTAAGTACAAAAGATTAACGCATTAAAATTTTAAATATTAGCAAATACAGCCCTGGTAATCGGTTTAGAAAATCTGAAAAGTGCAGTCTTGGTCTACAGTCGAATACTGGGCGTAAAATATATACCAGCATTGCAAATACTGAACTGGTCAACTGTACGGACCGAAATATTTTGGCATTGCGGTTTTAGCTATTGTTAACCCATAATAAAACGATAACGAGTCTTCGGAACATGATCCCTGGATGAACTATACATGAGGCACATTTCGATATGCTGATTCTCAATCAAAAATATTTTTTTCAAAATTCTGAAAATTATTTCTTATTTTTGTGGAAATATAAGATATATTCACAAAATAAATCCTTTCTAGACCCAGTATTATACATGGGAGCTAAAATACTGGTTCCTTGTAAGGGTGCCATAAAGATAGTAAGTTGTATATACAGGTATCCCATATTAATTAGGTTACCATTGGGATCTCGGAAACTATAAGAGCTTCGAGGTCGGTTAAATGAGAAATGTTCTGCAGTTTTGAATATTCATTTAGATTCCGTTGAAAAAAAATAATTAAAATTCCGAAGAATTTAAAAGTTATTTAAAAAAACTGAAAATCGCGATTTTATAATCTTTACTCCGTAATTATAAAATATATAAGAAAATGTTTCTTATAAAAGTTACAGGATTTGATAAGACATACTTAAAAGTGATGTCAGAATAAAATACAAGATGCCGGTTTCCAAGATATTAATAACAAATTTCTTATTTTAAGTGGGCGCCATATTGGATTTTTACATTATTAAATAGAACTTTTTTTTTCTCTTTTCAACGATGTGTAATAAAGTATGTTTGAATTAAAATTTAATAATTTCAATTTTAAATCAAATCAAATAAACTTAAAAACAAATGTAGGTGAATTTAACCTTGAAAACAAATAAATCAAAAATAAAACAACTAAATACTAATATAACAATACACTTCGAGTTACACGCCGCAATGCATTTCGATTAATACTGTCGAAAGTATTCATCACTGCTTCACGTAGTTCTTCTACATACATCATATTACTTCCATATACTTTATCTTTTAGAGTTCCCCATAAATAAAAATCAAGAGGAGTTAAATCTGGTGATCTGTCTGGGCATGAAATGGGTGTGTTAGTTGCTATTATTCTGTTATTAAAACGATGGTTTAAATAATCAACAACATTTCTAGCATTGTGTACAGGAGCGCCATTTTGTTGACAACGTATTCGAATATTTTGTGCCAAAGGTAAATCATCTAGTAAATCTTCCACGGATGTTCGAAGAATTTCCAAATACCGTTGCGCAGTTAAGTTTCCATCAAAAATTATAAGACCAACTAAACAATTTCCCAACATGCCACAAACAAACATTAAACCCGAACCTCACTTGACTTCGCCATGGAATCACTATGCATGGATTTTCCTATGCCCAATAATGCTCGTTATGACGATTAAATAAGCCACAGTTTGAAAAGTGAGATTCGTCAGTCCATAAAATGTGATTGATGAAATCATCATTTTGTTTTATTTGGTTAGTGAACCATCTGCAAAATACTGATCTACGAATATGATCATTTGGTCGAAAATTCTGTGCAATATGTAATTTATAGGGGTGAAACTTGTGTTTTTTAAGAATTTTTAATACTTTTGACTTAGGTACATTTACCTGGGCTTCTATTTCCTTAGTTGAAATGTCCGGATTAGCCGCCACACATGCCAATACCTATTCATCATCCTCAATTTCATCTTCAACTTCAATATTTGCGTTATGATTGGGTTTTCTTAAACATCCATATTGCTGCATATTTCTATCCAATCTTTTAAATACTTTATCATTGGGTTGCCTTCTCTCAGGAAAGTTATCGAAATAAGTTTCTGCTGCAAGACGGGCGTTTTTGTAACATTTGATGTGTGTACAAAACATATATTGTTCCAATGTTAAAAACGTCGGCATTTTAAAATTTGAAATATGTAATCGTAATAAATAAATTCACCAATTCAATAAACAAATATTTACAAATTTAATTATGACAGTTCGTCGTTATAATAAATTTTGTTTTATTGTTTGTTATTCACCTACATTTGTTTTTAAGCCTATTTGATTTGATTTAAAATTGAAATGATTATTTTTTTTTATTAAATTTTAATTCAAACATACTTTGTTACAAATCGTTGAAAAGAGAAAAAATAGTTCTATTTAATAATGTAAAAATCCAATATGGCGCCCATTTAAAATAAGAAAGTTGCTATTAATATCTTGGAAACCGCCATCTTGTATTTTATTCTGACATCACTTTTAAGTATGTCTTATCAAATCCTGTAACTTTTATAAGAAACATTTTCTTATATCTTTTATAATTACGGAGTTATTTGACTTATTTAAAAATCGCGACTCAGTTTTTTTAAAATAACTTTTAAAATGTTCGGAATTTTTTTTTCAACGGAATCTGAATGAGCATTCAACACTGCACAACATTTCCCATTTAACCGACATCTTAGCTCTTATAGTTTCCGAGATCCCAATGGTAACCCAATTAATTTGGGACACCTGTAAATATATACCATCTTATTTAAAAAAAAATTAACTTATGATATAGTTTGAGAACCACTGGTTAAAAAATAATCTCCAGTTAAGTGAATGTCCCCCCTCGATTTACTACAACTTTTAATTGAATGATTTTCTTTTATTCCCAATAAAATAACCAAGGTGTCCGTATTTGTTAAACACCTGTATCATTTTTCAATAAATTTAAATGTTGTTTCTTGTACCTTTACTATATAATTATTTTCCAAATGAATTAAAATGTCTGGGTATACACACAAATTTTATTATTAATACTATAAATAAAATGGAATCAATCATGTAATTTTTAATTTAATATTAGGTTAATTAGTTTAGATAAAGATTCGATACTCGGAACAAGGACATAATATATTTCAAGTAATATAATCTTTTTTATATTCAAGTAGCCAATTAATAATACTAGCACTACAACTCGTACAATAACAACTACATTAATATTGTATGTGAAACTATTCTTTTAAAAAAATGTTTACAGGATTCTTCAAGGGCTGTTATACTAATAAAAGTTGTGCCTGAAGCTGATGCAATTTCTTGGATTTGTCATGGAAGAGTTACAGCTCACAGAGAAGAGATAACCGGAATGATATTCTGCAATGGTAATAGGTTATTTACCATTGGAAAAGATAGATTATTAGTAGAATATTATGTAAAATATAGTCAGCCGGGTCATTTGGATGTTATATCACAAATTTGCATATTACAAACAGGCATTCCAGTATCCATCATGGCTTACCATATTATTTTTGAGCAAGACAATCTTTATTTTCTCATTACAACGAGTGAAGTAATAATATAAACTACAGTAAAAATATTCTGAATAATTCAAATATTTTTAGCATAAATATCTAATTGTTAGTGAAAGAGATTCTATTTTAGAAAAAACAATACTCACTCCCAGTTTTGACCATTTAATACATCAAATAGAGGTAAAATCAAATGTAGAATATATTTTTGCTTTGCGCTTTTCAATTTATATTTGCTTCCAATAATACATTGGTTCTATTTTTTAGCTAGTTCCTAATGTTGACAATAAGTTTGTCGTATATAGTTGTGGAAAATACTTAGGTCTTCAGTTACTACCATTATCTGGAAATCCATATAGGAGCATGGCAATAATTGCTAATTCATCAGATGTAAGATACGTTTATATTTATTATAAAATAATCACCGTATATTTCGATGTATAAATGCGCATTTTTAAAATATAAACTTGTCTGGTGCGCGTTATACGCCGATAAATTCTAAAATTAAGGAAAGAACGAAATATAATGTTAAAAATTATCAATTTACGATATAGGTATCTTCATTCATGTGACGACAAAAGTTATTCAAAATTTCTTGTAGTGTCCTCAAAATTATTGGTCAAATATCTTTGGATTTCGTGAAAAATACTAAATAATTATAACAATTTTTAAGTAATTTTCAGTATGTCATGGAAAGTAAAACAATTACAATGTTTAACTTCAGCGGCACGTCATTTTTACCAATCATAAATGATTGTTTCTACAGATACAAGTTTGTGATTGGCTTGAGGCTAAGAAATAAGTCTTGTTCCTTTACAATCTAAATCATCAAAGTGACCATGAATAAGAAGTATGTTTTTTCGTTTCTTATTCGTTTATCCCCACTTTCTCATTTGGGGCCACCTTCCCCTTTCCCTTCTGAATCATCCTTTTTGAGTGATCACATAGATTCATTTCAGAGCAAATTTGTTGCATCCAAGGATTTTCCTACAAAAGCATGTAATGACCCACCATACTTTTGAAAACAAAGAAAATATGTTACATAAAAGATTTGTTTCAAGTAAACATACTTCATATGTAACCAAGAACGTTTTTTTTTACTTCTATATGATCCATTTTCAATGTGCTGACTAAAAACACTCGACAGTAGATTCTTATAAAATAAATTAGTTTGCATTGGTCTGCATATGATATTTGACGTTAGATGGTGTTTATACAGGCTGTAATAGAAATAAGTATATTAAATTTAAACAACAATATTTCTTAATAACTTTTTCTTGTAAACCTTCTAGATAGTTAGTTAAAATTCTTCAAAGTGTTGTTTTCAAATTTCATTACCCGCCTATGGTTGAATAAATTAACAATTAGCATGTCGGGTAAATAGAATTCGTTGCATAATGAAAAAATTTAAAATGGCACTATTCTGCGCGTGCGTATGGCGTGCGTCTACGAAACGAACAGCTGTTTCAGTTTTGTTTCCGTTCTGACTTGAGATTGTGATTGAATTGTCAACACAAAAGAAAGTTTACATACTGGTGAGTAGATTGATAGATACGCCAGAAGATGAAACTATACACAAATCGGGAAAAATAAGAGATAATTTACCTCGACTAAGGTAACAAAAAAATCATACGTCCATGTTGGACAATCCAAAAATGGTAGATCATTTAGAGGATGCAGTCGCCCAAGAACAACTCTATAATTGACGGAACAAGAAAACGCATAAAGATGATTAAAAATGATGCAGACTTAAATGAAATCACCATAAAAGTTCAAAATGGCCACCGTCAACGAAATGATGTAACTGTTATTCTTTCAATATCCTCCAAATTGTCATATGTGACACTCTGTGTTGTAGTGCTATTCTTCGAGTACTAGACCTTAGTTGAACTTCAATATTGACCAAAAATGCTAAAAATAATTGAGATTTTGAAAAAAAGTTATTAAGAAATATTGTTGCTCTTGACGAGTTCTACCACTGGTTAAATTTAATATACTTATTTCTGCTACACCTGGTTAGTCAAGTTGGGTTCTTGATATAATTTTTAAATCATGATTCAAAAGGATCACAATTAAACTAATCTGGATTCACAAAATCACAATCACAGTCCGAAGGAACACAGTGTCATACATGATTACAACTACATTATTTGCTGTTTGCTGTGAAGTTGAAGTTACTAATATCATAACATGTCAAAAAACCGAAGTAAATAATGTATGTATCATGGAGGTAGGAATAATATTAAGGGACTATTTGCAATCACTAGTGAAGCCGTTTTCCTCTCTACAATGTGTTCCACGTCAGTTTGAAGATTGTTTGAAGTTACAAGGTTATTGTTGTCAATTGTGGATGTTTTCATTGTATGTTTTTGTACGTGTACGCATGTTGAAAAAATGTTTACTGTTTGCGTTTTTTTTTATTTATTTCGTGTTTTATATTGGGTTTTCCCCACTACAATGTGTACTACTGCAGTACCTGCGTCCGTTCCCACCGGGTTACATTCCCCTTGCCCGTAGTTTAAGTTTATGCTCTCTCCATATTATTCCTACCTCCATGGTATGTACATTACATATATATGTAGAAATTAGTAGGAAGAGATGTATTTATGGCCAATTTTATAAACGACAGATAAATTTACTTCCAAACTAAATAAAATTTATTCTTTCAAATGACAGTTGATCTTTTGACAGAAATATTATACATGTCGTAAAATGAATAAAATTGATTCGAATTTGTTAATTTAAATAAATTTACTATGGATGCAAATCAGTCCGAGGAAGCAAGGGAGGCGCAGCCCTCTCTTAATAAATAAAGAAAATATGCGCATTTAATAAATATTTTATTTTATACAAATAATAAATGTAATATTATGCATTACTTGTTTAATATGTTATATTTAAAAAATATATTAGTGGTCATTTTTTGTTCCATTATAAGCGTTGTTTAAAGAGAAAAATCAATATTATACAATGAACTGGGTGACCGGAGGAAAACTTATATAGTTGGAGGAAGAAATATTTGGAACTGACTTATGCAGGGTTTACAATCTTTTATGGACGGTTGGGTTTGTTTGCGGTCAGGACTCATAAATTATTCGAACTTGAAGGCATCAATTTTAGGGTAAGAAATGGGCCGTATTAAAAAAAATCATATTCAATGTTTGTATAAATTGTTATTTGAATACAGAGTTAAAAGTATATAATTAGGAAACATCTTATAATATTTTAATCTCTTTTCACTTTACAAATTGACGTTAGAAGATATACACTTAAAACGAATTATTATTTTAATACAGATTTAAAAGTACATCTTGAATGCAAATTTCGGGTACGGCCCAGGACAGAAAACTCTACCTGGCTCCGAGTAGCATTACCGCAAAGTCCATAAAACTTTATAACGACCAATTGGCAGAATCTATAATGAGTTCCAAATATTTCTTCCTCCAACTATAATTTGTTTCCACCTATCCCTTTAAAGCGAACAGATAGGTAATTTTGATCTTGAAACGGTTACAAGAAGTAAGATGCAACATGAGTTCAACAAAGAGAAAACTCGGTAACTCGCTGCACATCGAGATTGTATTGTTCTGTATCTGCCCTTCTGTAGTTTCCAAGTGAATAGTGACTCGAGTGACGATGCGAATTGTGCGATCTTCATTCACGGTGTTATGACTTTATTACTTACGGTAGCTGTTCATATGTTTGAAGAAGACAATACTGATGTTTTATCAGTTGAAAATTGTGATAATATTGATTACATACCTGTCCTTGCACCCCTATAAATCAAGCTTAAATCCCTAACAATAGACCCGCTGAGAGGACCATAACGAAATATCTCCGAACAAGCTATACAACAAAGTTTCTTCAGAGAAGAGCGACGAAGTACTAATTGAGAGCGTTTATGCAAAAATGGATTAATCCATCAAAGTAAATTCTTAGAAAAATGATTAAATGTTCCGCAGCCAAAGTCCGATTGATTAAATTAATGAATATTATAAATTATGATTTTAATTATGCTATACATATTTACTGAAAATTTTGAATCAAAAATATTTGACCAATATCGAGTATAAATATTTGGATTTGCTTAAATTATTACTGGAGTTTTTACGGTATGCCTGATGTCGTGGCTTAGCAGGTTAATTATTCATAATTTTCTCTAACGTTTTTAAAATTTATTTCTTCAATAAAAATGCACTTCAAGCATATCGCTGAATTCGCAATTTTACGTAGATTCCAAATAAATAAAAATACCGCAAGCCCTACCCAAGTAACATAAATGACCTAAAATTGACGTCACTGTGACGTCCTAATTTACGTCATATAGACGTCCTGAAGACGTATCAGTGTGGAGCTGTACGACGTCATTTTAAGATGTTTAGACGTCATTTTAAGACGTTGTTTCGACGTCATTGTAAGACGTTGTATCGACGTCTTTTTAAGACGTTGTATCGACGTCTTTTTAAGACGTTGTATCGACGTCATTTTAGGGCATTGTTTCGAAGTAATTTTTATGGTATAAACATAAATGGTGATAGGAAAAATAAATAATGTAATTCTAGTTTTATTTATACTATATAATATAAAAAAATATTAATGCAAAACAATATATCAACAATAAATATTAAACATAAAAAGTATTTAAAAAAAAATATTACGAAAAATACAAATTAATTAAATAAATAATAATGCATCTTATATCTACAAAAAAATTATGTATTTATTTGCACGTTGTTTGGTGCATATTTCAACTAGTTCAACATTGCTTGTTGATATTCTTCATAATGGCACTTCGCTTCGTGTCTTACCATATCTATAAAAAAATAATTTTCATAAGCAATATAAGCACAATATACTAAATTTTCAATGTTCGCATTAAGAAATGTTATTTTCATTATTCTCCCGTGGTAATTAAAATGCTGGAAACAGAGATGTTTATACAACACGTAAACATCTCTGGCTGGACATGACACAACACAAAAATGGCGGAGAGTGCGTTTATACATATACAGTAGTCTCAGCATATGTCAATTTTTATTTGATTTATTTTTATTTTGCTGTAATTTCTATTAATTTTAGAAAAGAGTTGTAAATACAAAAATGAAAATATAATTTCTTTCGACTTACCAAATTATTCTAAAATCTCCACCTCGTATAATTTATATTCAGAATTGGCCTGCTGGGAATAATTGTTAATTGCCCGAACCATTTTTTTTATATTTCAAATTTTTGGGCCAAGCGTAATAAATTTTATTTTTATTACGCAGCCAACATTTCGGCAGTTTGAATAGAATTTGTACCAACAAATTCTATTGCAGCAAATGCCAATCTATAAAGAGAAATTAGAAATTAAGTTTCCATTAAAAAAAAAAAATGCAACTTGGTCAAGATCACCAGAATCGAAATATGTATTAAAAATCACTATGATGTCTCTTTGTCGATGGTTTACTTGAATGATAAAAAAATATAACAGATATAAATTGTTTCCGTTTCGCATTAATAATTATGTAAATATGTAATATGTTTTAAATAAAAAAAAATATAAATATCACCACGGTATACCCATATTTGGGTGTGCCAATCTGCTTCTATTCGTAGATTTTGGTAATGACAATAAATAAATAAATATATATATATATATATATATATATATATATTAAATATAAATTAAGTTTTATATAACATATTTCTAATTTTAAAAATCATTATAATAAACAATATATTGTTATATATTTTTGCACAATGAATTGATATACAAATAAAAATAATATATCCCTTCATGTGTTATTAATTGCCAAATTAAATAAATTTAAAATATGAATTTTTAATAATATTAAAAATAAAGTAAAAATAATAAATATGGACGTCATAGCGACCACAAATCTGACGTCTAAATAGTTCTACTTCAGACCAAAAATCAACGTCACAGTGTCGTCGTATAGATGTCTGATTAGACGTCTAAATAGATCTATTTCAGACCAAAAATCAACGTCACAATGTCGTCGTATAGACGTCGGATTAGACGGTAGTATATGACTTAAATTCAACCTGAAATCGCCGTCATTTTTTGGTCGACCGTCGGTCAGTGTTACTTGGGTACTATCATGCCAAATACCATGATTTGTGAGCCCCTAAGCCAAGCCTGGTTTACAAATACAAATATATTAAGAAAATTAAAAAAATACTTACAAATATTTTTTTTATATTGAGTGGCTCGTTTTTAAGTGTCACCTGTATAAATATAATGTACTACTATTTCATCTATAAAATTTAATGTTCTAGTTTATATGGTGAATAAACCAAGCATTATTTGAATTTCAATTATTTTGATTTTTGCTTCATTAAATTTGTTGAAAACTATCTCTTCATAGTTTAAATGGGAGAAATAACAATAGTTGTCCATTTATTTTGAACGCTCTGTATACAAAATATTTATATATTTCAGTTCATTACATTTCGAGTTAGTGGTTGTGGAGAATACGTATTTACCTACGGACTTCATGACAATGTATGTGTAATGTGGACCATGAAATTTGAGTATGTCTTTTAATAATTACATTTAAATACCGTATATTAATGTTGCTCGACAGGTCTGTAGAGCTTCGGGCTACTATAGGAGGTAAACACCTAAATCCATATTATTGCTTAATAGAAGGTGGAGAAGAGGGCAGGTTTTTGAAAGAAATAATGGATGTTTTCTACTTCATACAAATTTTACATGAAGGAGATGATTCACCACATCCGATAAATTGTACTGATAAAATACCTGTAGTAGAACTGCCAAACATGATGCGTGCTATTGGGTTTTTTCCTACCGAATATGACGTAAGAGTAAGAAAAATATTAGTAGTGTTAAATTAGTAACAAGAAAATAGCACGTGTTCAAAAAATAAAATAAATAAATAAATTAAGTTGAAAGTTGGGTTGTCAAGCTTCAGTCAAACTGCCTTTACGTCATGAGAGCTCATGTTTAATTGAATGAATGATTTGCATATACTTCGTACAAATAAACAAATAATCATTGATAACCTCACATGAAAAAACTAAAGCGCGTTAGAGCACATGTGACTTTTTGCTATAGTCTATCATGGTTATGTATCTGTAAGATTGATGGCTCAAGAAATTATTTTGTTTGCATCTGTTCCGTTATTTTTGCAGTTTCACATTACGAAAGAAAATAGCGTTGGTTTAGATAGGGAAATAAATTCTGCTCTCTGATTAGTCATAATGCGCACCTAATTGAAAATAATGAAAAAAAAAAAACGGTGTCAGTTGTCAATTATGAAAAAATCAACGTAAATAAGTGTTATTTATCCATGTTTTTGATTTTGACTGTGTATTTTTTCTTATTAAGACGTCGCACACGTTTAAACAAAAACTTCTTTGACAGATACGAGCCGAGCTCGGATTGGCTGGCTTAAAAGTCACGTCTAAATCCAAACCCGGGATCCACAGGATATCGTTTTTAACCAGCTGCTAAAAATTAATCACGTTGTTACTAATGTTAATTTTTTATACATTTTCAGCTTGAAAATATTATATACGAAGCAATTACTTATTTCTTATATTCCCCTGACAAAATGAAACGAGACGAGAAGTACGAAGAGCAAATATCTTTTGATAATTTTATAAAGCTGTACCTAAATCATAAACCTGTCCATAGAGTTACAAAAAAACAAATAGAAAATGCATTTAAAGTATTAGAAAGACATAACAAATTAAACAGATCAGCATTTGTTGAATTGCTTTGTAGAATAGGTAAATAACTAAACTTTGTTACTTGAAATATACTGTAACAATTAATTTTTTTAGGAGAACCATTTACTCCTTTAATGCTGCAGCAATGTTTTGCAACTCTTTTGTCTCTTAAATATAAAGTCAAAGATAAACGCAAATATTTATTTCAAGATATATTGCCAAATGTAAGAGAACAATTTATTTATTTGTATGGCGATGTAAAATATATACGGTAAGTGGAAAAAGTAATTCCGCATTTTGATAAAAATTGTACTTACTCTATATATATTCTACATCGCTTTTTATAGGCGATGTGCACAAAAATAGTCATTGCCGATAACAGACAAAAATGACAGTTTTGGTTATTTTTCAAGTTATGTTTTATGTCAGAATAATTTTTCAAGTTCTATTTCATAAAATATTTGCCATGAATGTGATTGATGGGACGTCAAATATGTGATACAGTGGGAGGTGTAATAATTCTCACAAAAATAACGATTGAAGTATCAAATTTTACGAATTTTCTAAAAGTTTATATGAGGAATATATACTTAAGAAAATAAGTTTTTATCACATATATTATACTTATATGAAAATTTCTTTTAGATTTATATATTTTCTAATAGGAGTTTCCAAGTCTACGGCTTTTAAAAAACTTGTTTAATTTTTATTACCAATAGAAAATAGAAAAACATAATTTTCCATGAAATTTCGTATCGTTTAAATGTCAATTTGTGTGTTATAATATTAGTAACATTTTTATTTTTTCTTTGGGAGACCTTTTCGGTAATGATGAAATATTTGTACCGTGCGGGTGATTACTAGGCGTCACCTCACGGGCACTCAGTACTGGCGTAGAGAGTGCACCACAGGGGTCAATTTAGTGCCATTAAAATTCGAAGTAAAATTATATATTTTAATAACTAATATGACATATATAAAATGTTACAGATTTTTCCAAATAAATAAAAAAATTAATGAAAAATATCGAAAAATCTAAGGTTTCAAGGATAAAACAAATTTAAAATAATAATAATAATAAATTTTTTATACAAATACATACTAGTATCACTAATTCCATTGGGATTGCATGAAACATATACTTTTACATAGCCTTCTTCAAATAATGATTTATGCATATTTACACTCCGCAAATTTAGCCCTTGAAGCTACCAAATTACGACATAAGCAAATCTAGTCCATGAAGTTGGCAAAGATGACTGACAATCTCTAATCTCTAATGCTTCGTTCGTTTGTCCACCAGGATTTCATTTTGATACTGTCTGGCCTATACTTATTAACTAATATATTGCTAATCCTCCTATCCTTTACGTAGAGACTAGCTGAAGTCTAGACTGAGAGATGGAAATATGGTGAAAATGATTAGGCAGATGATGACGTGAGTCTACGTCATCATCCTGAAGAAAACCTAATCAAAAAAATATAACTTGTAGAAATGATTAGTTGTTATTTATTTTTTAAAAAAGAAGAAAACATATACTAGTATTAAAGAAACGTATATATTAATGTATTTACAATTATTTTTAAGTCCTATTTCAGACCAAAAATCAATGTCACAGTGACGTCATATGGACGTTAGATTAGACGGCACTATATGACTTAAATTCAACCTGAAGTCGACATAATCATCTGTAATACGAGGGTGGATTGAAAAGTTTCCGGAATGATATATATATTTAACACGGACTACATTTTATTTTTCTACATAGTTACCTTTGATGTCAACATACTTGGTCCAACGTTTTTCTAACTTTTCGATTCCCTCCCGAAAATGGTTTTCTTTGAGGTCCTCAAAATAAGCATTTACTGCTTCGATGGATTCTTCATTGAATCGAAAGTCCGAGGGAGCCAAATCGGCCGAGTACGGTTGATGGGGTATGATTTCAAACCTCAATTCGGTCAATTTTTGTTGAGCAGTACGACTTGAATGAGCTGGCGCATTGTCGTGGTGAAACAAGATCTTTTTCTTTGCTATTCCCGGGCGTTTTTCTTGAATTACTGCTTTCAGCTTGTCTAAAAGTGTGGCGTAGTATTGTCCAGTTACAGTTTTTCCTTTATCAACATAATGAATTAGCAGAATGCTTTTGGCGTCCCAAAAGACTGACGCCATCACCTTTTCTGCCGATTGAACTGACTTCGCTTTCTTCGAGGCCGACTCACCATGTCCAATCCACGCTTTCGACTGAATTTTCGTCTCTGGAGTGTAGTGTGGTTTATCCAAGTTTCATCCATGGTTATGAAACGTCTTTTAAAATCGACCGAATTTTTCTTAAACAACTTCAAATTTTCGGCTGAAGTTCGTGCCCGAATATGCTTTTGCTCCGAACTAAGCAAATGCGGCACCCACCTGGCGCACATTTTTCTCATGCCCAACTCATTATGTAAAATATGAACTACACGTTCATAAGAGATCTGTGTGACTTCATCAATCTCATGCACTTTCATTCGGCGATCTTCCAGAACCATATCATGGACTTTATCCACATTTTCCGATGTGGTAGCCGCTTTTGAGCGACCTGAACGTGGTTCGTCGCAGATGTGTGTTCGGCCACGTTTAAATTCCGAATTCCCAGGAACTCACCGTGGAAAATGAAGGTGAAACATTCCCAAGTATAGTATCCAACCTGGTCTTGATCTTTGATGCCGTCTTTTCTTTCAAATAAAAAAAAAACTTGATCACTGCACGAACTTCGTTTTTATTCATTATCGAGTTAACGCTAGGTAGATCGACACAGACGCTTTTCATGATTAGACTGATGACAGATTGTATTGAATTTTTTTGTCAGTTCATATGAAGATTTAAACAAAACAACGACATAAGATTGTTTTCGAAAAACCAAGGCCTTCTCAGTGATTTCGTAAACTTTTCAATTTTTTCACTACATATTTATCCTTTCTTCTTCCAGTTTATTGTGATTGTATTGCAAAATATTAGATTATTGGATGCCTTTCTATGAGGCGCCGTTTGTTCCATTTATAAAAGTAAATAAATAAATTTATTTTACACTGATAAATAAAATTTCTTTCAATAAATATATATTTTTTTATTTGATAAATAAAATAATTATTGAGAAATAAAAATCTTTATGATAAATAAAAATTTCCGTGTGAAAAATAATTTTTTTTATGATAAATAAAAGTTTTTGTGCGAAAAATAAAAATCTTTATGATAAATAATTTTTTTTGCGATATATAAAAGTGTCTACGATAAATAAAACTTTTTGTTATAAATAAATATTTTTACGATAAATAAATCTTTTCGCGCAAAATAAAAGTTTTTCTGAGATATAAATGTCTCTGATAAATAAAAGTTGTATCTTTCAATTTATGACGATAGATGGCGCTGACACCTAAAGGTAGGTCCTTACTATCTATTAGGAAACCTTCCGTCAACTGACCGAAAAAGTAATTGCATTTATCATTATTTAACCATAAAACACATACTTACTAATGAATTTCATACATTTTTATTTAATTGTGGAAAAAAAGGTTGTTCTTTATTTTTATTGATACATTGTATTAAAATTAGAATTTATCGATCTCTGTTAAAACAAATAATTGTTAAGGGCCTGCATTACACATACCAAACAGATTTCTTAATGAAAGGATTACATGTACTCTTTAGTTTTAAATATATATATATATATATATATATATATATATATATATATATATATATATATATATATATATAGAATAATACAACCTTTTTAGTTAAATTCTGTTTGTATTTATTTAAATTACAACGTTTCGACAATATAGACTATTGCCTTCTTCAGGTAAAAACATGAACTACAAAACAACAAATACAAATAAATAAATAACAAAACATAGCAACAGGTAACTAGGTGACAATTACAACAAATTTAAAATAGGAAGCCATGCACGACTAAGATCTAGACCGTCATAATGATTGAGATTATTACTCTTCGTTTTGTAAATCTCAATGGCTTCTCTAATTAACCTGTTGTTTAGGTGTGTAGGTCTCGCCAGTAATTTTGTATCTTCAAATTTGATACGGTGGAATTCTTCCAGGGCATGCTCTGCAACTGAAGATTTTTCTGGCTGGTTCAACCTGATCGAACGCTGGTGTTCATTCAATCTTGTAGAAATGGTTCTACCAGTTTGGCCAATGTAAACTTTCCCGCAGACACATGGAATCTGGTAAATCCCTGATGACTGAAGAGGGATGACGTCTTTAACTTGTCTCAACATATGTCGAATTTTAATATATGGAGAAAACGAAATCTTCATGTTCTTCTTACGAAGAATTCTACCAATCTTGTCCGTGACATTTTGGACATAAGGAAGTGAAGCAAACAATACGTCTCGTTCATTAGCATTGTTCATTGGTCTTTTCGGTTTCAGGCATTTTTCGATTGAAGATTTAGAAAAACCATTCTTCATAAAAATATTTTTAATTTCTTTCATTTCTTCTTCCAGTTTTTCTGAATGACAAATGTCTGAAGCTCTTCTCACTAGGCATTTAATTGTACCGTATTTCTGAGAAGGATGATGATGTGAATTGGCATTAATATATTGATTGGTGTGCGTAGGCTTCCTGTAGACTGAATGTAGTAAAGAACCATCTTCTTTTCTCTCTAGTAACACGTCTAAGGAAGGGAATAATATGAGTTCTGAAAGATTTTATAATAATTTATATATATATATATATATATATATATATATATATATATATATATATATATATATATATATATATATATATATATATATATATATATATATACAGGGTGTTAATAAAAAAACTTTACACACTTTAGCAGGTGATAGTAGAGATGAAAACAAGAAAAAAATTCTAATACACTTAGGTCCAATACTCATTGGTTTTTAGAAAATTTATATATGGAATTTGTACATAATACACAGGATTGACGGAAGGTATTGTGCTGCCCACATCAGATTTAACTAAGGACTCTAGGTGTTTACGATCAAGTGCGTGAGTCTCTTCGACGACGGCTGCAACTTTGTTTACAACTGATCGTAAACACCTAGAGTCCTTAGTTAAATCTGATGTGGCCAGCACAATACCTTCCGTCAATCCTGTGTATTATGTACAAATTTCATACATAAATTTTCTAAAAACCAATGAGTATTGGACCTAAGTGTATTAGAATTTTTTTCTTGTTTTCATCTCTACTATCACCTGCTAAAGTGTGTAAAGTTTTTTTATTAACACCCTGTATATATATATATATATATATATATATATATATATATATATATATATATATATATATATATATATATATATATATATATATAATTTTGTTCTATCCTTTGAGTACAGCTGGCTCAATTTTTGGTTTGTTATTACTAATAAATTAAACCCGTATTCCTGAACATTTTTTGTATACAATATTATTCTGCAGTCATTAGTACGCCCCAAAAAAAAAACACTAGTTATTTTAAAGGAAATAGACTATATTCAACATAAATAACTTTCATATTTATTACTTTATGCAATTTCATATTTAATAATCATCGTCATATTACAAATTAATGGATAATTTATTAATCTATTTGAAAAGTATATTATATATATATATATATATATATATATATATATATATATATATATATATATATTTAAAACTAAAGAGTACATGTAATCCTTTCATTAAGAAATCTGTTTGGTATGTGTAATGCAGGCCCTTAACAATTATTTGTTTTAACAGAGATCGATAAATTCTAATTTTAATACAATGTATCAATAAAAATAAAGAACAACCTTTTTTCCACAATTAAATAAAAATGTATGAAATTCATTAGTAAGTATGTGTTTTATGGTTAAATAATGATAAATGCAATTACTTTTTCGGTCAGTTGACGGAAGGTTTCCTAATAGATAGTAAGGACCTACCTTTAGGTGTCAGCGCCATCTATCGTCGTAAATTGAAAGATACAACTTTTATTTATCATAGACACATTTATATCTCAGAAAAACTTTTATTTTGCGCGAAAAGATTTATTTATCGTAAAAATATTTATTTATAACAAAAAGTTTTATTTATCGTAGACACTTTTATTTATCGCAAAAAAAATTATTTATCATAAAGATTTTTATTTTTCGCACAAAAACTTTTATTTATCATAAAAAAAATTATTTTTCACACGGAAATTTTTATTTATCATAAAGATTTTTATTTCTCAATAATTATTTTATTTATCAAATAAAAAAATATATATTTATTGAAAGAAATTTTATTTATCAGTGTAAAATAAATTTATTTATTTACTTTTATAAATGGAACAAACGGCGCCTCATACCTTTCTTTTACATATTCCCTATAACCTTCTCAATTGTTTTACGATTCTCTTCCTGAAATAAGTAGGGCATTGAATGCTAAATATTTATGAATACAAATATTAATTCAAATTCATAATGAAAACAAATTTAATCACCATCAAAAAGTTTATTAAATCATATAAGGTTGTTATAACTGATATTCTTTTATTTTATATATTATATTAATTATTGTTGAAGAGAAATGTTTATATCAAGTATTAATAATTTATTTTTACCTCTTGCTAAGAGAGGTATTGGACTCATGCTAAAAATCGCATATCCAGATTTTAGTGAATAAGCACATGTTAAGGTCCCTAGAATCCGATAATAACATTTTTACGATGATGTCTGTGTGTGTGTATGTGTGTGTCTATGTGAGGTTGTTGGAAGTACGATTTCTCAAATTCTATAAGATTAAAGACCTGGGGGCCAATTTTGTAACTAGAAAGCGACAGCGAATACGAATGCAATATGGCGGGTCACTGAATAAGTACCATCTTATTTTCTATTCATATGACTGATTTCTATTGTATTGTGTACACTATACAATACATATTCAGTACTAGTCTGACATTTGTTCAAAATTCCCGCGCTGGGAAAATTTTAGTTCATTTGAAAAGTTGCGTTATTTGAAATTGTATCATACTTATTTTGTGGTTATATTTCCTTTGAGCATCATACACATGTTTTTAGATAAGGTATTTTAATTAATTTCCAATAGAAGAAAATAATAATAAAAAAACAATAATTAAAAGGCACTAAAAAATAAATAATACAATCAATAAACAAACTACACATTAGGAAAAATAAATGAGCCGATAACTTATGCTTATTCGTAAGAGAATACCGTATTCATGAGGTCCGGACCAGCTGAATAGGTATTCAGTCGGAATAAGGCATCATGGCTGTCAAAAAGTAGTGGGGATCATCTTATTCAGTATGAATTGTATTCGCTATTGCTTTCTAGTTACAAAATTGACCCCCTGTGTAACTACAGATTCCTCAATCTAACAGTAATGGGAATAGTTGAATAGATTCTGGTAAGTACCGGAAGTAGTAGTATTTTAAATATATTTTTTAATATTTGTTATTACAAATATTAAAAAATAAAATTCTCTATCCGACACATTTAACTTTTTTATTATACCTTCTATAGATTTAAAGATATAGATATATAATCTATAATATAATCTGTTGTAGTTAATCTCATAGCCTGCTCACAGCCCAAACATCTCCATGATAACTACTTAAGACATTAAAATGTCTGTAATCGACAGATAAATGTCACTAATGTCAGTGTCAAAAATTCAGAGATAGTACTGAAGGCTTTTAGTGGGAACGATATTTAATATTTCTTATTTTATTATTAATTATATATTTAAAATTATAGGTATATTACATTAACCCTTCAGAAATACCGCCAATCCCGTTAATGAATTGGTAAAACCTCGAACATTTAGAAGAAATGGAGGAAATTTGTTCATAGAATGAATTTAAGATTATAGAAAATACGTAAATAGAAAGATTACGTGTAATTAGAAATTTTTGTGTGTACAAGAAATGGTAAATACAATACTTGTGTATATCACAATGGAAAGGGCGAGAGGTATTGTGATGGCCACAACAGATTTTTAATATTATTATTTTGCACTGTTGAAAATAATATAAAATAAAAGTTACTAGATAGTATTAAAATGAAATCTTCGTGAACGAACGAACGAACCATTAGAGATTGTCAAAATTTGAGCATTTCGATATTCGCCAACTTCATGGACTGGGTTTGCGGAGTCGAGAAATGCATAAGTTGTGGTCTGAAGACGGATATGTAACTTCAAGAGCTTGATTTGCGGAGTCGATACATGCATGTCATGATTTGAAGAAGGCCATGTAAAAGTTTTCGTGAGATGACACCTTAGCCATTACATTTAGTGCCTGGAATATTTTCAATGAAGAATCTTCATCATGCAAGTTCTCCAACTCTTTAATCGCAATTTCCGTGTGTATAATGGTTTTTGATGACCGTTTCTCTTCACTCTTTTTTAGTTTTACTGCTAAAGTTAAATATATTTGTTACTATATTGCCGTGATTTGGTATAGGACAGTATCTGATTTGCACAAAGTTTGGAGTAAATAAGGATTTAGTGTTTGCTTGTAGTCACTTTGTGTTATAAACTATTTATATGAAATAAAAATTTAAACATATAACTAATAGTCTCTAAATTTGTAAAATATGTTTATATTGCGTGGGAGCCATATAATTCAATAAAAAAAATCACTGCCTTTTCCATAATTTGTCTATTTACTTACTGTAATTGTTATGAGCAGTATCTTGATTTTACTGAATAATTAAAAAAGACTAAGATAAATGCAAAAAGTATTAATTAATTGAAAGTACCTAATACATTTTATCTTAAAGGATTTATTACGTCTTCCGGTAATTCAAATGTTAATTTAGCTATACCGCTTAAAAATTACATCACGTGACAGCAGATAGCAGTAAGAAAAAATAAATTGAGATACTGCTGTTCACCTTCATATTACACAAAAAAATTGTCAGTTACTGCTATGTGCCACCGGCAGTTGCTCGTCTTTGGAAATAGATAATTGAAGCAAAGTGGATTTAAAAATTGTATCACTTGCTGTCATTTGCAATAACATAAAAAAGTCAATTATTGCCCTTTACGAAATCACGGCAGTATAGTATTACGTATTTAGTGTTAATATGAAGATTATTAATATGATTTTACAAAGTTTTATATTACAGGATATAACGTGCGACTATTTTCTATACGAACTTCTTGGTATTGAGGAAGATAAAGTAACAGAATGAATATCTAGTTTTATAAAATCTGTTTTATTTATCTATATGAGAACAAAATAAATTAATTTAAGATTATTGTATTATATTGTAATGAATACATATTATTTAAAAAAAATGTTTTTCAAATTGTTTTTGTTGAGCAAAGAAATTCTAAGTAAATTTAGCTATTATATTTCGTTTCGAAATGAATAATAAATCAAAATTTGCTAGAGTAGTATTGGATTTTTGCCTGGGATACGGCTAGGGTTGCCATCTTTTAAAAATTGGAATGGAGGACATAAAGAATCATAAAAAAATATGAACACAAAGTTACAATAAACAATTATTATATTACCCACATATCGATTAAGTACTCGTTTCTCACATAAATTTTAGAAATAATATGAATATATAATTGTGCGCTTAACAGCTTGAGTCTTGCATCGTAGTATCCAACCCAGCGTCTAGCACAAAATGTAGCGTTTACTAAATAGAGGGATGTAACCAATACTGATATTTCGGCGATATTGTCTTTTAGCCGATATATCAGGAACGGCGATATTTATTTGTCGATACACGATTCTCAGCATTTAATTTCATTCGGCCAACCCTCCAGCTTCCGACCTCTGATTCCCACAAAAAAAGAGATATCTAAAAGACCCAAATATTGCAAGAGAAGTATACCTTTGCATTTCTGGCGCTTTTTTACCCAAATTTGAAAAAAGTAGCGCAAAAGTACGCCGGCAGGTCTCATTTAGACATTTGCGAAATCGCTTGTCACCGCAGAATTTGAGGATAATATATTTTTTAAATAAAAATCTTTTAAATGTTAATTTTATTTATTCACTCCGAAAGGTATGGGCACAATTTTTGTTTAATCAGAAGTAATTTTGCCTTATAAATTTTTTGTTTGTATCGATATCAGTATCGCCGATATTTTTCAAGAAATATCGGTATCGTATCAACAAAATCAAGTGTTGTTGCATCCCTATTATAAAATTCTAAAATGCGAGAATGCGACTGTTTTAAAAGTTGTGACCACAGATGGCGTATTCGCATGCTATCGTTCTCCCATTTGCTTCCAAATATGACCGAGTAGTCTTGCCGGTTATTCGAAATTATTATATTAGTATATATATGTAGGTATTCAAATTGTTGCAAAACATCATTAAATATTAAATTTTGTTAGGGAGGACATTTTCATCGCAATAGGGGACGGAGGAAAATATTGGGTAAAGGAGGACTGTCCTCCAAAGGAGTATGGTTGGCAACCCTAGATGCGACACCTAAACCCACTAGTAAAATTAGTTAGTAGTTATTATGGTGCTCCTAGTATGCCGCATGCTTTGCGTCTGGAACAAAACTTACTCCGCTAACAAAAGAATGTTTCGATAATCCCTTTGAAGAGTCACATGGGCGTAGATAGGAGTTTTCAGAGGGTTACATGTATGTATTTATATTATTTGCAAATAAAAGTTCTTTATCAAACTTGGTAAGTACTCGTTTATTTCAATATATTGTACACTGCTTATACAGGATTTATATATATATATATATATATATATATATATATATATATATATATATATATATATATATATATATATATATATATTTCGTATGGCAAGCACAAAAATAAATATGTAAAATAAAACATGAAAAATAACAAGAACAAGAATTAAGTAACATATGTCTTGGTGTTTTGACTTAAAGGATGATATCTAGGTTATTTTACCGTTGAATAGCAGTGTCCTCGAGGCGATGTATCTCTTGTATGTGCCTGGAAACCGTCTTAAGGGACATTCCGTCGCTATGTGGTGTAATGTTTGAGGAGCATGCCCACAGTCACAATTAGGATTACCGACTAGTCCCAATTTATGTTTCCAATATTGACATCTACCATGATCAGTCCGAATCCGATTGTGCGTTGCCCAGGTATTTATTGGCAGATCAAATCCATATAACCGTTGTACTGGATCAATAATTAGATTATGAGAGTCTGGATTTGATAATTCACACTCATCACACCAAGCTGCCTCAGCAACAAAATTTTCTTCAATTAATTTCTGTCCAAGCTTTCATGGCGGTTTGCGGGATTTTAGTCTGGATGCATTGTTGTTGCAATCCTCATGTATTGGTAGCTGTCTGTTTCCTCGCATTTTTGCCATTCTCTTTTTAAGGCTAGTTGTCTTCTAAGGTGTGGAGGAGGAATGTTAGCTAATATAGGAAGCCATTGAGAAGGAGTAGATTTAATGGTCTCTGAAATTAGCCGCATGGTGTGGTTTAGCTCAGTGTCCACTATTTTAATGTGTTGCTAATTAACCAGACTGGGTTACAGTACTCAGCCACCGAGTATACAGATCTGTGAAGCTGGAGTCCCAAAGTAGAAAAACAGGTTTAAATTTATATCTATAATTTAACGCTAATAATATGCTACATTTTGCTGTATAAACCAAATTTTGTGTTCATCTCATTTTTGTGTTATTTGCTTTTGTTTAAGTGATACTTAAAGTTCACGCCTAGTACCGTGTGCAACAATTTCCAGTATTTCATAATACTATAATTTTATGTTCATTTAGTGCTAATTATTACTATATTAAACAAATTTTGTGTTCGTCCCATAATTGTGTTACTTGCTTTTGTTTAAATGGTGCTTATAGTTCACGCCTAGTACCGTAAGTAACCATTTCCGATATTTTATAATGCTATAATATTATGCTCGTTTAGTGCTAATTATTGCTATATTAAACATATGTTGAGCTACCACAGTTTTGGAGATATCCTGTTTTTTAAATGGTACTCTAAGTTCACGCCTAGTACCGCATTCAACGATTCCGTTATTTTATAATACTATAATATTATGCTCGTTTAGTTCTAATTATTGCAATATTAAACAAATTTTGAACTACCGCACTTTTGGAACCTCCCCATTAATAATATTAATATATATTTTATTTTAATAAGTGATAAATTTTAATAATAATCCTGAAGTTCTAAAGATAAAGAACTGAAGTATTTGCTCCCCAACTGCTTCCAGAGATCTTGTGTAAGATGTTCCTAGTACAGGATGTTAATGAATACGTGTTACAAATTTGTAAGGTATGTAGGAGATGCAAAATAGCTCAACTTTTATTAAAAATAAACTTATATCCGGAAACGCACCGCTTTCGAGCTACAAACTGTTAAAAAAAGTTGTTATCTACCTTAATAATAGTTGACTGTGACTTGTCACTTTAGTTATTAGTTTTATTTATTTTAAATTCTATCATTGAATTAATTGTAGATGCATTATGAATGAGCATACTAAGTTAACCTCTAGTTTTTTTTTTGCCATATGAAGAGTTTGGTTTACGAAACGTCCGTTGACTTTGACACGAAGACCTACTGGCACATGGTGAGAGGAAGATATGCGCGGAAGACCAAATTGCGACCTTACCCCAACTCTAGATGACTAAGCACAAAATTAGCTTCAAGTCAGTGGCTTATTAATTATTTTTATGTTTAAACTCAATAAGTTAATGCCTCGATTATGGTCATGCATTATATCCCTATCGCGGTTTAACATTTTAAATTGTTAAAGTTAAAGTTGAAAACAATTATGGATATAACGTTAAATATTTACGCTTTAACTCTTTAGAATTTAAGAGTTAAGGTTTGAAAACAATTAGGGTCGTAGCTTTAAATATTTCGTTACTAAATATTTCTATAAATTTTATAGTGACAGAAACCTCGCTATAAAATTTAATATTATTTTTTGTAATCAAAAACCTAAGCAAAATATGGACAATATTCCAATTTTTGTGATTTTATTGTTAAATGAAGATGTTGAAAAGTAAAAAACATATTTTTGTAATCGTGCATGTTAAATAATAATTTTTATTATGTAGGAATGAAATGAGAATGATAAAAGAATATTAAGGGATACTATAAATACTTTTGAATTTCATGAAAATACGTAAATTTATTAAAGACTTTCGTTTAAACAAAGTTATAATTATGACATATGACAATTGTGACATCTATGTAAATAACTACTAGCTGTCATTCTGACATGGGCAATATGTCAGTGTCGAAAATCATTAATTTTAATGACATTACTGAAAGATTTTTCTGGGAGGTACGAGTACATTTAATATATCTTATTGTATTATTAATTAAAATGTATTTAAAATTATAGATTATATATTAATATTACACGTATCCTTAAGAAATACCGGTAATACCGCCAATGAAGAGTAGGACAAAATTTCTCATAGAACGCAAAATTTGAATTATTTGTGTGTACTAGAAATGTTAAATTCGTTACTTAGTAACATACAATGAAAATGGCGAGAGATATTGTACTGCGGTCACAACAGATTTTTTCATTTAAATTTGTATTTCTAATAATTTTTTGACCTGTGTAAAGAATGTCGATTTGTTGTCTTATTCGTCATTACCAAGGTAACTAATTCACTTTTAGCACTAGTGTTAAAAGTAACAATGATCTCTTACTTTTTAACACTGGTGACATAAAATGACATTTTTAGCCCTAAAAACAAACATTAAAAAGCATACTTTTAATAGATTTGTAGAAAAAAAAGAGTTTCAATATCAAAGTAATTATTAAAACTTTTTTTTTGTATATATGTAGGTACCTAATAAGCCATCGCAATTAGAAATCAGAAGTGTTTTTAAAAGATGGGTCCTATAAATGAACGACTCTTCCTAAATGATAATTTTAATACTACTTTTATTATATTATTTGTTTATTTTTTTAAAAAAATAACTAATGTATATGATAACAGTAGATAACAAAACAATTAGAATTACATAAAATTCAGTATTGAACTAATTCCTGGTGAACGACTAATATAGTTTGGTTCATGAAAGATGACAATTCAAGGTCATTTATTAAGGGGATCGTCTTCGCTTTCCCAAATGAACGAAAACGATGAATGAACGAATGCTAATTATGCAAAATCTGTTATGAATTTGTAACTAATTTTTATCATATTTAGTAAAGAAAACTTGATATTATGTCTGTATCGGTTTATTTTTGCAATATCATTTTTCTTATATCTGTAGCAAAGCTCTAAAATTGTTGATTATTGGTTATTTTAAAAGCGACTTTTTTGTGATAAAGAATATATATTTCAAAATTTTAAATGTTACGAACCTAATTTCATGTTTTCTGAGTGCGATGATTTAAATTTTATTACAAATTATTGACAAATACAGCCATAATTAGTAGAGAACTGAGACGTGTTTTGCGTATTTTCATCGCTACAGAATTCTCATGCCCTAGTGCGGGCGAGGGTGAGCACGCGGCGGGAGGGTATTTTGTCAGCCAATAGAATTTATCTTGTATTCTGAAGGTCGGTAGCTTGAGTTATGAAATATCTATAGAAAGAAAAATTATTAAAAAATGCATATAATTAATATTTTTGAAGTTATTACATTATTTAATTAAAAATTTATGTAAATATGATCGCACGCAGAAAAGAATCAAACATTCTTGTATTATAAATTTTAAGTTTTCTTTGAAATATAATTCAAATAACCTATTAACGATACAAAAATCGTTGACCCTACAAGAAAATTTTACCGTTAACTTTTATCAAAATCTATACAGGTGGGCAGGATTAAAAATTAGGTAAGTATGAAAAAGATTAAAGAAATTTCCGAGCGATTTTAAATTCCGATAATTAAAATAATATTAGATTAACGTAAGTTTAGTATTTTACCAATTCCAAATACTTGGAATACGGATAATCAGCTCGCAGAGCCACATATTTAACTTTTAGAGGGGATGTATAAAGGATATATAAGAGAAAAGTTTGAATTTTTTCTTATTATATTGTTAAGTGTATATGTAGAATTTACTTTGTTAGCGATTATTGTGGTGTTTAGTTTAGTTCTTATTAGGTGTAAATATAAATTGTTAAGTGAATACTTACAAGGAACATTTGTTAGTGATTGTCGTGTTCCGTGATTGATTTGATCCAGTATATTTTTACCTCTCGCTAAGAGAGGTATTGCATTCATGCTAAAAATCACATATCCATATTTTATTGAATAAGCACGTTTTAAGGTCCCTACAATCCGATTTTAACATTTTTACGATGATGTCTGTGTGTGTGTGTGTGTGTGTGTGTGTGTGTGTGTGTGTGTGTGTGTGTGTGTGTGTGTGTGTGTGTGTGTGTGTGGATGTATGTGTGTATGTATGTAGGATGTTGGAAGGACGATTACTCAAAAACTATAAGACTTAAAAATTGTTTAATTACGTATTTTCCAATCGGACATTCATGGGAAGATCTGAAAAGGTTTTGGTAACAATTGGACAACCGGAAGTAGAAGATTCTTGAAAAAAAATCTTCTAAATAATATTTTTTGAAAATTTTTCTTGGTAATATTAAAGAAAATTAAATTCTCTATCTGATACATTTAAATATTTTATTATATATTCTATGGATTTAGAGATAAAAGAAATATAATAAATAAAATAACGTTATAATAAATTTTACAGCCGAAAGGATGCCATGGAAAATAGTTGACCAGTTGAACTGTTTGTAACTGACAGATAAGTGTCAGTGTCAGAAATTCATAGATATTACTAAAGAGTTTTTCTGGGAAGTACATATACATTATATTATTTCTTAATGTATTAGTAGTTAAATATTTAAGATTATAGGTCTATTACATATATCCTTCAAAAATACAGTCAATCCTGACAATGAATTGGAAACATTTCGAAAAATTAGAAGAGGACAAAATTTCTTCATATAATGAATTTAAAATTAAACAATCTAAATATAAGGAATAGATATATGTAAGTACAATTTTTGGTGTAGAATGTAGGTATACAAGAAATGTTAAATACAATAGGGCGCCTTGACAAGCAGATATGGGGACTCATGTCAGAATGATAGCTAGTAATTATGTATATAGATGTATCATAATTTCTCATTCTAAATTTAATGATTTTCCAATTCCATATGGTTTATTTTCCTCGACAAGTAAATTCCACACTCCTGGTGACAAATTAACTACGTGTATTTAGAAAATCTTGAAATTCTGAATGAAACATACTGACTAATTATCATTCTGAAACGGGCCCCCACATCTGCTTGTCAAGGCCAACAATGTAACATGACTGTTCGCGCCCTATACTTATGTAACCAAAAAAGGAAGTGGCGAGAGGTATTGTGCTGGCCACAACAGATTTTTTATCATCAGGTAAGAATTTTTTAAATTTTTTGTATAATAATAATTTTTAAGGTTTTGCATTACAATTCAATGAGAAATAATAATAATTTTGAGATAAACAATGGGTCCCTGGCAAATAGATCTTATTAAATTTTGCGTTACCTTGCTTTTATTTTCACTTTTTAAAAAATGACCTTTTTATTATGCCCGAAGAGAGCAGCCTTTCGACTTGTTTAATTTTTTATATATGTACCATTTTATATATAATATATAATTTTTCGATCAAATTAGCTTTTAGTTAATTTCATTTGAATACCATTGTTTAATTTTTGATATACTCGTATGTACCATTTTATATATAATATATAATTTTTCGATCAAATTAGCTTTTAGTTAATTTCATTTGAATACCATTATTTTATTTTTTGGAAAAATGCTTTTATTGTCAAACATTCTTCTACTTTTCAAATAAACATGTTATTAACTTTAGTAAGCTAGATGAAAATTCCATCAACAATATACCATTTTAACAAAATATATGTGGTTGTTACGTCAGTAATTTATTATTTATTATATTTATACATCAATCAAACATTGTAAACATAACTAATATATATATATATATATATATAGAAAATAAAAATAAGAGTAACAACAATGTCATTTTGCACATTTATTAACTCCACAAAATCAGCAATCGTCGTCAGACGAAGAATAAAAGAAATTAAATGCCCGTACAACGCATCTAAATATAACCCAGAGGAAGCCATAAAGAAAAAAATTATAAAATTTAGTACATATACAGACGATGGCCAATTCATGTTAAAAAGGTCAGATCCTTATTTTTATCAAGTACAAGGACAGCTCCATATCTCTAGTCGAAGTTATTGTATTTTTGCAGTTTGGACGCCATTAGGGATTGTTTATGAAAAAATTTTGTATGATCCCCAATTTTGGCATGAGAAAATGGAAAAAAAATTAGAATATTTTTATATGAAATGCATATTACCAGAATTAGTTGATCCTCGATTTATTCGAAATTTACCCCTACGGGATCCAAAAAAAAGTTAAATTTATATATGCATATATAATTTTTTGTACATATATGTATTACGTAAATTTATTTTCATAAATTGCATTTGTATGTATCCTTTTTACCTTCCGTCACCTATAGTAAGGAAGGTATTGTCTTTGGTCAAAAAATTCGGTGGTGAGTTTTCATTGAATAAGCACGTTTTAGGGTCTTTACAATACGATTTTACTATTTTTACGATGATGTCTGTATGTGTGTGTGTGTGTTCGTATGTGCGTGTGTGTGTGTGTGTATGTGTGTGTGTGTGTATGTGACTGTTTTTTCCTGCACGATATCTCCAGTACTAGAATTCCAAAAATTACAATTCTTGCGTATTTCTCTTCCTTACAACCATATGCAGAGTTGATTAGATTTTGGTTATAATTGGTCAACCGGAAGTGTCCTCATTTGAAGATTTTAACAGTTTTTCTTGAAAAAATCAGTTAAATGTTATTATAACTTAAATAATATATTATTGTCTATACGATTTGATTGCATTTTATATTTGATATTCAACAGATATAGAGTTAAAGAAGAATAAAGATAATAAATTTGATATAAATTTCATAATTCAGCCAGCTATGCTAACTTAACCATGGAAACTGCTAATTCAAATTGACAGATGTCAGTATCAATAAAATGTAAATCAATGAAAGAAAAAGGGAAGTAACTCTAGTATTAGAAGTTTCTAGATATAAGAGAGACGATGATTACATTGGTTTGAACATGTTATGAGGAGAGATGAATATATTAATAGAAGGTGGAAGAAACATAGGAAGACCAAATATAAGATGAAAAGGCTGTATTGTAGAAGACTTGAGAGAAAAGAAACTGAATGAGGACGACACGCAAAGCAAAAATAAGTGGAAGAAGAAAATAAAAAATAGCGACCCCCTAACGAATGGGAAAAACTAAAGAAGAAGAAGAAGATATCAGTGTCATGTGCAATTTGCATAGTTTGTTAATGAAATAACTTTACTGGAAATATAGGATCTTTTGCAAGAAAATTTATGTATGGGGCGCGTGCAGTAACATGACTTTGACCGTGTCAAAATGACAGCAATTAATTATGTCCATAACTGGCAAGTGTTACAATTTTTCAATCAAAATTTCATAATTTTCTTATTTTATGTGGTTTGCTTGTTATCAGGAGTATGGAATTCAGTTGTCGAGAAAAGGAATCACATAATACCAAAAATTTATAATCTTTTGCAAGAAAATTTATGTATGGAATTTGTACATAATACACAGGATTGACGGAAGGTATTGTGCTGGCCACATCAGATTTTTTATTTATATCATTATTCATTATATTATATATTTAGTATGTGTCATTATTATTTTTCCTTTGTTATTTTATTTCAGAGAACAAATAATTTATATGTGTGTATGTAGGTAGGTATATGTGTCATGATAAGTGAATGAATATAGGTCCCTGGTATTACTTCTGGTTTCTGAAAAATTAATATATATTTTGAAATTATTCAAACAAAATATAACATACTATATTTTTTAATCGTCTTGTTATATTAATAAATATTGGCTGGCCCTTTTATAAAAGGATAAAAAGTTAATTGTGTAGAATTTAAATTTCCACATAATTTGTTATTCATATTTCAACATTTTTAAATTTTCTTATACGGTAGAGTATATCATTATGCTCTAATCCTTGTACCGACAAGAGAAACAGAATATTTTCTTTTATCATTCTGTGGGCAAGCGCTGTAGTCGTACAGTTATTTAAAAGAAACAAAATAACTATTTCCGTACATTTATTTCACTGGTCAATTGCAGTAGGTACAAAAAGGATAGAGATAAGGTAGTAAACTAGTAAGAAAGAGAAAGTAGATTTGTACGTTCCCCTTACCCCAGCCACACTTCATGTCAAGAGATCTAGGTAAATAAGTTCAATGCTGCACGGACGATCCCCTTAAGCGTATGATGTAATATTACTTACAGATAACTTCACTGCATTTCGTATACATGCATATACATAGACGTCAACATGAAATATTTATGGATACATTTTAACTGAAAAAAAAAAAATAAGTGTAATTTATTAGAAAATTATGTTTCCTTTTAAATAATACTTTTCTCAAAGATTTATGCTCTTCACCTATGTTTTTGCAAAACACAATGACCTAGACTTGACAAAAACCATGGAATAATAATTTGATTTAAATATCAACGTCACTGGGTAAATATTAGCATAGAGGGCAATGTAGTAGATAATTACATATCTGTTACTCTACGACATACGTCATTAATATTTGTAACGTGTTAGAAAGTAATGTTACCATTTACTTATATCTGTCACACATCATAAACTATATAGACATACGTCAAGTAATCTTTTTCTTTCTAACATAAAATGTTGCTAAAATACTACTGTATTAAATGTTGTGTATTCTTTCTCCGAACAAGTGACCGAATTGTCATCTTTCGTGAACCAAAGTATATCTACACAATTTTAAAAAATCTGATGTGGCCAGCACATTACCCTCCGTCAATTCTACGTATTTTGTACAAATTCCACACAGATTTTTTTTTGAAAACTATTCTATGCGCGTTTCCTTTTTAGGGGGGAAATGAACTGATCTTACCTCGTACTGAAATGAACTGAAGTACTCCTAAAACATACTGTTTTTTAAAATAAGAAGTAGAAAATAAAAACATAGGTATATAGCATTTTATTTATAACAATCTGCTGAATTGGCTTGTGGCTATAATCTATTATATTACCTAATGTAATTTGTTTGTTCACATTATATTATTTTACATTTTTATATTTCCAGTAAAATCATTTCACAAAGATATTATGTAAATTTTATTTGACACTGACATCTGTCAATTAGTAATATTTGAATATTGTTTCCATCGTGCAGCTTTTAGCAGCATAGGTTGTGCAAGATATTTCTTTACAATTCTTTATCTCTAAATTCATTGAATATGAAGAAAAAAATATAATTATATCGAATAGAGAATAAAGTTTTCTTTAATATTTATACGAGTAATAACATAAAAGGTCAAAAAATATTTAACTGCGTTTTTCAAGAAAAACTGTTAAAATCTTCAAATTAGGGTACTTCCGGTTAACCAATTGTAACCAAAATCTAATCAACTCTTCATACGGACGTACGAAAGAGAAATATGAAAGAATTGTAATTTTTGGAATTGTAGTGTTGGTGTTAGGCGATCCGGAACGATCGTCACACACACAAATACATACAGACATCATTGTAAAAATAGTTAATTCGTATTCTAGGGACTCTAAAACGTGCTTATTCATTAAAAACTCACCATCTAATTTTTTGACCAAAACAATACCTTTCTTACCTATAAGGGACGGAAGGTAAAAATTTATTTAATTACCAAATGTAATAAAAGTGATTAATATCAAGATTATTAATAGCCAATAAACACATGACGTAGTTATTAAATTGGAGAAAAACTAATTTTATTCCATGACACAAATTGCTACCTTACAATAACTTTTATACATATATTTGATACTTTAATATATAAAACTCGTTAATTTATAAAATACATTAATGAAACACATAAATAAACGATCAACGGAAAAATTTATTAATAATGATAAGAAATACATGAAACCATAGATGATACATGAACAAGAAAAATTTTACATATCATTATAATTCCATTTGAAAAAAATAACAAACATGTGAATAAAAAATTACATTGTCAGTGTTCATACTTTTTTTAACGATTTTTACAGAATTATTTAAAAAATACTTATTATATGTACGTTTTCATAGACAATATAAAAAATGTTACAAATTTTCAGTAACTAATGAGAACAATAAACTTTACGACCAATAAAAGTGAAACATTTACGAGTATAATTAATAAGTTTTCGAGTTCGTATGTATTTATATTTTTAGTTTATATCAGTATTATATTGACAGTTTTAGCACTGGTGTCTTGCACTTTCATGTACAGCGATAATGGGTTCATTCAAGTTTATCACTTTTACTTTTAAAAAATATATATACATACGAGTACATAGATTATATAAAAATAAAAGAAAACATTACTAACACAAATTTACATTCAGAATACAAAAATAAAAATTTTGTGCAACCGGCCGCGAAATAGGCATTTCGCAGCCGCAATATAGGCCACGAAATTGAATTTCGCGGTTGTTGTTATGGCAACGGCCGCGAAATCCATTTCGCGGCCGCTGTCATGGTAACGACCGCGAAATTGAGTAAACAATCACTATGATTTTTTCAAAACTAATTGTTTTGTTTATCAAATGTCAATTCCATAGCTACCTTGAAAGCCAACTTTCAATTTACAGTGAAACTATTTAAAATTAACAAAATTTGTAATTACATATTTTTTACGGTTGCACAAAAAATATTGTGTACACCTTGTCCGCGAAATCCTTTAGCGCCCTCGAGATTGTCTTGCCTCGGCCGCAAGCGGCCTCGGCGACAATTTTTCTCTCGGTACGCTAAAGAGTGATTTCGGGGCCTTGATATACAAATAACTAATTTTCAATCAATTTAAATTTAAAGCACCTTCCCTTAGTGCAATCTGCTACATTCACTACGTTTTAGAAAATAATCTTTCCATGGTTGGCTATACGAACAAATATGAGTATTATTTTAATATAAAATAGAAAATTTTGGCTATACTCGTAATTAAATCATTCATCTTGCATATGCGGATGACCTGACAATGTCAAGTTGCTCACAATTTGACGTACAAAGGAAACTAATTCTCCTCAAAAAATATTGCGAAGAAAATTTCCTCAATGTTAATGTTGCAAAAACGAAAATAATGATTTTTCACAAGGGGCACCCACCAACAATTAAAAACCAACTAATATATAATGACACAAAAATAGAAATAGTTAACAATTTTAACTACCTTGGAATAAACTTCTCGTCGTCAGGGAAATTTAACCAAGCAGCCCACCAAAGTCTAAAGAAAGGCATAATAGCAGTTGAAAATGTTAAGATTATAATTTATTTGATTCAGAAACACAGATTAACTTCTACTATATTTATTTTTATTTAAATTCTACATTGACAATCCATCAATCATAATAATATTTTTTTTTATTTTTTTTTTTTTGTTTCATATCCTACTATATATACATTTTATATTTCATGGCTAAGTATTATTAATAAAAATTATATATGCTTGTTGTTCATAACAACACTCCCTCTTGAACAAAACATATATAATTTTTTTATTTTATTTTAATCCATATTCTTCTGTGAAATATTCATGTCTTTCTTTTGGTACAGCTTTAGTTAATATATCTGCCAGCATTTCTTCTGTGCTTTTGTAGATTACTTCGACGTTTCCTTTTTCTATATGTTCTTTTATAAAATGAAATTTTATATCTATATGTTTAGATTTTTGGCTTATCATTTCATTCTTTGATAATTGTATTGCTCCCATATTATCGCAATAAATTTTTATCGGTTCTCTTAATATTTTAGGATCAATTTCTTCAATTAATTTTCTCAACCACAATGCTTCTTGTATAGTAAACGATAGTGCCATATACTCGGATTCAGTTGTAGATAATGCAACTGTACTTTGCTTTTTACTGAACCACGATATTAAACCTCCATTTATTTTAAAACACGAACCAGTAACAGAATGTCTATTTTCCAAATTTCCCCAATCTGCGTCACTATAGCCTTCTAAATACTTGTTTTCTTTTCCATCAAACTCTAGTTTATAATCTTTAGTCTTCTTTAAATATCTAAATATTCTTTTGACCGCTGTCCAGTGACATAATTTAGGGTCTTTGTTGAATCTGCTGACTGTTCCCACTGCAAAGGAAATATCTGGTCTAGTTATTTGGGAAACATATAATAGACTTCCAACCGCTTCTTGATATGGTAGTGTAGATTTAATATTTTCTGTATTTTTATGACATTCACAATTCATCGTTAGTTTTACATTGACATCCATTGGAGTACTAACGGGTTTGCAGTTCTCCATTCCAAACTTCTCCAAAATTTTTTGTATGTAAACTGATTGATCTAAATATATTTTCTTCTGATCTCTTGTTATCCTTATACCTAGTATACTTTTAGTTTTTCCTAAATCTCGCATGTCAAATTTTTCCATTATCTCTTTCTTTATTTTATCTTTCATATTTTCGTCATTGTAAAAAATCAGTAAATCGTCTACATAAACAGCTACAATTAATATTTTCATGTTTTCTCTTCTTGTGTAAATACATGGATCTGCTTTTGATCTAGTAAACTTCAAGTTTTCCATTTCGCGGTTAAAACTTTGATTCCAGCAACGTCCGCCTTGTTTCAATCCATACATTTCTTTATTCCATTTCCATATTTTTGACGTATTCTTTTCTTCATAAAATTCTTCTGGTGGTAAAACATATATATCTTCATCTAATTTTCCTTGCAGATACGCTGTTTTTACGTCCATCTGTTCAATTTTCAAATTTTCTTTAGCTGCAAAAGAGAAAAGATATCTTAATGAAGTATACTTTACCACTGGAGAATAAATTTCTTGATAATCAATTCCTTCTTCTTGAGCATATCCTTTCACAACTAGTCTAGCTTTAAATCGATGACTGCCATCAATTTCATTTTTCTTGATTTTAAAGATCCATCTTGTCTGTAATAATTTTCTATCATGTACAGAATTAACTAAATCATAAGTTTTGTTTTGTTCAAAAGATTTTAGTTCTTCAATTATCGCTTGTTTCCATTCAGTTGAATTTGCGCCAGACAAAGCTTCTTTTACGGTTTGTGGTTCAATGCTTAGAGCTTCTGCATAATAAGTTATACAATCCTTTATTTTTCTTTGTTTTTGAATTCTTGTAGATCTTCTTAAGTTCACTCCTTTTTCTTCTTCAGTTTGCTGTTCTGGATTTTCTTTATCCTTTTCTTGTGAGTTATTTTCTTTTTCTATATTATCGTAATCCTCTGTACTAGTAGGCGTTAAAATTACTTGTGTATTTTTCGAATTTTTGCTTTCATCTTCTTTAATATTTTCTATTTCTTCAAAAAAATGTACGTCTCTGCTTATTGTTATTTTTCTTGTAACGGGATTTATTAATCTATATGCTTTAGTATTTTCACAATATCCCATGAATAGAAGTTTTTCAGACTTTGAGTCCCATTTTTTTCGTTTCTGTTTGGGAATATATACCATTGCTTCGCATCCAAAAATTCTCAAATAACTTAAATTAGGTTTCTTTCCGCTCCATACTTCTTCTGGTGTTTTATCTTTTACTGAAATTGTTGGACTTCTATTTTTTATGTAAACTGCAGTTGATAAAGCTTCTGCCCAAAATTCTTTTGGTAATTTTGAATCAATGAGCATACTTCTTGCTTTCTCTATTAGGGTTCTCATCGCTCTCTCTGCTACTCCATTTTGTTGGGGGGAGTACGGTGCTGATAACTGATGTTGTATACCTGCTTGAGTCAAAATTTGAGCAACATCCCTATTTACAAATTCACGACCATTATCAGACCGTATTGCTTTAATTTTCTTACCAGTTTGTCTTTCAACTAAAGCTTTAAACTTCAAGAAAATGTTCTTAACTTCTGATTTATGTTTTAAATAATATGCAAATATTTTCCTTGAAAAATCATCAATAAAAATTAGTAAATATCTAGCTCCTCCAATGGATTCAGTTTCCATGGGTCAACAAATATCCGTGTGTACAAGGTCAAGTATACCATTTGATTTTGTTTCACTTGTATGAAAAGGTAATCTTGCATGCTTTCCTTCTATACATATTTTACATGGTCCATCTTCAATTTTCATCTTTTCTAAACCATTTGCCATATTTTTCAAATATTTCATTCCTTTTCTACAAAGATGACCAAGCCTACGATGCCATAACATACTATCTTGATATGCGATGCATACTCTTTCTTTTTTCATTCTTCTTGTATTTATTTTATATACACCGTTTTCTATAGAAGCAGTCGCTACAACGTTTCCATATGATTCTTCTATTCTTCCACCATATTTATCAAATAAAACTCTATATCCTTTACTTACTATTTTCGGTACAGATAATAAATTTGCTTTCATTTGGGGAACGTATAGCACATCTTGCACTTTTACTTCTTTTTCAATTCCATTTACTACCACTCTCATTGGTACTTCTCCTTTGGATTCTGCTTCTAACTCTGAACCATCTGCTACAGTTATCACCATGTTTGTTTTTTCCGTATTTTCTTTCATCCACTTTTTGTTGTTTGTGATATGAGTTGATGCACAAGAGTCTAAAAACCAAATGTCAGATTCATTTGATTCTGTTGTATTAAAAACTTGGAAAGCGTTTTGTTTTGAGTAATTACTGTAGGTGTCGTTCTTGGCTTTCGTATTTTTTGACGAGAAATCTTTCTTGGATCTTTCTCTACAATTTGTTGCAATGTGTCCAGTTTTCTTACAAATAAAACAACGTGTATTTGCTTCTCTACAATTCGTTGCAATATGTCCAATTTTGTTACAAATAAAACAACGTGTAGGTGCTTTCTTTGGAAAATCCTTTTTCTTACTTATTAAAGCGGTTTCACCTTCTGTTTGTGAATCATTTTCTTTTATATCTTGTAACAATTTTACTTTGATTGCGTCACCACTTATTTCTATTCCCGAACTCTCTATACCCATTATCATCGGTTTATATTCTTCAGGTAAACCTGCTAGAAGTAATGTTCCAACCCATTCGTCTTCTATTTTAAAACCAATATTATTCAATTTATGTGCTGTTGTAATAATTTTGTTGACATATTCATCAATGGATTTACAATTATTTAATTTAGTGGATACCAATGTTCTTAAAAGACCTACTCTTCTAGTTAATCCACTGTCTTCGAAAGCTTTTTCTAAATTAAACCATGCCTCTTTAGCAGTTTTAGCGCAATTCAAATGTGAATAATTAATGGGATCTACGCATAAAATAATTTTGGATTTTGCTGTTCTATCCTTTTTCTTATCTACAGCTTCTTTGGGATCTGAACCTACACCTTCTTTGGGAATGGGACCTTCTATTACTTCCCATAAGTCATCTAATTCTAAATAAGCTCTCATTGCAATTTTCCAAGTAGAATAGTTTTCTCTCCCTACGAGCTTCTCGATATTTGGAAGATACGCCATTTTTATTTTTTATTACTACAACAAATATATTTGTATTTACGTTAAATACTGTGTCCTGGGCCCATAACCTGTTAAGATTATAATTTATTTGATTCAGAAACACAGATTAACTTCTACTATATTTATTTTTATTTAAATTCTACATTGACAATCCATCAATCATAATAATATTTTTTTTTATTTTTTTTTTTTTGTTTCATATCCTACTATATATACATTTTATATTTCATGGCTAAGTATTATTAATAAAAATTATATATGCTTGTTGTTCATAACAATAGAAAAAGTGAAAAACATTCTTTACAGAGGAAAGTCCTCTTCATGGTCAGAAAAAACCCAACTACTCAAATCCATCATAACCGCCACCGTTTTATACGGATCAGAAGTTTGGGGCTTAAGACACGCAGAACAACTAGAAAAGTGCCAACTAACTTAAAGTCAATATTACAGTGTCCCAGAAACACGCCAAATCATATGGTACGATTGGAAACTGGCATGATACACATAGCAGCCACATTGTGGAAAAGAATGCTAAATTTCTGAACCCGATTATTAGGTATGAACGAAGATCGACTACCCAAAATATACTACAACCGTTTGATGATACTGGACAGATCCGAAACAAATAAATCAAACTGTAATTGGTGTACACTACTAAAAACTTTCATAGTAGATTTAGGATTCGATCGTGTCTGGGAAAATCAAACCATATCGAAGTCCGACATAAATAACATAATAGCAAAATTTGAAGAAGTTGTACAGCGAGACTTAAATGATTCTATTCTGTCAAGATACAGTTTAATATATAAAAACATCAAAACTGACCATGAAATCGTCAACTACCTGAACTTCGACCTCTCCATAAATAAAATACGAGTCCTCTCCTAAATAAGACTTTGTCAAAAGAATTTAATAACCATTTATCACAATAAAATAAAATATACAATAAACACAACAGAAATATGCACAATTTGTAACACTTACCAACTTGAAACCTTGACTCACATTTACCTGAAGTGCCCTATATATATATAACCCACTAAGAAATTTTTACCTAAAAAAATATACTAAAAATAGCCATGAAACCGATATACACGAAATGTTCACTAATTTACACAAACAGAAAGCAAATGACTTATATTTCTACACTATAAATTTCCTAAAAACAAGAAGCTTTTGTATCAATGAATAAGTAGTCTATAAGTTTGTAACTAATAAAACACATACACACCACTTGATAGTAGGTCTAATTCAAAAAATAAATAGTCATGCTAAATTTCATTTCATGTATACGTTTGTAATATGTATGTAATTGTAATTTTGATAGGATAATGTTAATTGATATTCGTTCATGTACATTATGCATAAATTTTGTACACACCACAGATATCGCTATTTTGTTAAGAAACTCTTTTTTATATTTTTAATCATGTTGTATATTCTAAATACGGTATAATCGATATTTGTAATAAGGGTTGTCAATTCTTTGCAAAAGAGAAATCTTTAGAACAAATAAAGTTATTATTATTATTATTACAAATTTACATTCAGAATACAAAAATAAAATATTTTCAATCAATTTAAATTTAAAGCACCTTCCCTTAGTGCAATCTGCTACATTCACTACGTTTTAGAAAATAATCTTTCCATGGTTGGCTATACGAACAAATATGAGTATTATTTTAATATAAATAGAAAATTTTGGCTATACTCGTAATTAAATCATTCATCTTGTAGTTGTTACTTGTTAGAAATAGCGTACTTTGCATCTATCATTTCAATTTCTATATCATAAAATCTTATATACATCGACAAACTATGTTCTTTATTCTTTAATCAATTTAGCAAAAAATAGTAATTTTATAAATTTACTTGCTTGAAATATTTGAACAAACCCATTCACCTTTCGTAACACCCACCTTACATACCCTTTAGTAACCTTCTCAGTATCTTCCCTGATGGATTTTTGGGTATACTTTCTACAAAAACAACGCCACCTGTGAGGTGTTTGTGCTTGGCTGCCCTCTCCTGGACGTATCTCTGTATGTATTCTGGCTTAACCTTCGCACCACGACGTGGTACGACGTATGCTCTGGGAGCTTCACCATGTTGCTCATGAGGAACGCCTGCCACGGCGGCCTCATCTACGTCCGGATGGTCGCGGATCAAAGCTTCAAGTTCTGCAGGTGCAACTTGAAAGCCTTTTACCTGCGGAATAATTTATATGTTTATTTATTTAATATTTTGTTCGAGATTGACACTTTTATCAAGGATAATAATTATTTGAACAAAAAAAAAATATATTAATGCATTTGTGAAAATTTTCATACTCATGTGTTCTGTTTCTCAAAAAAAAAATCGTCATACGAGGGTTTTAAACAAATATATTATTGAATTCAGAATTAAATTCTCTAGCGAATAAGCAAATAAAAAAAAATATATTACTATTTAAAATAAATAGTTAGGGCCCATATTTTGAAAACCGCTGATATAAATTTATTTTTGCTGATATCACCAATTTTGTAATTCAAAATGATACAATTAAATAAATAAAAAAGTTACCAATAGTGAGCAAGTTTATTGAAACACCATGTATATATAAAAAAACAAAAATTTCTAGCTAGATTATATAACGAGATAATGAGAATTTAAAAAGTACAATCTAATGATGAGAAAAGGAATAGTGAACAATTCAAATATCAAGTACATACATTACAAGTAGCAATATTATTAAAAGTTGGTTTTATATTTTTTAGTAGAGAACGTTTCAAGAGAATGAGTGGAATAGGAAGGTAGGTACATGCAAAGATATTTTACTTCGTCCATATTCGGACGTCAGTTTACGAAGGACGTCAAATTGTTGGGGATCTGGCTATATATATATATGAAATAATGATTGAAGCTACAGTTCTCATTCCCATAAGATACTATTTTAAACAAAAATAGTATTTATGTTAAAGGAAAAGAAAGATTATTTTACTATACAGAGCATAAACCATCAATGCATGTCTTCTATTCAACAGAGCGGCGCAAATAATTGCCCTTTGGCATCCAATGTTATAAATAAAGGAAATAGTGAGCGATATGCCGCTTTGTCATAATTTCTCTAATTTTAAAAACATTTATTTAAATATTTATGAAAAACATATATTCCAGGCCTTTTAGTGTAAAAAAAAATTCTTCAATTTAAGTTGGTATCATTTTTGTGGAAATATTTACGTCGATTCATGCAGTGTGACATATCTTCTAAAATTTCGGTCGATCTTGGTTGATCGATTGCATTCTACTCAGTGGGACCACTGCCGAAAGCGTTCGACCGCTATACTGTGCTATTATTATTATTTATTCATTAATGGTGGTGTATTGTTATCCGTTTAAGTATTTAAATAAAAAGTACACACATATAGTTTCAGATAATATAATGACGAACTGTCTTTATTTATTGTTAACAAAATACTATCACCGCCTACTATAGACGCAATAATTAATGCCTAACAACACATCTCCCCTTTTAGGCTCAATGGCTGAAATGATTAAATTACAATGTTAAGATATTGCAATTACAAATGAATTGAGATTAACAGTTAATAATACAAATATTTACAGATCATGAAACAGTTTATAAATCATATATGTTCAATCAATCTCTCGGGTCGTTTAGAGACTCTGCCACTTCTTGTAACAACTAATCCTGGCTGTTGTTGAGCAGAAACCTCACTTGACGGTCCTGGTAATTGATCACGCTCACTGACAGGTTCCACGTCCTGTTGAATGGTTGCGCGTTGAAGCTCATCCGTCTGGTTGATTGCGAGTGGACTAAGATGAAAACGATTACGTCTCAGTTGTCCTTTAGGCGTGTCAATTATGTATGACCGAGGAGTTGAATCCTTTCGCACCACAGTACCAGTAGCTCTCTTATCCACGATCCATACTTCTTCGCCTGGTAGGAGCTCTCGTAGTTTTCTCGTGCCATGATGACGATCATAATTCTTCTTCTGCTGATTAATCCTTATTTTCTCCCTTTCTTCGAGAATCTTTCGGTTAGGTATCTTTGGTTTCAACTTCGAGCTGGCTGTAGGTAAAGATGTGCGAATCCGTCTACCCATAAGTAATTCCGATGGTGAAAATCCGTTAGCCAATGGCGTAGCACGATAATTCTGAAGAGTACGGTAGGGATCAATGGACTTCTTGAAGCTCCGTTTAATGATCTTTACCGCCGCCTCTGCAAACCCATTGCTCTGTGGAAATCTAGGGCTCGAAGTGATGTGTTCAAAACCCCACTCCTTTGCAAATGCGCTAAACGCAGATGTCAGAACAGGATTGAAATGTGTCCCATTGTCACTATACACAACTTCAGGGGTGCCATGTCTCGCAAACATTGATTTAAGATGAATAATGATTTCGTTCTCTTTCAAACTTGATAAAAGTGCGTATTCAGGATAACGCGAATAATAATCCATGACTAAAAGATAAGTCTTTCCTTCTAAATAAAATAAATCCATTGCAACCTTCTGCCATGGTCGATCAGGAAACAAAGATGGCATCAAAGGTTCGTGTCTATTAGTCGCTTCTTGAATGCAAATTTTACACTGTTTAACAAGTGTCTCAATCTCTTTAGATAACCCTGGCCACCAGATTGACTCTCTCGCTCTTGCGCGACACTTGACAATTCCTAGGTGTCCATCGTGGATTTTATCTAAAATGTCTTTTCTGAGTTCTTTTGGAATGATGATACGTGATGACTTCATTAATAGTCCTTCTGCGACTGATATATCGCCTCGATGTTGCCAATATTCATCTAGCTCCGTGCTTAGTGCTCTCTGAGCTGGCCATCCTTGTTTACTAAACTTGATTAGTTGACAACATACTGGATCTTTCCGTTGTGCGTTGATAACCTGATTTAATCTGGAATCTGTAGCTGGTAAGTTTCTGACAATAGCTCTTACATATGCATTCACATGTTCTTCGAGATCTTCATCTACTCCTGTCACGCTAAGTGGTCGACGGGACAAGATATCTGCCATACCCAATTCTTTACCTGGGACGTGACGTATTTTAAATTGATATCGCATGAGACGAAGACGCATGCGCTGTAGTTTTGGCGTTAATTCATCCAATGGCTTTGATTGAAAAATAGGCACTAGTGGCTTGTGGTCTGTTTCAAGTGTAACCACTAATCCACTAATGAAATCTTTGAATCTCTCACATGCCCATACGAGAGCATATCCCTCTTTTTCAATTTGAGCCCAATTCTGTTGTGCCTTAGTCAATGATTTGGATGCATAAGATACTATTCTGTAACCTCCTTGTTCATCTTTTTGCTTTAATGCTGCGCCAAGGGCGTATGATGATGCATCGGCTGAAATAACAGTTTCCTTGTTTGGGTTAAACCATGCAAGCGCTGGACTCTTGATTAATTCTTCTTTGATTGCTTTAAATGCTCGATTTTGTTCAATGCCCCAACTGAAATGACTTTTCGGACTTAGCAAGTCGTTCAATGGCTTGGCTTTCGTCGCTAGGTGTGGTATAAAACGAGATAGATAGTTGATGCTGCCCATTAAGCTACGAACTTCAGAAGAATTTTCTGGTGCATCCATCTCTTTAATAGCCTTAATTCTGTCGTCATCGATGTGCACGCCTTCCTCGTCGATAATATGACCAAGATATTTCACTCGCTTCGTACAGAATGTGCATTTGTTCACGTTTAAGGTGATTCCTGCTTTGGCCAGTCGTTTCAATACAGCTATTAGACGTTTATCGTGCTCTTCAATTGTCCTTCCATATACTAGAACATCGTCACTGTTGACTTGAATACCGTCAATGTGCTCCAATATCTGTGACATGCGTTTTTGGAAGAATTCAGGTGCTGCCGAAATTCCAAAAGGCAATCGTTTATATTTGTATCTTCCAAACGGAGTGATAAAAGTCGTTAGCAGTTGTGACGCTTCATTCAGTTCGAACTGCCAAAAACCACTATTTGCATCGAGTTTACTAAAATATTTAGCTTTTCCAAGTCGACCTAAGACATTTTCGGTTACTGGCATTGGGTGAATTTCCCGTTTAATGAATTGATTCAGTTTGACATAGTCCACGCACATGCGAATATCCCCATTCGGCTTTGGTACAGTGACTAAACCAGCACACCAATCTGTAGGCTCTTCGACTCTCTCAATGACTCCTAAGGTTACCATGTCATCTAGCTGTTTTTTAATCTTGTTTAACATCGGTATCGGTACGCGTCGTGGAGTTGTGAGTGCATGGGGTATTGCACCTTCGCATAATCGAATGGTGTAAGGAATCTTAACATGTCCCAATCCATTGAAAAGCTTAGGAAATTTCTTAATCGGATCGAATGACATGATTTCTTGATTTATAGTATCAATGTCCGCTCGCTTAACAATTCCTAACTCTTCGCTTACTCGGCCTGCTAACAAAGGTCTCTCTGTTCCACGTACGACGTAAATTTCTGCAATTGTTTTTTTACCGCGATAATGAACATTTTCGCAAAAATAACCAATAACATTGGTGAGGCGTTGATTGTCTGCACCATACAGTATGCGTTCAGGCTTGCTTAATTTAATGTCGCTAAAATAACTGTTGAACATCTTTTCTGGTATTACTGATACGTCTGCTTGAGTGTCTGCAAAAAATGTTATTTTTGCTCTTTTAATGTACACTGTTGCGGCCCATCGTTGATTGCTTTTATTTGCTTCGATGGCCCCAATATAAGCATAGTTTTGATTTGGAGACTTCCGTCCGGTCTTTACTTCTCGAATTCCACTGTGTTTATTGGACGATCGGCAATATTTTGCATAATGGCCGACTCGTTTACATGATCGACATTCAGCCTTCGCTGCCGGGCATTCTGACTTTGGATGTTTGGGCTTTCCGCAATTCCAACAATGTTCGTCGGCAGTCGATTTATCGTTCCTAGACTGGACTTTGCGGTCTCGTTCGCCGGTTGACTTCGGTCTCGAACTGTATCGACCTGGATGTTTCTTTGGTGCAATCTTAATCTTGTCGACCTGTGCATCGCTTTTCTCTCCTTGAATAACATGCTGTTGAACCTGGACCTGGGCCGACTGTTTAGCTTTTGTAACGGCCATATCGAGCGTTAAATTGTCGATTAACTGCAATTGTCGAGATAACTGCTTGTCCTTGATTCCAACTACGACACGATCGCAAATTAATTCATCCTTCAGAGTTCCAAATTCGCAATATTCCGCCAATGTATAAAGATTAGCGACGAATTCTTCGATGGATTCCCCTTCTTTTTGACATCGCTGATTGAAAACTGCACGTTCATATGTACGGTTTCGTTTGACTTTGAATTGTTCGTCAAATGCATGTATCACTTTGTCATACTCTTTTTGATCTGCGTTTGTTAATCCAAGAGCGCTTAACAGTTTGTCCGCTTGCGGACCCATTATGTAAATGAGCATATTTACTTGTTCTTCCGGTGTTTCTTTATATAATTTAGTAGCAATCCGGAATCTTTCAAACCGCTTCTTCCAATCTGTCCATTCATGGGCCTTGGAAAAGTCAAAAGGTTCTGGTTCCCTTAAATTATGGTGAGAAGCCATTGTAATGATAAGATGCAGCGTTGAGTTACTTAAATCTGTTTTTTTACTGATTTGTAAGGCTTAGTTTCAGTTTTCACCTTAACTGACATTCAATGAATATTTTTTTTTTTTGAAATGTCAACTGTCAAAATTTGGAAATAATTTTCTTAAAACTCTTCTTACGCGCTGGCTGATTAAATTGTGCCACTCTTGAGTTCAATTTTCCGCTGTCACCATGTATTGTTATCCGTTTAAGTATTTAAATAAAAAGTACACACATATAGTTTCAGATAATATAATGACGAACTGTCTTTATTTATTGTTAACAAAATACTATCACCGCCTACTATAGACGCAATAATTAATGCCTAACAACACAGGTGGAACCAGGCATTGGATATTTTTTTTTTTGTTTTCGTTATGCATTATAAATGTTGAGAAAAACGAAGTCAAGTACATATACATATATTTATGACTCAAATAGGAAAATAGTAATATCTACATTTTAATATCATAAAAGATTCGAAGAAACGGAAAATGGTGAACGACGATAAAGATAAATCAATAGAAATGTTCGAATTCATTATTTATTCTTAAATTTTCACGATAAATCTATGAAGTCGTTTTAATTATGTTCCTAATAAACAAGTTTTACTGTTCTTTATTTTTTTTTAGTGGACTTTTAGAGCCATATGCAATGCAATGTTAATTTTATTATTAATATACAATATGGACAAATACTCTACCTTAATCAACTCTTTAATTCTATCTGTGATAAAAAATGAGCCGTCTTCTGTGTAGTACGCCACATCTCCTGTTTTGAACCACCCATCTGCATCGATGGCATCTTTTGTGGCATTTTCATTGTTGTGGTATCCGATCATTACTTGTGGAGCTCGAATAAGTAAATGCCCATTTTGGTTAGGGCCTAAGTTCTTGGTTTCATCATCAACAGCTACTACACGAGTTTCAACAAGAGACGTGTTCGTACCTATACTCCCGTTGATGATTTCAGCATCTTGTCGTTGAGCATGAGTTACTGGACCCGTCTCAGTTAGTCCATAATCTGAAATTACAAGAATGCAGTATAGGCAATGTTAACTTTTTTTTGTATGTTATAAAATTATTGTTTGTTAGGTTCCACTAACATTAGTTCACGGGAACACATGTATCGTCCTAATGTTCATAAGTTCATACGAAACAAGAAATGAACGGGGCTCATTTCTTGTTTCGTTCAGTTTCCTAACGTTTAAATCTTAACCATGAAGTTGGTGTAGATGAACTTCGCGCGCTCACAATTTAAAAAGTACACACCGGAGTACAAAATGTACATAAAAATTATTTATTGAATCGGAATAGGTAGTTATTGTTAGTATTTTTTATTTACAATTTGTACTGCGGAGTGTACTTTTTAAATTTTTAGCGCACGAAGTTCATCGACACTAACTTCATGGTCAAGATTTGAACGTTAGGAAACCGAACGAAACAAGGGGCGATATATAAATATTATGACACTGCATACATACCTAGTCGTAGTTCACAAATTAACATATATACAAAAATAAAATATAAACGGGGAATCAAGCGTTCGGATTACCGAGCAATTCGAATTAAAATGGATTATTAGTTTTTTCGCTCGCATTTATATTCGTTTGATGGGAAAACACAAATTAAAAAACTATTTAGATGCCATAATGATAAAAACAGGGTACTACTAATAGATAATTAAATTTTATTATTATATAATTGCTGTTTCTTACCTTCCGTCACCTTTAGGTTAGGAAGGTATAGTCTGGTCAAAAAATTCAATGATGAGTTTTTAGTGAATAAGCATGTTTTGGGGTCCATATAATACGATTTTACCATTTTTACGATGATGTCTGTATGTATGTATGTATGTGTGTGTGTCTGTGTGTGTGTGTGACAAAAGTTCCGGATCGCATAACTTCAATACCACGATTCCAAAAATTATATTTTTTTCGTATTCCTCAAGTTTACATCCAGAAGAACAACTGATTTGAAGATTTAACAGTTAAATATGATTTATTGACATTTAACGTTATTATAACTTAAAGAATATATTATTCTCTATACGATTTGATTGCATTTTATACTTCATATTCAATAGATTTAGAGTTAAAGAATTTTAAAGAAATTAAATTTTATAATTCAGCCAGCTATGTTAAAAATGGAAACTACTAATATATTCATATAATTGAAATTGACAGATGTCACTGTCAATAAAAAGTAAATTAATGTGGCAGAGATGAGGATGTTGAAGTAGATGTTGGGGAAGACACGGAAAGATACGGTAAGGAAATAACTCTAGTGTTACAAGTTTCTAGAAAGATACAAGCGAGATGATTACATTGGTTTGAACATGTCATGAGGAGAAATGAAGAATTATATTGGAACAAGAATGATTAGTTTATTAATAGGATGTTGAAGAAACAGAGGAAGACCAAAGATAAGATGGAAGGACTGTATTGCGGAAGACTTGAGAGAAAAGGAACTGAATGATAATGATACGCAAAAATAGCGACCCCTAACGAATGGGAAAAGCTAAAGAAGAAGAAGATGTCAGTGTCAAGTGCAATTTGAATAGTTTGTTAATGAAATAATTTTACTGGAAATTTAGAATCTTTTGCAAGAAAAATTATGTATGGAATTTATACATTATACACAGGATTGACGGAAGGTATTGTGCTGGCCACAACAGATTTTTTTAAACTGGAGCAATATTGTCTGCGCAGCTGAAAGAGCTGGTTGTTTAAATAATAAAATGTGGTTCCGTCATATATATATATATATATATATATATATATATATATATATATATATATATATATATATATATATATATATATAGGGTGTTCAATTTAAGTGATTCACTATTACTATCTCGAGAATCGTAAGAGATACGAAGTCGGTTAAGTTAGCAAACAATTTCTATATTATAAGACTATTAAAATAAGCATTACAAAAATTATTTTCAACCAGTGGTTCTCAAAATACAGAATTCAACTTTTTAATTTTAAATGAGAACCTACTTTTTTATTCGCCTATTCGATTCATCATATTTTCTGAATACAACGATATAAAATGTTTATACCCTTACATAACGAAAAAAACCAGAAAAATGCAATACAAAAATTATTATTTTCATATTTATTTCTACATGTAATCAGAGTGCCATGACAAAAACAATTGAATATTTTGTTTTGTATCACATGTCAAAGTAGTTCGTTTATGAATTTTCTTATTTTCTTTTGTGTTAAAATGAATTTTACGCACGATGAAAAAATTGATATGTACGAAGTTTTCATATTATCTCTGAAAAATACTGTTGCTGCAAATAATATGTATAGGGAACGTTATCCTGAGCGGCGAGTTCCTTGTCGTCAGTATTTTAGAAAATTAGAATTAGCACTGCGCGCTAATACGGATGCATTCGTATCGAAGCGAGTTAGCGTACAAAATCAAGAAGCTGAGATAAATATATTAGCATATTTTGAAGATAATCCAACAGCTTCAGTTTCAATGGCTGCAGCTGAGTGTAATTTAAGTGTAGGCACGATCCTTAGGGTTTTAAAGAAACAAAAATACAGACCATTCAAAATGATTAAAATTCACCATTTACATCTTGGTGATCGTGAGCGAAGATTAGAATTTTTCAATTTATTGATAAATGAGGATCCAGATATCTTAAAATCAATTATTTGGACTGACGAAGCCAATTTTTCTAATAATGGTATGTCAAATAGAAAAAACACACACTACTGGAGCCGAGAAAATCCAGTTGTTGTACGAGAGAGGTTTCCGGCGAAAATGTAATATAAATGTTTGGTGTGCCATTTTCAGTGATAATATTTACGTACTCATGTACGAAGGTACTTCGAGTGGTAACAGATACCTGAATTTAATTCAAAATATGCTGGGTATTATTTTGGAAGACATACCAGTAGCTGAGTTGGGAAACATTTATTTCCAGCAAGATGGTGCACCAGCTCACAATTCGCGTCAAGTTAGGGATTACCTAAACGAACGGTTTCAAAATCGGTGGATTGGTCCTATTTCGTGGCCCGCAAGATCACCAGACCTTAATCCCCTGGACTTTTTTTATGGGGTTATGTTAAAGATGAAGTCTACAAAACTATCTATCCAGATATTCAGCATATAAAAAATGCAATCGAAAATATTATTTCCCACATAGACGGCCAAAATTTAAGAAAAGTAAGAAGTAATATGTTCAAAAGGCTGGAATTATGTATAAATCAGCATGGCAATAATTTTGAACAATTTTTATATTTTTTTAAAGTATCTAAATCGCCCAAACAATTTTGAAAACAAAATATTCAATTGTTTTTGTCATGGCACTCTGATTACATGTAGAAATAAATATGAAAATAATAATTTTTCTTTTGCATTTTTTTCGTTTTTTTCGTTATGTAAGGGTATAAACATTTTATATCGTTGTATTTCGAAAAAAATGCTGAATCTAATAAGCGAATAATAAAAGTAGGTTCTCATTTAAAATTAAAAAGTTGAATTCTGTATTTTGAGAACCACTGGTTGAAAATAATTTTTGTAATGCTCATTTACAGAAAATATTTGTAACATCGTTCTTTAATGTAAAATGACGGTTTTCTGAGTTTGTATTCGACCGAAGAAATATAAAACAAATTCAATCACAAGAGTTTAAATTAACTGTCAATTTTTTTTTTATTATATTGTTGGAGAAATTAGGATGAAAGTAGGCGTGGACATAGCCGAGTGTCGTCATGTCGCGTCATCGGGTGTAGAGTGGGGGCAACGGCGTGCCCAGCTAACATTTTAGCAGTCCGGAGGGGATTCCGACAAGAGACTTGTTAGGAGCTAGACGTTTCGTTATTTTGTTATTTTATTAATTTATGAGTGTTACGCAATCATATTATTGTAGAAATAAATACTTTGGGCTTATTATATTTCAATAGTTTTGTTATTATTTCATTTTGGATTAAAGATATTACATCAGAAGTGGGATTGGATAGTCCGATCTTTTTTTTTCCATTCTGACACTTAGATTTTTTTTGCGGTAGCTTTGTGTGTAGTAAAAATGTCTGATCGCAAACACCGTAATCGGCATCGTGATAGAACACCTGATAGTCAGCTTAGACGACAAATGGAGGCAGTTTTAGCGCGTCTTAACGTGTTGGAGAATGGGCCAGCAGAGGTAGTACCGCCAATCGGGGGTACACCGCCACTGCCTGCTCCATTACGGACGAGCGTTACACGATCGGTGACGGAACCCGACCTGGGGCTGCGTCGCGAGGGCGAACGGACTCCCGATTTTGAAGTAAATGCTACCGACAGGATAGTAGATGCGATACGATCCATCAATAATTCGGTAAGATCAAACCAACATTTTTATATTTCCGACTTTGATCCTAGTTTGCATGATATTGAAGTCTGGTGCGAGGAGGTAGATCGTGCAAAAGTTATCAATGGTTGGAGTGATAACGAATGTTTCTCTCGTATTGGTAATTGCTTAAAAGGTGACGCTCGATCTTGGTTAAAAGAATGGGTGACGAACGATCGTAGTTGGAGTAATTTTAAGCAGGAATTTAAACCCTTATGTCCTAAACAACTTGACGTAGCAAATATTCTATTTAACGTTATGAACACTAATTCTGATAAATACCCTACATACGCGGATTATGTCCGTCGTTCGTTACTTCGTTTGCGAATTGTTAAAGGATTAAGCGAAGAATTAATTTCTCAAATTATTATTCGCGGTATCACAGATCCACAAATACGAGCATCCGCAACTAATGCAAAACTTATGCCAAACGAACTGGTTGGATTCGTTTCAATTTATGTTAAACCAAGTACTTCTAGAATTGACACCCCATCGTCTACATTGCAAAATCAGTCTTATTCCACGAGAAATAAATCTTATAATCACAGTACTAGGAAACGACGATTTATTTCTGGTAAATGTTTTAAGTGTGGTGAGTTAGGTCATCAACAGGCTTCATGCAACAAGAGGTTAAAAATTGAACGCCGTGAGAATACTAATGTAGGGAACACTAGTAGTGATACAAAACCAACTTTGTTGATAAAATCGGAGCCTTGTTCTTTTTGTAAAAAACCAGGGCATAAGATTGATACTTGTTTTGCAAAACTTAAATCAGATTCGCGTAATAAAAATGATGTCAATTTATGTCGTGAAAATGAGGGTACTAGTAGAAATGACATTGTTGTAGCCGTTATACAGGGTATACCTATAGATGTTTTAATCGATAGTGGTTCGACAATATCCCTCATTTCGTCATCTTTACTTAAACATTTTAATTGTGCCCGTAAACCAGCTTTCCGCATATTAAGAGGTCTAGGTGGCCAAGAAATTGAAACTACTTATTATGTAACTTTACCGATTGAGTTTGACGAAATCACATTAGAAGTAGATTTATTCGTTGTAGTGTCTGAACTCATGAACTCCCCAATAATTGTCGGTACAGATGTACTCAATCGTAAAGGTGTTACGTACGTACGTACTCGTGAACGCCAATGCCTTATTTGCGAAGATAGGAGTTTTGCTAACGTATTACAAATTGAATGTGATAAACAGGTCTCTATTAATACGACACTTACCGGTCATGAGTTAGAACAATTGCAAAAACTAATTAACGACTTTGCCAAATTCTTTATTACGGGTACTGCAACTTCTACTGTTAGAACCGGAAGTATGACTATTAGACTCAACAGTGACACATCAATTAAATATCGCCCTTATCGACTCTCCCATTCAGAAAATTTACGCGTCCGTGAGATAGTTAGAGATTTGCTAGATAAGAAAATCATTCAAGAATCAGAATCTGAATTCGCGAGCCCAATACTGCTAGTTAAAAAGAAAGACGGGACAGACCGCATGTGCGTTGACTTTAGAAAGCTAAATGAAATCACCGTGAAAGATCGTTTTCCTCTTCCGCTTATAGACGATCACATAGATCGTTTAGGCCATGCTAGATATTTTACAAGCCTTGATATGGCTACAGGATTTCACCAGGTCCCGATGGAGAAAGACTCTATTCATAAAACGGGATTCGTTACACCCGAGGGGCACTATGAGTATCTCAAAATGCCTTATGGTTTGGCGAATGCCCCTGTCGTGTATCAACGTATTATCTCTAAAACATTACAAAGCTTTATTGAATCCGGTGAGGTGCTTGTCTATATCGATGATGTCCTGATTTTAACCAATTCCGTTGCTCAGGGTTTCCACACATTGCGTCGGGTCCTTAAGACTTTAACTGAAGCTGGATTTTCAATAAATTTGAAAAAAATGTTTCTTCTTATCTAAAGAAATTGAGTATTTAGGACGAATTATTAGCGAAGGTCAGGTAAGGCCGAGCACAAATAAAGTTAAAGCACTTGTCGACGCTCCCGTACCAAAAGATGTTAGACAGGTTCGCCAATTTTTGGGTCTGGCGAGTTATTTCCGCCGCTATATACCTGGGTTCGCTTTTAAAACGGCTTGTATCGCTAACTTGCTTAAGAAGGGAGTACCTTTCATTTGGGGTATTGAGCAAGAGCGTGTTCGTAAAGAATTAATCGAATACTTAACAAACGAACCTGTACTAATTATTTTTCATCACAAATTGACAATTGAAGTTCACACTGACGCGAGCTCTATAGGTTATGGAGCTGTATTATTACAGACGGATGAATCTGGTCATAAACGAGTGGTCGCTTATTTTAGTAGATTGACTCAAGGCGCAGAAAATAAGTACCACTCATACGAGTTGGAAACTTTAGCGGTGGTAAAAGCGTTGCAGCATTTTAGGCATTACCTTATTGGTACGCATTTTACCGTAGTAACTGATTGTAATGCGCTCAAACTCACTCAGCAAAAAAAAGATCTTTTAGCCAGAGTAGCCAGATGGTGGGTCTACCTTCAGGATTTCGATTTCTCTCTTGAATATCGTAAAGGTACCTCTATTCCTCATGCTGATTACTTGAGTCGTAACCCTGTTAATGTTTGTAATGTTCAAAAACCCCAAAACTGGGCACAAATTGCACAAGCAGCTGATGAAGAGACACAGACATTAATGCAAAAATTGATGGAAGGACAATTAGATTCAAATCGATACATAAGAAAGAATGACCTCCTTTATTATAAGTATGCACCAGTAGGTGAGCAACCCAGATTTCTTTGTTATGTCCCTAAAGGACATAGGCTTAGTTTACTCCGCGTATTTCATGATGAACATGGTCATTTAGGTATGGAAAAGACAGTTGATTTAATTTTAAAACATTTCTGGTTCCCCAGCTTAAGAGCATTTGTTCAGAAATATATTTCGCACTGTCTAGTTTGCATTTCCCATAAGAAAGTACCGAGAGCCTCTCTTCAGCCTATACATTCATGGGAAAAGCCTGATTGTCCATTCGAAACAATCCATGTAGACGCGTTAGGACCACTGCCTGAGTCTAATGGCTATCGATACGTCCTTATTGTTGTGGACGCATTCTCAAAATACTGTCTGCTTTACCCGATGTTCAGACAGGACGCCGTTGAGTTAAAGCGTCTTATTACAAATACAATTTCTTTGTTTGGTTCGCCGAAGCTAATAGTTGCTGATCGTGGGCGAATGTTTAAAAGCACCGAATTTCTTGATTGGGTGACACAATTAGGCTGTGACGTTCATCTTGTTACACCAGAAATGCACCAATCCAACGGGCAGGTGGAAAGGTACTGTCGTACTGTTTTAAATATGATTCGCATTGAGTGTAATAATCGGCAAGAAAAATGGTCTGATGTAATGTGGAGGTTACAGTTGGTCTTGAATATTACTAAACACAAGATTACTCAATGCTCTGCTCTTAATTTACTTGTTGGTATCAACGCCGCTACTCCAGTTATTCGGAACCTAGTGCGCGACGTGGCACTTGAGGGTTCAAGTCCTAATCGCGAAGCATTGCGCGAAATGAGTAGACAACGAGCGTCTGAGCGGTTGGGGCGGAACCAAGGAAAACAGGATTCCTATGTGAACCAAGGTCGAAAGTCCCCACGGTCTTTCGAGTTGAATTCTATGGTTTTTGTCATTAAGCAAGCGCAGTCGACTGGCAAACTTGACTCTGGGATGCGAGGACCGTATCGAGTGGTGAAAATCTTGCCTAACGGAAGATAGGAGCTGCAGCTTGTGGCTGGCTCGTATGGAAAATCAACTCAGGCTGCTGCGGAATACATGGTTCCTTGGAAAGGCGAGTGGACACCAGAGACGTGTGCCGCTTACTTTGACGGTGAGTTGACTCTGTTGCAAAAAAAAATGACCTCACGTGTGAGCAGACCTCACTTATGTGTATCGTGAGCAGACCTCACGTGTGAGCAGACCTCACTTATGTGTATCGTGAGCAGACCTCACTTATGTGTATCGTGAGCAGACCTCACGTGTGAGCAGACCTCACTTATGTGTATTGTGAGCAGACCTCACACGCTAACTTATTGGATGGGATACGCTTAATTTGGAGCTTCTGCTCTACCGTGGTAGTTACCTTGTGTATATTGCTGATTCGCTATGTTACGATTGTTAGGTACGAACCAAGAGGATGCTGGGTCCGTCCCTGATCCTGTGGCAGCAGATGACCTGTTTAACAAGGCTCAACCGTCAACATCCAAAGAGAACGAGGACGTTCTCCAGTCAGGAAAGGCCGTGTTGGAGAAATTAGGATGAAAGTAGGCGTGGACATAGCCGAGTGTCGTCATGTCGCGTCATCGGGTGTAGAGTGGGGGCAACGGCGTGCCCAGCTAACATTTTAGCAGTCCGGAGGGGATTCCGACAAGAGACTTGTTAGGAGCTAGACGTTTCGTTATTTTGTTATTTTATTAATTTATGAGTGTTACGCAATCATATTATTGTAGAAATAAATACTTTGGGCTTATTATATTTCAATAGTTTTGTTATTATTTCATTTTGGATTAAAGATATTACAATATAGATATTTTTATATGAACTATACCGAAATTACAATGTAATTAAACGCATGCTACAAAACAGACGTGAAAGTAAATCTGAGAGCCATACGTGTCATTTAAAAAAATTGAAAAATGCAACTTCATTCATAAATTTGCTAATAAACTTTCCCGGTTGTAAACACAGTCTAAATTTGTGTCATTATGGTTTCATACTCACAAAGAATTTCTCTCACACACGCTCACAAATTTACGCTCCACATGATTTCCATTTTAGCCGTTGTAAACACAAAACAGTATTCTAATCTAAAATTGTGACCGTAGAATATACCAAGATTATTATTGTATGTATTTCTTTAAAAGTACTACATAGTGCAGTATAAGGTATGTAAATAAAACATTTACTTAAATAAATACCAAATCAATCATAGTTCCAAAATAAACCGGTAAACATCCGTGAAACTGTGTCGTCACCAGAGTTGAACTATTTCAAATTAAAGGCAACTATTAAAAATTCTAAAGACTTGTGAAGTGTAAAAAATACACCTAGATATTTAATTTGACCTATTCTTTCAAGAAAAAACAAATTAGAAAATGTGAAATAACCCCATTAAAATTAGGCTTAAAGTCTATAACGTCATCAAGGTGGGATTTTTTTTAACGAAATGTGATATAGGTATTATTTTTTACGTCCGTTTTTTTTTTCATTAAAGTAAGTTCATAATGTGTATTTTTTACATAATAAAAGCGTGAAAAGGTGTACTTTTTTACATAAATGGATGAAAAAATGATATTCTTCCATAGTTGTTCACCCTTTTATTGTACACGTAAAGAAATTGTTCGCAATAGAGTAAAAAGTGTTTTATTTTACATAGGATCTAAAAAAGAATACTTTGTACGAACTTCCTGAAATATTTTTGTAATTTTATTTAAAAATACTTACATTGTGAAAGTTTAATATGACTTCCGTATTTTTCTGAAAATCTTTCAATATCAGTGTCTGCCAATGGAGCTGCTGCTGAAATTATGTTTCTCGTTCTCCTTAAATGATGTCTTTTCGCGTTTTCATTATTAATTAACATTATTACTGGAACAATATAAATATCTATGAATATATCCATTTTTTTGTTTAATGTATGCTTAAAAAATATACCACGGATACATAATGTTACAAACAAAAGTCTAAAATAAAATGTATTTGTATCGTGCGAAAATAAGTGTTCTCAAACTCAAAATGAGTAAGGGAAATAGCTAATTCTCACACTAGTGCGGAAAGTGAGATAAAATATTCGGACCTATTCTGAAACTCAGTGGTTAATTTTTAACAACTGGTTAAATATTTTAACGAATCAAGTATGATTATGAATAGCGACCCCTAATGAATGGGAAAAGCTAAAGAAGAAGAAGATGTTAGTGTCACGTGAAATTTTCATAGTTTGTTTATGAAATAATTTTACTGGAAATTTAGAATCTTTTGTAAGAAAATTTATGTATGGAATTTATATATATATATATATATATATATATATATATAGTTGAGTAGTTCACAGGTGTAGCAGTCAGATTATTGGGAAGGTTGTAAAATTATACTCTTTTAAGTTACATGTCAAGCTTTCGGAATTACTTTATTCCTTCTTCAGGACAGTACTTAGTGAGGTTAAAATGTAAACAAGTCAGTCATCAGAACTGTGTTAAATTTAGGTTGATAATGTTGGTACATTTTTGTAGTTAAATTTAGAATTGAGTTGTCAAAAAAAGTCAATGTTATAAAAAACACGTGTTTTTTATAACATTGACTTCTTCTGAACCGATTAGTACTGTTTTAACAATTTGTTCTAATTATTTAATTGTTTTTTTGGCAACTTAATTCTAAATTTAACTACAAAAATGTACCAACATTATCAACCTAAATTTAACACAGTTCTGATGACTGACTTGTTTACATTTTAACCTCACTAAGTACTGTCCTGAAGAAGGAATAAAGTAATTCCGAAAGCTTGACATGTAACTTAAAAGAGTATAATTTTACAACCTTCCCAATAATCTGACTGCTACACCTGTGAACTACTCAACTACAACTGATCAGTCGTTATCATATTTAACCTCTCTCTCTCTCTCTCTCTCTCTCTCTATATATATATATATATATATATATATATATATATATATATATATATATATATATATATATATATTGTTGACACGAACTGTCAATTTCCATAACAAATTCTGCAAATTTAGGTACACTTTATACTAGTGGGCTATATTTCGTGTTCGTATTTCACTACAAAAAGTACTATTACTGTGCTACCACTTGTACTTTTGTGCCCATATGCAATAACAAATGATTTATTTGTATTTTTTCTTCCTGTCGTTCCAATTTTACTATTTTTCTATACCTTTCGTATTCTGTAATCCATTCGCACCAGACCTCTTTTTCAAATGAAAATTTGCTAGGGGGTGTTGTTATATGGATCATACTTATATCTTTACTTTTGTACCTGCTGCTGTAGTTCAGCCACTGTTGCATCCGTCATCTTGCTTATTTAACCTGACACCATGTAAGATGATCAACGATAATAAATAATGCAAAACAAATATATTATTATCAGCTTTTATATTTTCATAAAATATCTGTCATCACAACAATAACTGTCATTACATTTCAACTCTCGTTCCATAGTCAACCTTTCTACGAACCTCTATTTCCCTACAGCTCCCATACCATAATTGTGAGCAGACAGAACTATTATAAAAACAAAAACGGGTTCGGCACTTATATTTTATTGTACTCTAAAACAGCGGTTCTGAACCTTTTTTATTCAATGTATCCATTGGCTTTACTGTGACCACCTCACGTACTCTTGTTCATTTGATCATGTGAAACTTTTTTCCTAGTAAAATAAATATATAATATAATAAGAATAAGAACCATATCTTAAATTAAAAACAAAAACAATAATTAACTACAAATAATAATATAATTCTTTTATAATTGATGTGGTCAACGCAATAATTAATTAGGTTCGTGTTGAAGTATTTATTTATTAATAAGATGTTTCGAATCGTATTACTACTGTTTGACAATTTATTATAATAATGAAAATAGGAAATACTTTCGGTTATAACTTTACCTGCAAGCAAAAGACGAATAAACAAAACTGGAAGTGCGAAAATTGAAAGCAAATAGTTAATACTTTCTAAAAAATAGTATAATTGCACACAGCTTATGAGTTTAGATATTAAAATTTATGATTTTTACTTGTCTAAATTGCACGAGTATTATGAAAAATAATTTATACATATAGGTTCAGGTACCCCATCAACCCCCCCCCCCTCTCCCGTAGAGGATTCACGTACCCCTTGGTACATGGACCCCTGGTTCAGAATCATTGCTCTAAAACTTGGTGTTTGCGCTTTGAATTTTTGAAATGGCCTGAAGTCTAAATATTCAAATTATCACAGACTACACATTTACAAGCACCTCAACTAAATTTTTACTGTTAATAATTGTGTTCTTCACAAAAAGTTATTTTCCTAATGAGTTATGAAAAATACCAAATATTATGCGAGTGCAAATCAATACACACGACCTAAGATATTTGAATTTCATACAAGTTACGAACATTATTTTTTTAGACGAGCATAAATAAATTTTACTTTATTTACAAAATTGAAATTTAGGTTTAAACGTACGGACAGCTGACAAATGAACAATGTATATATATATATATATATATATATATATATATATATATATATATATATATCTATTACAAATGTTTATTTTACATTTTTAATTACATATTATTAAATATTTACCAACTGAACCTTATCTAGCTAGGAAATAATGGCATAGTAACCTATCAACCGTGTCAACTATTACGATATAAAATATATAGTAACACTAACGTCATAAGTTCAACTTTCAGTGTCAGGATACTATCACAATGGTCGTATAAAAAATATTTTATAAACTTTTTGCCAGCAGAACGTCATCCCAACATAAGCGCAATTAAGTATTTTAATTCGATACTTCTTGATTTACTTATCGATATGTAGTTTTTATATTTACAAAAAATAAGCGCACTATACTTATTAAAATTATTTGTCTGTAGGCTTACCTATTGGTGGTACTACGTGTAATGTATTCGGTGGATACTTCGCCAACATATCTAAATACAAGTCCGGCCTATACTTGGACAATAACACATTCATACAGCCCTCTGAAAACATATTGAATAAAATTGGAATCATCCCGTAGCAATGATAGAGTGGCGCCATAATAGGCACTACGTCTTGGTAGTTTTTGGTCGTGTCGAAATTGAGCCTCAGATTGTCTTGCTGGAGCTGCACCAGACCTGCGACTACGTTTCTGTGGCTAAGCAACACCCCTTTAGGCAGACCCGAGGTACCACTAGAGTAAGGTAAAAGAGCGAGTTCTTCGGATGAGGGAGATTCGAACCTCACTGTTCGGCCATTATATACGCATAGTTCGTGGAAATTTATTGTACCTTCTGGTATAGATTCGCTTTGCTGAATAAAAAATAAGTGATATAAATAATTATAATCAGAACATTTATATAAAAAAATCTGATATGGCCAACATGTATAAACAGGCCGCCTGGCAACTAATTGGACTCTATTTCCGGTTCTGGGGTAAGCGATATTAATCAAAAAATGACTAAAAAGATATTAATAAATTTAGGATAAATAGAAAATTTACATCGAATTCATTAATAAAATTAAGATATCATACTCCTACAAGTAAGTAAATATGGCCAAAAATACGAAATTTTGAATTATCTGTTTTCAAATGTATAGTGGTACTTCGACATACAATTTTAATTCATTCCTGTTCGCGGTTCGTATCACGGACATTCGTATCGAAACTTAGTTTCATTTTATGGGAAATCAATTAATGACGCATTCGTCAGATACAAAATAAAAAATAGTAACTAGAGATGGTTATGTGTATATACTCGTACTGGTTGCTACAGCAATAGTACTCTGCATTTGAAAAGCATTAGAGTTCATATCTCGAGAATAAGTTCATAATCTAGAGTCAAAACTGGATTATAAAAAAGTTCGTATCTCGAAAAGTTCGCATGTAGAGCGGTTCGTAAGTAGAGATACCACTGTACTTGCATATTGAAGGAAAAGGTTTTAGAATACAACAGCGTACGTGAACACTATTATGAATGAATGGAAGTGGGTAAAAAAAATTGAATTGACTTGCGGTCAAATAATTTTGAATACATGTTTTTGGGTTATCTACTAGATTTTATATATTGTTTGTAAAATATTTGAGATAATATAATATAAAATTGATCCCTGTGGCGCACTCTCCACGCCAGCAATGAGGGCCCGTGAGGTGACGCCTGGTTAGCGCCCACACGGTACAAATATTCCATCATTACCGAAATCTGTGTACGAAGCAGATTGGCACACCCAGCAATGGGTAATATGCCGCGATGAAATATTTATTTATTTATTTATTTATTTATATAACAATTTTTCAGAAATAATTGATTTAATTAGATAATGTTTGAGATAAGAACAATTTTAAACTGGAATGAAATGCAATTTGTTATATACAAAATGACAAGATAAGAAATATTCATTTTATTTATCTTCAGATTTATTCAAGGATAGTGATAAAAAATGCATCAGCAGGGGGGGGGGGATAGGTTCTATACGAATTGAAAATGTTATATGTATATTCCATAAAATTTTGATCTCTGTAATTTCGTAAATAAATAGAAACTAGGTTTACAATACGTTTTTCCTATTTCACATTTACAAAGTGAATTTTGTACAACTGTTTTTATCAAAAACAGTGATACAATGAAAAATTTTGTACCACGATTTTTGGGGATTTTTTAAATTGTTAAGTTGGTAACTTAGTTTAAGTGTCAAATAAATATCTTTCATTTTAGTTGTCATTACCGGTCATTGCTCTAGAAAAATTAATGAATTTTGATTTTTTATAGTAAAATATTTATATCAAACAATAAAGCACTCCTTTGAATTATTAAAATTCAAAAAAAATTATATGCAGGTTCATAACATAATCAATATAAATTATAACTCTAACCTAACTTGTAAGTAACTGTCAAAATGTCAAAGTAAATTATTTTTCAAATGTTCATTGAAACTCAGTGTTACCAACCTTGATATTTTAATATTTCTTTCAATAATAATTTTAAAATAAGAGTAAATTAATGCAAAATAGGAAAAATAGTATGAAAAACACGTATTACAATGTCTATTTGTAATACTCGTACTTTGCGTAAGTCGCCTACGGCTAGATTACGCAAACTGTACTCGTATTAGAATAAGAATCATTGTAATACTTATCTTTCAATATACTATTGTATTTAAAATGAGTCATTCTGTATTATTTTCTCACATTTTCCGCGTGCATCACCATGTATATTACTAAAGTGGATTTTAGGAAATAAGACAATTTTTTTTTTCACAATTTACCTGCCGTTTAACTGTAATTATAGGAATGTTTTCATTTGTACGCAATTTCTTTAAAGCCTCTTGTGCTATATTAATCGTTTCTACTAAAGTAATAAGTGCTTTCGCTGAACAATCTTTCATTCGTCTAGCTACCTCATCTGCAAAAGAAAAATTACATTAGTAAATAAGTACTAATGTTACATTTGAATTTAATTTATTAATTTGCTACGATACATTTTAATGAGTTCGAAATACGTTTCTTTTGTTATGATATTTCTGACGACACATAATATATATATTATATCATGTTCTACAGAGAAAGAATTAGTTGAAAAATAGTTGCGTGTTGTGTAATAACTTTTATTTATTATGACCCAGTAATAATTTAATGAATTATAGATAAAAGGATAATTTGTAGTATACAAAACATGATTATCAATGATCCTTTTTTAATTGTTCTAAGTAAACAACACTTAATGATTTCAAGATTATATGTTAAACAAATGTTTGCCACAAATTGTAAAACTGAATATGCATGTTATTTTATGACATTTTTTTGTTCTTTTTTTCGTCTATTTTTTATGAGAAAATAATTGAAAGTAATTAATAATATTGTAAATTTAAAGTACCAATTATAAATTTTGAGCTTTGAGTTTTGAGCGAATGGAGAATTCTACAATATATTAATTTTATTATGCTAATATTAATAAAAACATATTAGACCCCTATGTTTTTAGTACATTATCAATTTGTTCCTATACTAATGTCTCAAGCAAATTTTAAATACAATCTATAAATTACATTTTGTTTTCCTGTCACAACACAAGAATAGAATTTTAATAAAAAGTTATTTTTATCAAAACATATAACCGAATTTAAATCAGAAACTTTTATGCAACAATCAGTCAAGATTATATGAATCAACTAATTAATTTGGTAATGTCAAAAACAAAAATTGTACACAATAATCTACAAAATTAATTCACAAATATATCGCGAGAAAATCAAATTTTACTGTTTTTTTGGATATTTATTGGTATTACTATTCTTCCTAGCCACATAATAATTCCATTTTCATCGCTTAATTCTTGACGTTTGTCATAAAATGTTTTAATGTCTTCGGAAATTTCGTAATTTGCCCAAGAATTTTCCATACAATGTAATACTTTATTTAATATTATATCATGGTTTGTTAATCTTCGTAATTCATTTTCTGTTACGAGTAAGTCTTCATATTTTGCTTCTCTGAGCAATTTTATGCTTTAAATTTCTTTGTTTGCTTGAGCAGTAGATGATAAAGGCAATCTTGATAATGCGTCTGCACAGCTATTCTCCGAACTTTTCCTATAATGAATTTCGTAATCGTATCCGGTGAGTGTCAATGCCCAACGAATAAGTTGATTATTTGCTACTTTTCGCAAGACTCGTTTTTCACCAAAAATTCTTTCTAGAAGTTTGTGATCAGTTGTTAGTATGAATCTTTTACCATATACATACTGATGAAATTTTGTTACTCCGAAAATTAGTGCTAAAGCTTCTCGATCAATAGGTGAGTATTTCTGCTCAATTTCTGATAATGTCCGTGATGCGTAGGCTACCGGGCGTTCAGTACCATCTGAAAATTTGTGAAACAGCACTGTTCCCAGTCCAACTTCTGAAGCATCGCAAGTGATTATTATTTGTGCTTTTTCATTGTAAGGAACTAATGTATTATCACTTGATAACAATTTTTTAATTTTATTAAATAGTTGATCTTTTTTCGTTGACCAACTCCACTTTTTCGTTGCTCGTAATTCTGTGATATTTTTGGGTGTTGGTGTTCCCTGTATAGCTTCAATTTTCTCTTCAGTAGGGTGAATTCCATTTTTATCTATTCGATGGCCTAAGTATTTCACAGATGTTTGTAAAAATTTACATTTTTTATCTGTGTTTTTAATCCAGCTTTTTGCATTCGTAATAAAACTTGTCTTAGTACTTGCAAATGAATATCTCTTGTCGGTGACGATAAACCAAATGGTAATCGTCTATACTGATAATACCCTTTGTGGATTGATATTATCAAGTATTTTCTTGACTCTTCTTCAATTTTCATCTGTAGATAAGCATCTTTCAAATCTATTAGTAAATTCTTGTCCATTTATTAATTTTGCCGTTAAGTCTTCAAATGTTGGCATTAAATGCATCTCAGGTATTAAATTTGGATTTATTGTGACGCGAAAATCTCCACAAATTCTCACGCTTCCTTTTCCTTTATCAACATTCACTGTTGGTGTTGTCCATTCGATTGGTACAATGGCTAGATCAACTTTTTAAATTATACCTTCTTTTTGTAAGCGTTCCAATTCATTTTCAACAGATTTTCGAAACGGAAATGGTACTCTTCTAGCATGATAAGCTATTGGTTTCACATTTGGCTTCTTGTGAATTACAGCTTTGGTATTTTGAATAGTTCCTAATTTTCCATCAAATAATTGTGCGAATTCTTCTAGTAATCTGTTAATCTCTGGTACAGTGTTGCTCAATTCTTCATAATTTACTTTTCGTACTGTAACTTCTTTCGGTAAAGGTAATTTGAAAGCCTGAATCCAAGAAAACCAAATAATGGTACATCATTTGCTTTTACAACAGTAACAGGCAAAAATAACTGCTTATTTGCAAATTTAACAGTTACTTGGGTTTCTCCCAAGGTTTCTACTTTTTGTCGTCCATACGCTGTCACCTTTGTTCTTCTAGTTAACTTTGGAGATCCTATTATTTTCCATAACTCTTCATTAAATGTATACTCCTGCACCTGTATCATATTCCATTTGACATAGATAATTGTTTAACTGAACGTCAACAGTTACTCTATTTTTCGTTGTCCATGGTTTGATGCAGAGAATTGAATCTTCATTTTCTTCTCCGTCACTTGTACTGTTTGTATAATTCAATACAGTTGACGTTTTACAAAACTGACCAAAATGTCCTATCTTTTGACATTTATGACATTTTTCATTTACTGCACGACCATTTTTCTTTGGTTTGATTTTATTGATCTGTATTGCTTCTTGCTTCGTTTGGCTTAATCTCATTTTCAGCTCGTTCCATTGCGATAGCTAATTCTAATACTTCTTGAAATGAAACTTTGCCGTCTGACCATCTTTGACGTACTTCCATTTCAAATTTTAGGATGATTAACCCCAACTTCAAATCTGTCTCGCAATCTTCCATCCAATGTATCGCCGTATTTGCAATTCGTACTTAATTCGCGAAGTCTGTTTGCAAATTTCGTGAAAGATTCATATTCTTCCCGTGAAGTTTTTTCAAAATACTCAATGATGGTTTATACAATTGGTAAAATGCTTCTTTTACTTCCTTATATTCACAAGCATCGACGTCAGTAGGATAAAAATAGTTTCTAATTTCTTGTAATGGTTCAGAACCAACATAAACCAAGAGCAAATCTTTCCTAGCTGTTTTAGATACTGGACCATCCCCACTAAGACCTTTTACTTTGCATATTTTTTCAAATTGAAAAATATATTGATCCTATGACATTCGGTTTTTATCGAAACTGTCACATGAGAATCTTTCCATTTTTCTATAAATATCAACTACATTTTCTACTAATTCCGTTTTTTCTGGTTTATCTTCAGGCATTTTTTTCTTCTTTTTCTTTTTAATCCTCGTCGCCAATATAAGATTATAGAACCATTAACAATGTTTTATTTTCTTAATATACACAAATGTCACAACTCAATTTATATATCATTTTTTATTATATACTAAGTTGATCTATAACACTACACATTCCAGTAATATTTTCAAAGTCGGGTCATTTTCTTGGTCCTTGTGTAGTTAATCGGGCTGCCAACTATCGTCGACTACTGTTATTCTGGCGACGGTGGAATGTTTCTCTTCTAGTCGACTATAATGTTTGCAGTGCTCTTGGTAAGGCCTTCTGGACAATGCGTCGGCATTACGATGGCTGCTACCTGTCCTGTGTTCGATTTTGAAATCGTATTCTTGTAGTCTCAATACATCTAGCCACCTGACGTTCTAGATTCTTAAATTGTAGCAGCCATTTTAAAGCAGCATGGCCAGTCCTTATCAAAAATCTGCTTCCGTATAAATATTTGTAGAAATGCTCCACGGATTTCACGACCGCCAAAAGTTCTTTTCTGGTTACACAGTAATTCCTGTCCGGTTTTGACAAGGTCTTACTAAAGTAAGCAATAACTTTCTCATGTCCGTCTTGTTTCTGGAAAAGGACCCCCCAATTCCATCGTTGCTGGCATTTATGTCTAGAATGAACTCTCCTTCGGATAAGGATAACTTAGGGCAGGTGCGCTTATCAAGGAATGTTTCAGTTCTTTAAATACAACTTTACAGTCCATTTCCCAGATAAATCGCATTCCTTCTTCAGTAAGCCTTGTCAGTGGCTTAGCTATGTTGGCAAATCCAGGTACATATCGTCGATAATAAGTACACAAACCAAGGAAACTTCTAAGTTCATGTTTGTCTCTAGGTACTGGCCAGTCACTCACAGCCCTTATTTTCTCGGGGTCAACTGCAATACCCTTACCAGAAACCACGTGTCCCAAGTAATGAACTTCTTTTTGGAACAGATGGCACTTCTTTGGACTGAGCTTCAAGTTAGCCTGTTCCCAATCTTTGGAAAACCTCTACCAAATTCTTCATGTGGTCCTTGAACGTGTTTCCTACCACAATAATATCGTCGAGATAAACCAAACAGGTTTTCCAAGATAGCCCAGCCAATGCGGTTTCCATAAATCGTTCAAATGTTGCAGGGGCATTGCAGAGCCCAAATGGCATTACGTTAAATTGCCAGAGTTCGTTACCGATGGTGAAGGCTGTCTTCTCCTTGTCCTTTGGATCCAAATATTCTTGCCAGTATCCGCTCTTTAGATTTAGAGTGTTTTGATGATTAAGGGATGCGACATAACTGATGGATTGTGGGGCTACTAGATTACGGGTCGACAGTTGCCCCTTCGCATCAACCAGATTTAGTTTTCCGACTCCTTTTCTTCCTTTGTCGTTTCCGTCTTCTTTTGTATTTTTCTGCAAAGTCTCTGCGGATGACCTATTTCACCGCTGTTCCAACAGCGGAGTTTCTTTCTTCCAGTAAACATTTCACTTTCAATTCGTCGTAACATCTCTTCTAAGTCTCCCGTGTTTTCATTTCTCTCAGCATCAATATGTCGCAGTCGCGATTGGTTACGTGAAGCTTGTTTAGCAGCTTCATGTTCTAATGCATATGAGAGTGCGTCAATTAAAGTTTTTGGACGGGCCAATCGCAATGCTTGCTGAATTTCGCTGTCTCGAACTCCATAAATGAATGATTGAGTGGATAAGCACTCCAAAACGCTGTCAGGAGCTGTAGGATGTGCAAGACGAACCAAACGAAATAAGTCGGCTTCAAATTCTTGCAGGCTTTCTTTTGAACTCTGATACCGGTTCCTCAGTTGCGTCTGGTATATCTGCTCCAGATGCGCATTGCCATATCGCATATCCAAGCGCTTGACTAGTTGGTCGTAGTCTTCCTGTTCTTCTTCCTTCAGCGTTTGTAGGATGTCGATAGCTTCTCCACGTAACGAAACAGTCAACGCTATAGCCTTCTCTGTGGACGTCCAGTTATGTGCTTTCGCAGCCGCTTCAAATTGTTTTAAATAGTTCGGCCATGAAGATTTTCCATCAAATTCCAGTGTTTTTATATGCATCGTTGAAGTAGTATCTGATTTTACGATTTTCCTCCCTTCCAATACACTTGCCTTTGCTTCACCGGAATTCGAAATTGACGACGATGTAATTTTAATGGATTTTCTCCTATTTCTTCAATCTTCTTGTCATACTGATCTTTTAAATTCTTCAGGTCTTCTTCGGTTTTTCTAGAATTCTCCTCTAATTTTTCTTCTAAACTTCTAGAATTTTCTTCTAATTTTTCTTCTAAACTTCTAGAATTTTCTTCTGATTTTTTAGAATTCTCCTCCAATCTTTGTTCTAATGTTCTAGAATGTTCCATTAATTCATCTTTTAGGGTTCTGGATTTTTTTTCTGCCTTTCTAGAACTTTCTA